>JAHNEJ010002869.1:0-199374 GCA_022559845.1 Amorphophallus konjac
TTTTGCCCCACGCGCCCTTTCAGATTTTCACGTGGCGGGGTACCCGATTTTGCCTGCGACGCCCCTTCGGGTTTTCGCACAGCTGGGTTACGGCCATTTTTTTGCACTTGTCCCGATATGGGAGCAAGTCTGGCGGGGTATCACTATTTTTAACCCCATTTTCTTTTCTTCTTCTTTTTTTTTTTTGATATGTATAGGGTGGCAGGTCGAAGTGCGACATTCGACCCTTGGTTGACGGTAGATGGCTGTCGGCCGGAGCATCAGACCTTGCGCTGGACAGAATAGTTCATTCGTTAGCAAGGGCTGAATGCTACGCAAAGGAGTGATCCCTTGCCGATTCGGGCGTAAGGCCGATAATGGCAACAGCGTGCTGTATTCTTTTGGGAGCTTGGTCAGGGCGGAGTGCCGCTAGACCAAGGAGAGGGTAGTTTGGTTAAGGCGGGATGCCACTAAACCAAGAAAAAGGTAGCTCGATTAGGGCGGAGTGCCATTAAACCAAGGGAGAAGGTAGCTTGGTTAGGGCGGAGTGCCACTAACCAAGGAGAAGTAGCTCGGTTAGGCGGAGTGCCACCAAACCAAAGAAGTTAGCTCGTTTAAGCGGAATTGCCATAAACCAAGGAGACGGTAGCTCGGTTCGGGGCAGAGTGCCACTACACCGAGGGAATGTAAGCTCGGTTAAGCGCGGAGTGACACATACCAAGGGAGAAGGTAGCTCGGTTAGCGGATGGCCATCAAACCAAGGGAAGGGTAGCTCGTTAAGGCGGAATGCCAACAAACCATGGAGAAGGTCGCTCGTTAGGGCGAGTGCCACTTAACCAAGGAGACGGTAGCTCGTAGGGCGGAGTGCCACTAAACCAAAGAAGGTAGCTCGGTTCGGGGCGAAGTGCCACTAACCAAGAGAAGGTAGCTCGTTAAGGCGGATGCCATTAAACCAAGGAGAAGGTAGCTCGGTTAGGGCGGAGTGCCATAACCAAGGAGAAGGAGCTCGTTAGGCGATGCACTAAACCAAGGAGAAGGTAGCTCGGTTAGGGCGGAGTGCCACTAAACCAAGGGAGAAGGTAGCTCAGTTAGGGGCGGAGTGCCACTAAACCAAGAGAAGGTATTCCGACTGATCACTCGGGGAATGCTGGCTGCGCTGCATGATACAGCTTAATATGCTTTCCGTTGAGGGGAGAGAACTGGATAACCCCTTTTGGTCTACCAGGACGTAGGCACCCCCTTCATATACTCGGCGGACGATATACGGCCCGACCCAGTTTTTCGACCAGCTTCCCTTTGGGGTTGGAGGCCATCACTTCTTTTCTTTTGACCTTTACCAGGTCTCCTTTCTTGAATTCTCGACCCTTGACTAGCTTGTCAAAAGCACGGGCCATGCGAACTTGGTAGAGCTGGATGTTTTGCTGCGCCCGGAGGGTTTTCCTTCGAGCTCAATGAGCTCTTCCAATCTTCTTTCTGCATTGGTCTGCTCACCATTGACTAGTCCGTGCTGGATGGCAACTCGCAATGAAGGAACCTCAAGCTCGATTGGCACCACAGCTTCTGACCCGTAGACAAGGGAGAAGGGGGAACAGCCAGTTGGGGTCTTGTAGACAGTACGATAGGCCCAAAGTGCTTCGTACATCCTTTCCTCCCAATCTTTTTTATTAGACTTGACAGTCTTTGCCAGCAACGTGCACAGTGTCTTGTTAAAGGCTTCTGCGAGTCCGTTGGCCTGAGGGTTGTAGGGGGAAGATGTCCTCCAGTCGATTTTGTATTTGTCGGCCAGCCGATAAACCTTCTGGTTCTTAAAGTGACTGCCATTGTCAGAGATGATTCGGCTGGGGATTCCGAACCGGAATATTACATTTTGCCGGAAGAATCTTGCAACTAGCTCTCCCGTCACATCTCTTAGTGCTACTGCTTCTGCCCATCTGGAGAAGTAGTCTGTAGCTGCTAAGATGTATTTGCACCCTGATGAAGATGCTGCAGCGGCCCTACCACGTCCGTGCCCCACTGAGCAAATGGCCAGCTCGGCAGGGTGGGATGCAGTGGCACTGGAGGTCTCCTTGCCACATTAGCATGTTCTTGACATTTCTGACAAGCTTTGGCAAACTTGCAGCAATCATCAAATATAGTGGGCCAATAGTAACCCAGCTTCTTTATCTCAATTTTCATTTTCGGGCCAGCCTGGTGTGCTCCAGCTGATCCTGCATGGACTTCCTGCATCACCTGTCCTGCTTCTGCTGAAGACAAGCAACGGAGTAGGACTTTCCTTCGGGCATCTGCCATAATTCGGAACAGGGTCCCGCTTCTCATCTCGTAAGAATCCTTGATCCTTAGGAGCTTCATCCTCTGTTCCTTTTCTTTTGGAAGTTGCTGGTGTTGAAACCAGCGCAGGAGATGCTCTCGCCAATCGGGCTGCTGAACCCCTTCGATGACTGCTACTTCCATTTCTTGTTCGTCGGTCAGGACCTCTGTCACGCTGGGGACCTGTCGGCGGTTGATCACTGTTACATTCAGGCTTGTGTCTGGCGGGACCGCCAATGAACTAGCCAGCTTAGCGAGGGCATCCGCCTGAGCATTCCGGCCTCGGTTGATGTGCTTGATGCTGATGAAGTAAAATCTTGACATCAGGCGAGTTGCCAACTGGTGATAGGGGAGGAGCTCTTGCTTTCGCACCTCGAACTCTCCTTCCAGCTGTCTTATAACTAGCATGGAGTCTCGAATGCTTCCAGCATCTGAATTCCCATGGACAGAGCAATTTGCAACCCGATTATCAGGGCTTCATATTCTGCTTCATTGTTTGTGCATTGCTTGTTTATGGAACAGGATGTATATACCACTTCTCCTTCTGGGGATTTCAGGACTATGCCTGCTCCTGCTCTGACCCTGGCTGACCCGGTGGCAGAGGTGTCAATTCTGGAAGCGCCATCAAAGTATAGTTGCCATAAGGAGGGCTGTACTTGCACGGCTTCTAGGGTTTCATCTTCAGGAAGCTCCGGCTCCAACGGGCAATCCCCGGGCACTGGGTGCTCAGCGAAGAAGTCTGCAATAGCTTGGCCCTTGACGGCCTTGCGCGGCACGTAGGAGATATCAAACTCCATAAGGATTACCGCCCATTTGCCCAGGCGGCCTTTGAGGGCCGGTTGAGACATAATGTACTTCAGGGGATCCTCTTTGGATACCAAGCTGATTTCATGCGACAACATATAGTGTCGGAGCTTTTTAACTGCGAAGACCAGCGCCAGACAGATCTTCTCAATATAAGTATATTTCTCTTCAGTTCTGACCAGTCTCCGACTGAGGTAATAGAGGGCTTGTTCTTTCCCTTCTTCATTATTCTGGGCCAGCATTGCCCCCAGAGAATTGTGTGTAGCTGCTATATACAGTATCAATGGTCGCCCTTTCACCGGTGCGCCCAACACTGGAGGGGTTTTCAGGTAGTCTTTTAGCTTGTCGAAGGCTGCCTGGCAATCTTCATCCCAATAAAAGGGGACATCTTTCATCATCAACTTGTGAAAAGGCTGGCACCGCCCTGACAAATTGGAAATGAAACGCCGGATATAAGCCAAACGGCCCTGTAGTGATCTCAGCTCGGAGATGTTCCTTGGCGGAGGTAACCCCTGAATCGCCTTGATCTTTGCGGGGTCTATCTCGATTCCCCGATATCGGACGATGAAGCCCAAGAATTTTCCGCTCGACACTCCGAACGCACATTTCATAGGATTCATTTTTAGCTCGTGCTGCCTCAGCCTCTGAAAAACAATCCGGAGGTCTTGCAGATGATCTTCTTTTCTTCTGGTTTTGACCACCAGGTCATCTATGTAGCACTCGACCTTGTGGTAGAGCAATTCATCAAAGATTTTGGTCATTGCGCGCTGATAGGTTGCGCCAGCATTCTTTAGTCCGAACGGCATTCTCTTGTAATGATAAATGCCTTTAGGAGTTCGGAAAGCAGTATGGACTCGGTCATGCTCCGCAATCCAAATCTGATTGTAGCCGGAAGACCCATCCATGAATGACAGGGCTTCATGGCCGGTTGTAGCATCGATCATGACCTCGGTTATTGGCACCGGGAAGTCATCTTTGGGGCAGGCTTTATTTAGATCTCGGAAGTCGACACATATCCGGATCTGTCCATTCTTCTTTTTCACGGGGACGATATTCGCCAGCCATGTGGTGTACTGGTTTTCTTCAACAAATCCCACGTCAATGAGCTTGTCGACTTCAGCACAAATTTGGGTGATGAGCTCTGGCCTCATGCGCCGCGGTGGTTGCTTCACCGGCTCGGCTTCAGGGTTGATTGCCAGCTCATGTTGTGAGACAGCGGGGCTTAGACCTGGCATCTCTTTATAAGTCCAGGCGAAGCAATCCCGGTATTCTAGCAGTAGTTGAATGTACAGCTCCCGTTCTTCTGGGGACAGTTGGGCACTGAGGAAGGTAGGCCTAGGGTCCTTCTCATTTCCCAGGTTGACTTCTATCAGTTCATCGACTGTGGCTTGGCCTCCATCTTCTATCTCGGAGGTGCCGGTTGGAGGTCAACGAAGTCTGGAATACCATCTTGAGGGTCGAGTACTTCGACTTCCTCGTCAGACACCGCCAGAGCTTCCTGAGGTTTCTTGATCTCTTGTGCTAGCGGCTGGGTGGATTGTTCTATTAGCAGATCCATTGCCGTTGCAGCTTCCAAGGATGAAAGAGCAGCCTTGGTGTTTGCAGATGAGATTACAGCCATGACAGGCTGGTAACCGTTCACTGCCAGGCCCAGACAGCATGCTGATTTTGCAGCAGAAGTTGAGGAAGTTTCGCCTTCTGGGACAGTTGTATCTTCCAGCAGAAGTGGCTTTTTCTTCTCTGGTAGCTGGCTCCCCTTGATTGGAGTTGACCAAGGCCTCCCTGATTGGCAGAAAGGGTGTTGAAGTTGTCATTAGTAGGACCCCTGTAGAGGGAGAGACTCCTACTTCTTGAATGTCTTCGGCTTCGCTGCTGCTAGCCGTATCAAATTCGGCTTGAAAGGCCGCTTCTTCAGGATGAACTTGCTCCCAGCATCGGCAAGGGGCCGAGGTTTCTGCTTCTTGATTTCGGGACTGAGCGAGTTCAAGATATTCGGCTTCCGCCGGATACTCATCAAAGGTTGCCCTCAGAGGGCTATCTTCAGTAGGATAGAAGGCGGAGATAGTATCCACCTCGTACCGCCCACTGTAATAATATTCTTCCAGGGTGAAGCCCAACCCTGGATGTTGAGAGACACGTCTCATTTCCTTATCCAGATTTGCAGGATACCACATCTTCTGGAAAGCTTCCTTGCGTTTTTGAGACTGATCGGGAGGGATGTGTTGCTTTTGAAACATCCTGGCCGTTCGATCAGTTGTAAATGCCAGGGCCCTGAACAGGAACCCGCGGGTTGGCTAGATCCTCAGGGAGGCTGCAGTCTGTGTCTTCCTGAGTGGGATGCTCCTCAGCTGTATAGAACAAGCTGCTGGGCCCATCTTCCTGTGTCACCTCCCAGGCTTTGAAAGGTTCGACAGTGGGATCATTGAGGCCGGAGACTGGCTTGGTGAGGCCGGCCGGGACTCCGATGCGGTCGTGCTGTCGATCGACCTGTACTTCCTTAGCTTTGGGGTATAATGCTGGGGGTGTCACCCTGCCGACATTTCCAGAAGCCGTGATGTGGGAGACCACCTTCGGCTTGACATATCCGCGCGGCGGTGGTGGATACCAACCGTCACCCGATCTATTCTTCGACGCCCCTACGGGGGCTTCAGGTTCAGAAACCTTCCGGGGAGACCCCGTATATAGGTTGGCGTCCGCCAAGTGACATTCAAACACCTCGAATGGGTGGATATCAGCAAATATCCTCTCCTCCTTCCCCTGGAGGCTGTATTTGATGCACTGGTGGAGCGTGGAGGGCACCACCATATTTTCATGCAGCCATGGGCGGCCGAGCAGTGCTTTGTAGGAGGTGCGAGAGTCAATGACATGAAACTGCACCGTTGTAGTGAAATCTGCCAGGGTCAGTGTGAACTCTGCCACTCCCATAGATACTTCACATTTTTGGTTGAAGCCAGCGATACGCATATCCCCGACTTTCTCGAGATGCACATTAAAGTGGTACCTCTCGTATATTCTATATGGCAGGATGTTGACTGCTGCACCAGGATCGACCAGAATCCGGTTCAGTTCTCTTCCGTTCAGGTGCCCTTTCATATATAGCGGCCTGTTGTGGCTGGCAGTAGGTAGTAGCATGTCTTCTGGAGAGAAGGTCATACTGGCTTCTGGTATAGCCTCAGCTATGCAGGCTTCAAAATGAGCAGGCGTCTGCAGAGCAGTGATGATCGCCTGTCGAGTTTCTTCACTCAAAGAGAGAATTTCCCAGATCGTAAATCGAGCGGGGAGCTTCTTGAGCAACTTCATTATTCGGCTCCCAGCCCGGACATTGGAGAGCTTCATCTCTTCAGCCCATCTGGGCTTGGGGAGGTTTTGATTTGTGGGTCCAGACGGGCCTGCTTCATCTTCCTCGGACTCGGCACCCTCTTGACTGGCACCGGCTGTCGGGTCTTCTTTATTAGCTGCTGTAGGGCAAGCTCCATCTGCATTCGCATCCTCAGTAGATTGCGCTGGCTGCGGGTGAACGGCCCCGGGTGTAGGGTTAGCATCTTGGCAGGGCTGCTTCCCTTTTGACATCTTCATAAATTCAAGGAATGAAGGGACTGCCTTGCCCCCACTCTTGTCATATAGGCCCGACGGAGGAGGGATTTGGACCCCCTTAACCTCCGGCGGAGGCGTCTTGTAGGGTTGCTCCCCTCTGAACATAATGTTGTGATTGGGTGGTGGCTGGCGCCCCCATTTTCGGCCTGACCGAGTGGCATGCGCAGCAGTTGCGGCCTCGGCCTTGCCTCCCCCAGCATGGGGTGTGAAGCAAATTTCTTCTTCTTCCTCTTCTCCGGGTAGGTTGAAGAGTGCTGACAGGGTATTGCAGGAGACGACCTGTGTTTTATGGGCCCCAGCGGCCTTTCTTTTCTTCTTCTTTTGCTTTTTCTTCTTTTTGGTTTCTGCGGGTGCCTGCCCCCAGAACAGGCTGCCCTCTTCAGGGGATGCTGCTTCAGCTTCCTCCACCTGTTTGAGTGAGAGTTGTTCCAGTTCTTGCCATGGGACGTGGTCCCGTACCAGCAGAGGTTTCAATTCAGGCTGCACATATTCATCTAGCCCTTCAATCAGGTGCTGCAGTCGAAGGATTCCAGGATTGGTTTCCTTGATTACTGGCAGCAGAGTTTGTCTCCTCCTGTTAGGTGTATGTATTCTGACAGCTGTAGGTGGAGTGACCCATACGGGTGCTACCACTGGCGGAGCAGGCCGGGGTGTAATGCCACGGATATGTGCCCCCTCTTTTGGGCGGGGTGCCCTCTTCTTCTTGTGCTTTACAGGGATCTGCTGCCACCCCTGTTGTTCTTTCACGGGCTCCAGGAAATGGATTTCGTAGGTGCTCCGTGTGCTTGCTTCAGAGATCTCCTCAGGTAATGCCTGGTAGAAGGAGACCATGTTGATTGCTGCCCTCCTGAGAGGGGCTTCATGTGGCTGAGGAGGGTCTACTTTGTACTCTCCCAGCTCTATCTCATTCTTCTTCACCATCCCTTCGATGACGTCTTTGAAAACATAGCAGTCTTCGATTGGATGTCCCAACATCTGGTGGTAGGGGCAGAATCTTGGACTGTCTTTCTTTTCAGGTCCTCCGGCCTCCTTGGCTCAGGCAGAGTGACCATGTTGTATTCTGTTACCCAGTCGAACAGGACTCGGGTCTTGTCTTTAGGAAAGGAATAAGCTTTCTTCATTTTGTCCCTCAGCGAAGGACCTTCTTTATCATCTGGAGCTTTTGCAAGTTGCGGGGGAGCCGCTTTCTTGCCTTTCTCCTTCTGTTGTTCGAACGCCTTGATATCAAGCGCATTCGCTTCTTTAGGTGTGGGGCGCCGTTCCGCAGCCTTGCCTTTCTGGGCTGTGCTGGCAGTTGACGCCGGGACAGGCTTGGCTAGAAAAGCCTCCACCTCGGCCACCACATTATTCAGCCGGTCGAACGACCGTATTTCCATACCAATCATCTTTTCCAGGACCTCCCTCCTGAGATTTTGTTTACATATTTGCACAGCGTCCTCCTGATGCGGGGGCCGCTTGCACCTCATTCCGAGGTTCCTCCACCTCTTGATGTAATCAAGGGCTGTCTCATCTGCCCTTTGTTTTGTTGAGTAGAGTTCGGCCACTGTGACCTCCCTCTCTGTGACATGGAATCTTTCTCTGAATTTTCTCTGCATATCCGACCAATCATTAATTGACCCGGCCGAGAGGCTGGAGTACCATTCAAATGCGAGCCCCGTCAGCGAGGACCCGAAGAACTTCAGCAGATATGACTCGTCGGTGGCCAGATCACCCATAACGGTCATATAATATGCAATATGCTCTTTAGGGGACCCCTTCCCGTTGAATTTGTCGAATTTGGGCGGCTTGTTGACCCCTGGGGGAAGCCGTTTAGCCGCATGGTGTTGCGGGTAGGGCACCCGATAGGCATCGAATGCGACGTAGTCGCCTTCACTTTTCTCTGCGAGCTTCAGCTCGATCATCCTTTCCACCATCATCCGGTTCACGACCGTGGGGTCGACTGGCTCCGGATAGAAGTGCGCTGGCTGAAGGTATGGGGTGACCAGGGTGGTCGCCTGTGGAGGATGCAGCAGCGGGGGTGTCGGATGCGCCTGGGGAGCACCGGAGGTAGCAACGGCTGAGGCTGTGGCGGCCGCTGTTGCGCTGTCGCCATGCTTGGCTCTGATGGCTGGGACAGTGTATAGAGCGGTGGAGGGTCGTCACGACGAACCGCTCCCCGGGATGATTCACCCTGGACTTCGGGTGGTTTAGAAGCTGATGAATGCTCAGTCTTTTCTATCAGCTGTTTCTTCAGAGAATCTATCTCCCGTTGATATTTTTGCAGCAGCATCAGAACTGATGGATCTATAGTGGTGGGGATACCCTCTGTCGTTTCCCCGGACGTACCCTCAGGCAGGATGTCGAGGAGGACGTCGTCTTCTTCTTCCGTCGTCACCACATTAGCGGTCAAGACGGGGGCCTTATCATCCCAGCGGGAATAGACCTGGGGTTGTTTCCCTCTCATGGTCGCCAGAAGCTCTCTTGCCGCTTCTGTTCTGCGGGTAGCTGGCCCGGGCCGTACGGCCAATTGAGCCAGTTCTTGGGAGTCTTCAGGAAGCTCCCCATATCGACTGGATATACCAGCCATGTTGCAAGTAAAGACCTGCATCCTTCTTCTCTGTCGATGGACCCTCCGTCTGGCTTGTTGCGGAAAGGTCAGCCTCTCGAACACAGAAACTCTTCTTTCTTCTTCCCGCTCGGGGAAGGCTTCATCGGCTTCGATCTCGAAACCGTCGTTGTACCCATTGTCGTCGACTGACGACACCATCATTCTATCTTCCATATCTTCTTCATCCGCCACTGACGGGAAGTAGTCTTCGTCAGTGGCGACTGTCTGCATTAGTCGCTGCTGACCCAGCGAGGGGTTGCCCAGCCCTCGAAAGTAGTTCCTGATCAGACAGGTTACCTCCTCTTGACCCCGCTCTTGATAGAGTACGGGGGATAGTTGTCGACCTCCAGCAGGAGGGATATAGGCCAGCCGAGCTCTGTCGGCCGGATGTTGGAATCTTCGTCCCGTGACTGGGACGTTGACTTGGCGGGCAGCAGCCCGGAAACTTCTACGGCGCGGGGGATCCGCAACCACTTATTCTTCATTCTTCGGGGACAAGCCCCTTTCTCTTCTCACTCCCGCCTCGTCGTTCATAGGACGGCGGCGGATGGGTGTTAGATGGTAGGCAGGTCGGGTCCGCTTGGGAACCCACACCTGTTTGAGCTTTTTCGGCTTGAGTGCCGAGCTTCCTTGGCCATAGGGGCCGGCTTCTTCTCTTTCTGCCCTCCTTCCAGCGAGGGCTTGATAGGTATTGCGGACAGGGATGTTGGGGATGACTCGGTCTGGGGTCACCCGGGCCGTGCGTCCGTCGAGGAAGACGCGCATGCCTCCAACAAGCATAGATTTCCCGGACTGCGATAGGGTTCCGGTGATTGCAGCAGCATTCTGGCGGACCTGGCGACGCTGGCGTCCTCTAGGGTGCTTGTTGATGACACTGGGGTGGGTCCCACGTATGACGTGGTGCACCAAGCAGCTAGCGGCCGGGACCGGGCTTTCAGGCAAGTCTTCGCAGCAGGGAACCTTCAGAGGCTCCATCTTCTCCGCGACTTCCTTGGCAGGTTCTGGGGCTTCGACCTCCAGGACATCGACGAAGGCTAACCCCAAAAAGTTGGGGAAGCCTACAGCGGCAGGGAAGCTGCCGAATTCCATGGGTACCGCCAGGTACCCTTGCGCGTGTCCAGCAACGATGGAATGATCGAAATCGACGCCAGTTATCCCGAGGATCGTCATCGATCTGCCTGCAAAGACAAACAGGGAAATAATCAGTAGCCTTTGAGAGGGCTTCAAAGCCCGAATATCTCGGCAAAGAGATGAAAGGTGACACTAGTCCCACCGGGCGTGCCAGACTTATTTGCGACGTTTTTTTTTATATGACCGTCTTGTCGATCTTACCTTATTTCGTGTATATATGTGTATGTGTACATATATACGCGTCTTATTTCACGTATCGATCAGCCATTTGACTAACTGGTAGTCAATTGACCGATTGACGATGCGGGCGTGCCAGTCACATGAGTGACGATTTTATTGTGCGCTCATTCTGACCCATGTCGGGCGAATGTGAGGTTCGGTCGGGACCAGCAGTCCGCCATACCATAAAGGTTATGGCGTTAATTACATCCCCCACGAGGAGGGAACACCTTTGATTAATTGCCGAGATAGCGGGCTGTCAAAGCCAGAATAAAGGATACAGAGCATGCGAGTGATCATGCAAGATGCTACGATTGACTACACACGATTTATTAGGGTGGACCCTGGTACATGGCGGAGGACTTAGGCTCGAAGGCCACCTCCATGCGTAACAAGGCCTCCAATCAGGCGTAACCTGACCTTCCGGCGATGTCATTTGATATACCGAGGGTGCACACACTTGGGCATGCATTGATGCGACATGAATGCTTGGACAACGACATGACGGCAAAGATTCGAGGCACACCAATTCGAGCTTGAACAGGCTAATTTTATTCAGTTTATTTGGTCGAGGAGCTTGTGTCACTCTATGGTTAGCATAAGAAATCATCCCATGAGCAGGGAAGGGATTGGAGCGGTATGACGACACGATTCGGAATGAAACCTGTGTAGTGCGTGCGAAGAAAGGGGCTAAGACGCTGGAAACGGCGCCCCGGAACGTAGGTAAATGGCTTAAAACGGCGCCAGAACCGTAGGTAAAGGACACATCTTAAAACGGCGCGGCCCGAATAGGGCGCGCCGGGGAGAGGCGCGCCGGGGAGAGGCACGCCGGGGAGAGGCACGCCGGAGAGAGCGCGCCGTTTTAAGGCGCGCCGCATACGAACGGTGCCGACTGGGCCCAATTTCTCGGAAACCAAGATTTTATTGATTTATTTATGGATTTATTAGAATGTTTTGGAAGGTTCTGAGAGTTGATTGAGTTGATTATGCATCGGATCGGTCCCAAGCCACGCAAAAATCAAATCGCGGGCCCGCGCGAGGTTCATACTCGAGCGCGGCGATTATTCCGAGTTTAGACTCGTTCGAGCCAGAATTTCGACAGCATCTCCCCATCCCAGAGGATTATCGGGGAGAAGCGGGGAGTGCTCACGTAGTGGAGCAACCCCTAAGAGCCGGGTGGCACAACGGCGGCCGGCAAAAACCCGAACGGAGAGGAAAAACCCCGAGGTCAAACCTACTAGGGGCACCAACTCCGTGGGCGACCGTGAGTGAATGAGGCGACTCGATGCGGGAGCGAAGACCCCGAGGGTTAGCCTGCGAGGGGCACGCGACCCAAATCACCACAACACTTAAATCGGGACGACCGGTATAAGGAAGGAATCCCCGAGGGCTAGCCTACGAGGGGAACACAACCCACGGCCACCACAAAGTCCATTAAGGACCGTGGATTTTGAACTGTAGGGCTTAGCCCCGTTGCTGTGCACCCAATGGTCCGCAGGGACATTCGTCATCAATGGACGAGCCCTCTGTCGGCCAAGTGACTGATGCAGAAGATTTGGGGGATATCCCCCTCCCCGGATGCCGGAGTGATGCTACAGAGCATACTCCCGTTAAGGTGTAAGCGACACGAAAGGAAGCAATGTGAGACATCGTTTGACGGCGGCAGACGGACAAATGAATTGCTTAGAAGCATATTAAAACGATGAAGCCCCACGGGCGGAGCAGGCCAACACGAGCACGACATGTGATTAATACATAGCCCGGGGCACGGATATGTGTACATATATATGATATTCGAAAGCAAATCGACATGGGGCTCACCGTTAGACTGGGAACAATCTAAGAGCTCTTCCCCGCCCCTCTGGCCTATGAAGCAGGGCACAAAGGGGACGGTGAAGAATCTTCTTCCCTAGGCGGAGACAGACAGAGATATGCACACAAGTACATCTCCGCTCGTAAAGCCCGTGGAATATTCAATGCCGAGCCCGGCCATTGCATCAGACTCGAAAGAAAGAGAACCCCGGGGAGGGGGGATGAATGATTCATATGGCCCGAAGGCATATCCAATGTCGAAGAAACCGGTTATAAGAGAGTATATATATATATATATTGGGGAAACCATTAAATGCACGCTCGAAGGAGGGTTAGAGAGCGAGAGGAAGAGATACGACATCAATCACAATAGCTCTTCATTCATCCCGTGAAAAAACACAGGTATATATATACAGAGCATATAGATTCCGGCGCCGTCGTTGTCGATCGGCCGCCGTTTACATTAATGAAGAAACAATTACAGACAGAGTGAAAAGGGCAAAAGAAAATGGTGAGAGAAGGGGAGGCCAGGCTCATATCATCGCCCCTCCCCTCCTTCACTTACATTGTGCCAGAGGAAGAAACCCAAAAGAAGAACAGAGGGCTTGACCGGAAGAAACAACGGAGACCCACCTAGGTAGACAAGAGACAAATGCTCTCCTTCTCCGATTCCGGGAGGCTCGGATGGAGCAGAGCGGCGGCCGCTGAGAGGCTCAGACGAGGGCTTCTTCGGACAGAAGAGAAAAACCCTCTAACCTCTCTCTCTGGACCTCTCTTCCTTCTTTCTAATTCTCTTTTTTTTTCTTTGATTCCGCCTCTTCTTTTCTCTCCGATCTGCCCTCCCTTGATGGATAAGGCAGGCTATATATAGCCCTTTTGTTAATTCGGCGCCCCGGGAAGGGGGCGCGCCGGATTTGGTGGCGCCGGGAACACCTCCCCATCGTTTTTGCGCGCCGGTTTGACAGCGCCGGGGAACGCCTCCCCCATTGTAATTGGCGCGCCGGTTAGACGGCGCCGGTTTGACGGCGCCGTTTTAACTCGTTTACTCGGCGCGCCGGTCCGGTGGGTCCGGAGATGATTCCGGAAGCTCCCATTGACTATTCCTCTCGCCCTGGTCCTTGAAAAACCTTGACGTGGAGTCGAGGAAGCTCTCGACACGACGAACGGCCTTGATCAGACTTCTGCGTGTGTCTGGTCCGAGCACACGGAAGTCCTGGTGGTACGGCCTTCGGCACTGCGATTTGTGCTCCTGGTTGAGACGGATTCGTGTTCGAAGCTTCTTTGCAGGATGGTGTCGCATCCTGGATAATTCCGCCTTGAACGGCGATCAATTGACCACTAAAGGGCCCATTATGACGAAGAGTCGAACCCATGTCGGGTAATGGGGACCCTATGCTGACAGAGCCCTCGGCCCCTTGTTGTGGACGGCCGAGGACGTTTTTCCTCCTTAGGAGAGCCATTGGGTAGACCGTCGTCCTTGGTCGGGCGACGGATGTGGGGTAGCGGCATGACGAGGTCGATGCCGGATCATTGGGCAGGCTTGATCGCGCTGCCGGTTGGTTGTAGGTTCATTTCGACTCTCCTGAGGTAAAATCCCCGGTGCTCATTTCAAGGCGACTTGGGACCCCGTCAGCTTGAAGGGGTCTTTGATAGGGTGGTCTTCATCGGCTTCTGTGCTTCAGTGGGCCGTATCATTCGTCTTTGCAGCTTGGTTGCCGAAGGATCATATTTTGAGTGCCAACAAGCCTCTGGACAGGTGAAGCTGTAATTCCTCAGCGGGCGAGACTTGGTCTCGGACAGCAAGCTGTGAAGCTCAGCGGTTGTAGGCTAAGCTGTATTGCCCAGCGAACGCAAGCTGTGTTGCGCAGCAGTAAGCCATACTTGGGTTTGAGTGTGGGGTGGACGTAGGTCTGGAGGACCGAACAACCTAAAAATCTGGTGTGTTATGTGCTTGTGTGATTGCCTATGAACTGGTGTGTGGTTGCTTCTCTTGATTCTCTTCTCAGATCGCTTCGTTTCTGATCAGATCCAACGCTCTAGTTAGTAATCTTGTAGGTCTGTTGAAATTCCACATTAGAGCCTTATTTTGGTTTTAAATTAGGCCATCGATCTATTCACCCCCCTTTAGATCCACACTTCGTGGTGACAGAGTGCTTCCATCTAACACAACATACCCAGCCTATACAACATGCCGACGAGGCAAGGGGAATTATCTCGAACACTTTGAAGGCGACCCCGAGTCAACTCCATTTCAAAGCTCGTGCCACCACATAAGCAGTGAAACGCACAGGCCAGCCCCCTCCCAGTCGTCAAAAGAAAGAAAAAAGGTGAGGGGAGATCACCCCGAGGGTCGCCCCCTGACCCCGCGGCCAGGGGCGAAGCCCACACCAAGGACGCCATGGTCCCCGGGGCGCCCCTTCCCAATCCCGTTCAGCCACCACTCTAACTCAATCCTAGCCCGTGGAAAGTCAACTCACCCCGTGGAACGTACGAAAAGTGTTCGAGGAGCGTCCGAGATGAAGCATTCGGTTCAAGGAGCGAGTTCGAGCACTTCAGCCACCCAATCTTCCAGGGGTCAAACCCAGTCCAAACGCGCCAAAAAATCAGTCAAAATCTAGCCACGTGGGGTTTAGAGAGAGGGGGGCCCTGTTTAAATATTTTATCTCCCTCTCTCTCTCTCTTCACAATAGCACCCAGCCCCCCTAAAGGGGGGGTTTATGCGGGCCAGCGGGTTGGGTGCCCTGCCCACGTAAACCCCCTTGGGGGGGGGCTTTAGGCGGGCCACTCCCCAACACAATAAAAAAAAGAAAAAAAAGAAATGAGAAGAAACCTCCCGCATTAACCCTTCCTTCTCTCTCCACCTTCCCCTCCTAAACCCCCCCTTTAGGTGGGATGAATGCATGTGGGCCCACTTGTTGTGTCTCCTGTGGTTCTGGGGTTTTGATGATGACAAATATTATGGCTCATTATGTTTACATGTACATCCTTGATGAAATAATCCTGATGTACTATGAGAAACTGTCAGAACATGTTTAAGGATGACTCACAGGTCATGAAGTCAACCCAAGTCAAAGTCAAATCACAGACAGGTACGGTCAATTCACAGTCAGATCAGGTAATGTTCTGCCTAATCTCATATCTGTGCAAATGTTAATTTTTATACATAAATGTTGGTGCATGTGTTAAGTCCATGCACATGGAAGGTCAATGCTAGTCTTCATATGTGCATCATTTCACAAGTCCATACATCTGCATGCTATCAAGTCCACACTGTCTATACATTGCATGAAGAGTCTGCATCACTCCTTTGGCAAGTCTATACAATGCATCGTCTCATGCATCGTCTTTCAAGTCTATGCATTGTAAGACCAAGTCTATACATAGCATCGTCTCGTGCATCGTCTCGTGCATCGTCTCGTGCAGCGTCTCTATGTGCAAGTCTATACATAGACTTAGCGAAAGCTTAGCAAGTCTGTACACTGGTGTCGTCAGCTACAGGCACAGCAAGTCTGTACAGCCCATGATTTAACGCTAGGACGCAAAGTCTATACATCGTGCACTCTCAAGTCTGTACAGCTTGTGAGGTCCGTCTCACTTAGCGTCTCTGTGCTGGTCAAGTCTGTACATCGCAATTGTCGCAGGCACAGCAAGTCTGTACATTGCATGTGTCGTAGACATAGCAAGTCTGTACATTGCATGTGTCGCAGACATAGCAAGTCTGTACATCGCATGTGGCGTAGGCATAGCAAGTATGTACATTGTTCTCGAGTGCATTCACCGTCTCACTTAGCGTCTTTGTGCATGATGCATCATTCAGGTCTATACAGCCAGCGTCTCTATGCAAGGTCAAGTCTGTACATTGTCTTGTGTGCATGAATCATTTCTCAAGTCTATACATTGCATTGTAGCATGCACGCACATAAGTCTATACATTCTTTAGCTCAGTTCGCAGCTGAGTCTGAAGTCTGTACATCGATGCTTGCATTACTTAAAGTTTGAACATCATGTGTCTGCAAGGTCAAGTCTGTACATCAGATCAAGTCTGTACAGCCTATACATTGTTCAGAACACAAGCCTACACAGCGTGTGCTGGCAAGTCTGTACATCGCATCGTTTGTTCGTGCATTATCTCTCAAGTCTATACATTGCTTAGTGACTTGCATGTGCACTCAGAGTCTATACATTGCAAAGTCTGCACATTGCATACACTGGCTAGTCTGCACAAGTCTGCAAGTCTATACATTGGCTGCTGCATGCTCATCGAGTTTGTACATTCGATAGTGGCAAGTATGTACATCGCCCAGTGTCATGCATTCAAAGTCCACACATGCACACGCTTAGTTTGTGCATTGTGCTCTCACGCTTTAACACTAGGCATTGTAATGTCTATACATCTGTTGACGGCACGTCCATGCATCTGTTTCTAATGTACATAGTTTGCTTGATGCATTCTGCATTACACACTGCATCGATGAACTGCATACACTGCATCAAGTCTATACATTGCATGCACCTTCACTCTAAGTCTATACATTGCTTCATGCATTGAACGAAGTCTGTACAAGCTTTCAGTCTTAAACTGATAACTCTATCTGACTGACTGACAGGTACTCTTCGTGAAGCTTAATGAAGGTACGTGATCCGAGGATAATAGGAGTGCCCTGATCGTGACACGTGGAACCACTGTGCTGAAATGCTGGCACGAGGACTGAGGCCTTTGGGTGGGAAATGTGGAAGTCATAAGCCCTAGCTGCTGCTTTATATATGAAGACTTCTTCCTCAGGAGGAGATTGATCGAAGCAGAAGAGCAGAAGCATTGATGAGCCTGCACGATCCAGAGAGCAGAGAAGAGAAAGAAAGAGAGTGAGTTAAGAAGAAGAAAAAGAGAAAGAGATATTGAGAGATTAGTAGAAGAAGATAGAGAGCTCGTGAAGAAGAGGAAGAGGAGATTACCTGAAGATCATTCCTACTGGATGTTGGATCAGATCCACTCCAGTCAGCTCCTTTGAGAGCCATATTGTGCTTTATTATTTACAACTTTCAGTCGCTGTTACTACCTGTTTTTGTTTTCTTTTCAAACTGTTCTTCAAGCTGTTCGTCAGCAGTGCAAGCTGTGATGCACAGCGGCAAGGTGGATACCTCGGACGGCTAAGCTGTATTGCCCAGCGGAGCAAGCTGTGATGCTCAGCGTTGCAGAGGTGGACTCCTCTGGACAGCAAGCTGTGATGCTCAGCGGGATGGCAAGCTGTGAGGCACAGCGGTTGTAGGCAAGCTGTGAGGCCCAGCGGTTCAAGCTGTGAGTCAGCAGAATCCACACTCTGGTTTGAGTGTAGGGTGGACGTAGGTCTGCAGGACCGAACCACCTAAAAACCCTCTTGTCCATTGTGTTTCAAATTTCATATCTGACTGGCGCTAGATGCATGCATAGGCACGAGGATTGTATTCATCTCATTGCTGTGCACATTAGATGTTTGCTTAGGATCGCTCTACATATCTGCAATAGTTTTTAATTCCGCATCTCTGATTGCATTAGATTTAATTTGAGCGATGTTTTTAAAGGGGAGATTCATTCACCCCCCCTCTGAATCCATAGCACTGAACCCAACAATTGGTATCAGAGCGGGTCTCTAACTTAACAGATCTAACAATCTGCAGAGGATCCTGCTAATTTTTTGGTGTATTGCAGAGTGAGTTTCCTGTGTTTTGTGTTTTGTGTTTTGTTTCACCGGTTTAGTGTCTTGATTTGCTCATCTGATTTCAGTGCATTCATCATATCTCGATGGCTAATCCTCCGATATTTAGAGGTAATAATTTTGATTCTTGGTTAGAAAATTTTCATCGGTATGTAAAATCTACTGATCCTAATCTTTGGAAGGTAATAACTCATGGTCCACACAAATTATCAAAAGATAAATCTAGATGGACTGAGAATGATAAATTGAAAGATACTGTCAACACTAGAGCATTAGTTTTAATGAAATAATCAATTGACAGAGCTCTAATCGAATGTATTTCTTCTTGTAGGTCTACCAAAGAAATTTTGGAAAAACTAAAGCTTATCAAGAATCACAACAAATGCTTGATGGTTGATCGGAGAAAGGATGATGAAGAATCATCATCTCAGGTAAGCTCTGGATCCGAAGAACTTTCGATTGATGATCTATGGAATATAAATGAGGAACTTAATGATAGATGTGAAAAATTAAAATCTGAGAATAAAAGATTGAAAAAGAAAAGTGATCAAATAAATTTGAAAGCTCCCTGTGAAAACTGTCCAAATTTGAAACAATCTTATGATACATGTATGCTAGATGTTCAGAACTTTAAGGAGCAAAATGGTTCTCTAAAAATTGAAAATCAAACATGCTTGGATAAGATATCAGAACCTGAGAATCAGCTGAATGAGAAGAAAAAGGAGCATCTAAAAAGCATGCAAGAGCTGACTGAAATTAATTCTGTAATGGACAAACTAAAGCTTAAACATGCTGAAGTTCAAAAAGATAATGAAGATCTCAAGGCTAGTCTGAATAAAATCAACAAGGAAGCAATGCATACAAGCTGTAATATGTGCTCGGCTCTAAGAGAACGAAATGAAGATCTCTATAATGAAAATGAATGGATGAAGAAACAAATTGCCGTGTTTAAAGAGGATCACAGAAATCTGCTTGCTGAGAAAATTAAAGTGGAAGAAAGGGAAGAGGAGCTAATTGAAAAACTGGAGCTGATGTCTGGAAGAGAAAGATGTGCTGGTAATGAAATTCATGCTAAAATTTTTGAGGAAGAAAACACTGAACTGAAAGTTGAAGTTGAAAAATTGAAGTTAAACACTGGTATGTCCGAGCAACTTCTCATGTTAAAGAAAGGAAAAATTATCTCTGATGAAGAATCAAAAATCTTGAGCGATCTGGAACAAGAAGTTGAGAAGTATAAAACTGTAAATAAAGTCTTAAGTGAATGCGTTAATTGTAGTGAACAGGAGATAGCCAGTTATGAACTCTACATTACTTTTTTGGAAGATAAAATTCATGATCTGGAAGACTCAGCATCCAAGCCTGCTAAGAATGAAGGAAAAATGAAAGCTGTCATGAAAGATAAAAATGACAATTCAAGAGAGGGGATAAGTTACAGTTCTGATGTTAAGGAAATCACTAAAAACCAGCTATACACCACTTTTGTGTAAAGTTCTGATGTAGCTGGTACCTCAAATCAATCCCCAAAACAAAATAAAAATCAGAAATCACCTTCAACATCTGTTTTTCAGTTCAAAGCCCAGAAGAATGAAAAGTAAACAAAAATTGTTGAGAATAATCAGAAATTGAAAAGGAAGGGTCAAACAAAGAAGGTAAAGAATATTTCTGGTTACACCCTAAGATCTGCCAACTCAGTTGAAATTGATGGGTCAATGCACAATGTTCATGCCTCATGTACTCATTCACATGCATCTAGTCAGTCTGTTAGTAATCATGTTGCCATGAAATCACAAGTGTCATGTCACTATTGTGGCAAGATAGGACATGTAATGGATGATTGCAGACTGTTGCTTGAAGATGAGCATGCTAGTGAAGAAATGCATTCTAGGAATCCAATTGATAGAAACCATGCCACTAAGAAATCTGATGCATCCTGTTATTACTGTGGTAGGCGTGGTCATCAAATAAATACATGTTTTATAATGAAAGAAGACAACAATGTGAATTCTAGATTTTTCACACATGCTCATGGCCTATATAGATACAGATCTATTTCAAGCCAGCATACTATTTGTTTCACCTGCAACAAGCCAGGGCACAAGGCAAATGAGTGCTGGACTGAAAACTATTGGGGTAACAATAACTCAAAAGGCAAGCACCTTAGGTGTTTTGAATGTGGTAAGTATGGGCATACAGTCAAGGACTGCTGGTATGCTCAGGGAAATCACTTTAATTCCAAATTTGTCAAATTCCCTGCAAATAAAAAAAATTTGGGTAGAAATAAAGCTGTTTTTAAAGAAAAGACTCTTGTATGTTCTGAATGTGAAAAACCTGGCCACCGAGCTTCTAAATACTGGTGGGCAGGTAATGGTAAATCAAAATTTCATGCAAGTAACAGAAATCTTCATGCTAACTCACATAGATTCCATGATTATAACAATGTTCACAAAAAGAATTCAAAGGCTGTTACATCATGTAGATACTGTGGAAAATTTGATCATTCCATGGATAGTTGTTACCTAATGGATCATGATGATAACATGGCTAAAAGATTGTTCAGAACACCTGTCAGAGTTAACGCAGGACCCAAGACTACTTGGGCACCTGCAGGATCAAATTGATTAACATGTTACAGGTGTGCCTTGGAATGAAAAATAGGGGTAAATAAACCAAGGTACTCAACAGGAAGACCCCAAGATTCTGCTTTTCAAGTTTGTTCTGAATACTCATCTTAAATTCCATCATATGAAATTGTGAACTTGAAATGATTGCATATCATGTTGATTTGTTAAATTGAAAATTTCTGAAATGGAACTGCCCAATCATATTCATGATAACTCACTTATGTCTGAAGTGCATGGATTATAATTGAATGTCAAACTTGAAATCATGTGATGTGCTTTTATCATACATCATGTACCTAGTCAGGGGGAGTTAAATCATTCTTGATTAATCATACTGTTGCTCATACTTTGTTGCATATATGATACATCTAGACAGGGGGAGTTTTTCTGTCTCATCTCTTCATTTCTTGAACTATCTCTGTCTAAGTATCCGATCCATTCGCTACACTTGAGTGGTTCACCTAAAATTCCTTGCAGTCATTACTGAAATGGCTGATCAGTTCACATTCCAGACTCAGCTACTGGATTCAATCTGAGGAACAACCTTGATGCTCCTCTTGCTATTTGTTGCACTACCAGCTGACACTCATCTTTCACATACTTCTTAGCTGGTGTGACTGACTTAATTCTATTGTTGACTAGTTGGTCAGTTGTTTTTTTTTTGACTTGATCTGAGGAACACAAGTTGCATGTCATACAATCTAGTCTGAATCATGTAGAAATTCCTATCATATAGGTTTAAGAATAACCACTGAATCAGACTGATATAAGAACTATGTATTCTCATATTTGCATTTAAATATCTTGAAAATATCTGAATGATAAGATTTAATGAACTTTAACCACATGTGTCATGAGAACCTTAGACTCTCTCATCTGATATCTGAAAATTTGAAATCAATGCTACTTTGGTAGAGATACATAGAGTGAGTACTGTGGTTAAACATTAACTTGAGAAATGTTGACTAAATGAAAAACTGTGAATTTAGAGCAATGACTTGGTCACTGAGAAACTAGGTTCTTCATCAATGAAATAAAGTAACTTATGTCATGAAGTGCCATAGTGATCTCTGGTGAAAATTTATTGAAAAACCTGACAGAGCAATGGCATATTTGTGTCAAGTAAATGGGGAGTCTGGCCTCTAATCAAGGTATCTCCTCATGTAAAAAGACATTTCTATTGCTAACTCTGGTCTCAATGTTGAGAGACAATGACAGTTATCACACTGAGTAACTGGGTCACTTCACCTGAGACGTGTTGTGCCTCTTGTAAAAAGGTGTTGATCAACCTAAATTGCTCAGGTAATGTATAATATGCTTCAAATGAAAATATTTTGCAAACTCTGTCAACTCATGCTCCTGTAAAAAGTGTTTAATCTCAATACTAATCTATGTAACTCTCAAAGCAGTCATTGAGATCTTGTGTGTAAGATGAAGATGATTAGTCATGAGTATTATCTGGTTATTTGGTTCACCTTTATTAAAACTTGATTTCAGATATGAGTATTGAATTTAATTGATAAATCTGGTATACATCATAATTAAATCAGGTTGGTCAAGTTGCTAATTCATAACCCTCTATGATAAGAGAGTCTTTTCATGTTAAGACTTATTGTAGTTGTGAATGCCCTACAATCCCTCATGATCTGTTTCATCTCTGACAACTTGTTCAACAGAAACTGTATTGACAAATCATCTCTTATCAGTTTTCTGACCATACAAATGTGAGATGCTACTCCCATTATTATCTTGTTCACTTGCAGTCTTCTGAACTTCAGAATCTTTATGGTGGTGGACTTCAGATTGATTCATTGGCTAACCAGAGTTCACTCCTGCTCTTCATGGGAAATTCTGGGTCATCTGTAGTTAAGGGGAGAGTTGTCAAACATTCATGTTGATAGGGGGAGTTTCAGATGACAGTAACTCAGCATTGCATAATAGCTCCTATATCATCTCCTTCAACAGTCAACGATCACTCCATTCTTTTTGATGTTGTCAAAGGGGGAGAAACTTTTGTGAGTCATCATTTGCATACATGGTGCATAACATGCTTGTCATCATTTGCATACATGGTGCATTACATGCTTAATTCTGAAAGAGCTATTCTACTGTGAATGTTCATGAACTGTCATATGGTATTTTCAGAATCATCATGATGAATATATTGCAATGACTCATAATATTGTCATCATCAAAAAGGGGGAGATTGTTGTGTCTCCTATGGTTCTGGGGTTTTGATGATGACAAATATTATGGCTCATTATGTTTACATGTACATCCTTGATGAAATAATCCTGATGTACTATGAGAAACTGTCAGAACAGGTTTAAGGATGACTCACAGGTCATGAAGTCAACCCAAGTCAAAGTCAAATCTCATACAGGTACAGTCAATTCACAGTCAGATCAGGTAATGTTCTGCCTAATCTCATATCTGTGCAAATGTTAATTTTTATACATAAATGTTGGTGTATGTGTTAAGTCCATGCACATGGAAGGTCAATGCTAGTCTTCATGTGTGCATCATTTCCAAGTCCATACATCCGCATGCTATCAAGTCCACACTGTCTATACATTGCATGAAGAGTCTGCATCACTCTTTTGGCAAGTCTATACAATGCATCGTCTCATGCATCGTCTCATGCATCGTCTTTCAAGTCTATGCATTGTAAGACCAAGTCTATACATTGCATCGTCTCGTGCATCGTCTTATGCAGCGTCTCTATGTGCAAGTCTATACATAGACTTAGCGAAAGCTTAGCAAGTCTGTACACTGGTGTCGTCTGCTGCAGGCACAGCAAGTCTGTACAGCCCATGAATTAACGCTAGGACGCAAAGTCTATACATCGTGCACTCTCAAGTCTGTACAGCCTGTGAGGTCTGTCTCACTTAGCGTCTCTGTGCTGGTCAAGTCTGTACATCGCAATTGTCGCAGGCACAGCAAGTCTGTACATTGCATGTGTCGCAGACATAGCAAGTCTGTACATCGCATTTGGCGCAGGCACAGCAAGTCTGTACATTGTTCTCAAGTGCATTCACCATCTCACTTAGCATCTTTGTGCATGATGCATCATTCAGGTCTATACAGCCAGCGTCTCTATGCAAGGTCAAGTCTGTACATTGTCTTGTATGCATGAATCATTTCTCAAGTCTATACATTGCATTGTAGCATGCACGCACATAAGTCTATACATTCTTTAGCTCAGTTCGCAGCTGAGTCTGAAGTCTGTATATCGATGCTTGCATTACTTAAAGTCTGAACATCATGTGTCTGCAAGGTCAAGTCTGTACAGCCTATACATTGTTCAAAACACAAGCCTACATAGCGTGTGCTGGCAAGTCTATACATCGCATCGTTTGTTCGTGCATTATCTCTAAAGTCTATACACTGCTTAGTGACTTGCATGTGCACTCAGAGTCTATACATTGCAAAGTCTACACATTGCATACACTGGCTAGTCTGCACAAGTCTGCAAGTCTATACATTGGCTGCTGCATGCTCATCGAGTTTGTACATTCGATAGTGGCAAGTATGTACATCGCCCAGTGTCATGCATTCAAAGTCCACACATGCACACACTTAGTTTGTGCATTGTGCTCTCACGCTTTAACACTAGGCATTGCAATGTCTATACATTTGTTGACGGCACGTCCATGCATCTGTTTCTAATATACATAGTTTGCTTGATGCATTCTGCATTACACACTGCATCGATGAACTGCATACACTGCATCAAGTCTATACATTGCATGCACCTTCACTCTAAGTCTATACATTGCTTCATGCATTGAACAAAGTCTGTACAAGCTTTCAGTCTTAAACTGATAACTCTATCTGACTGACTGACAGGTACTCTTCGTGAAGCTTAATGAAGGCACGTGATCCGAGGATAATAGGAGTGCCCTGATCGTGACACGTGGAACCACTGTGCTGAAATGCTGGCACGAGGACTGAGGCCTTTGGGTGGGAAATGTGGAAGTCATAAGCCCTAGCTGCTGCTTTATATATGAAGACTTCTTCCTCAGGAGGAGATTGATCGAAGCAGAAGAGCAGAAGCATTGATGAGCTTGCACGATCCAGAGAGCAGAGAAGAGAAAGAGAGAGAGTGAGTTAAGAAGAAGAAAAAGAGAGAGAGATATTGAGAGATTAGCAGAAGAAGATAGAGAGCTCGTGAAGAAGAGGAAGAGGAGATTACCTGAAGATCATTCCTACTGGATGTTGGATCAGATCCACTCTAGTCAACTCCTTTGAGAGCCATATTGTGCTTTATTATTTACAGCTTTCAGTCGCTGTTACTACCTGTTTTTGTTTTCTTTTCAAACTGTTCTTCAAGCTATTCGCCAGCAGTGCAAGCTGTGATGCACAGCGGCGAGGTGGATACCTCGAACGGCTAAGCTGTATTGCCCAGCGGAGCAAGCTGTGATGCTCAGCGTTGCAGAGGTGGACTCCTCTGGACAGCAAGCTGTGATGCTCAGCGGGATGGCAAGCTGTGAGGCCCATCGGTTGTAGGCAAGCTGTGTGGCCCAGCGGTTCAAGCTGTGAGTCAGCAGAATCCACACTCTGGTTTGAGTGTGGGGTGGACGTAGGTCTGCAGGACCGAACCACCTAAAAACCATCTTGTCCACTGTGGTTCGAATTTCATATCTGACTGGCGCTAGATGCATGCATAGGCACGAGGATTATATTCATCTCATTGCTGTGCACATTAGATGTTTGCTTAAGATCGCTCTACATATCTGCAATAGTTTTTAATTCTGCATCTCTGATTGCATTAGATTTAATTTGAGCGAAGTTTTTAAAGGGGAGATTCATTCACCCCCACTCTGAATCCATAGCACCGAACCCAACACCACTCTCACCTCCCCTCCTAAACTCACTCTCTCTCTCTCTCCTACATGCGCCCCCCTAACCCCCCCCCCCCCTTTAGATGGGCTTGTGCATGGGGGACCTACCCTACATCTTCTCTCCACCTTCCCCTCCTGAACCCTCCCCCTTTAGGCGGGTCAAACCACACCCAACCAGCCCACTCTCTTTTCTACATGCGTCCCCCTAAACCCCCTCTTTAGGTGGACTTGTGCATGTGGGACCCAACCCACATCCTCTCTCCACCTTCCCCTCCTAAACCCTCCCCCTTTAGGCGGACCAAATCCCACACTCAGCCCTCTCTCTCTCCTACATGCGCCCCCCTAAACCCCCCCTTTAGGCGGGCTTGTACACCCCAACCCTCACACGCAAACCCCATTCTCTCTCTACCTTCCCCACCTAAACCCACCCCTTTAGGCAGACCGGCCCCTCAACCCCTTAACCTTTACGTGGGAACCTCACCACCCAGCCACCCCTTTGCCTATAAATCCCCCTGGAAGGCCAAGGGTCATGACACAGAGATATAGAGGCAGGGAGATACAAAGACAAGGAGGATCCAAAGGCACTCAAGGCACTTGGAGCACTCGGAGCGTAACCTGATTGTTTGTTCATGTTCGGATTAGCACACGTCGAGGGTATGTCAAATCAACACCCCTCATATGGCATTTAGTCAAAACACACGAACATTCTCCTCTGCGTATGGAGCGCCATGGTAACCGCAAGAACACCCGTCCATCGGGTTCACTTACGTATGGCGCACCATGGTAACGGTGTCGACACCCTCGCGCCGGGACCTCCAATATTTCGGGACTGGTACCCGACCGCTCACTCCGAGCCGATAACCAGCTGTCCCGCCAGCCGCCCCGAGTTAATCGGACCTTAGCCCGGAAGTATCATCTCCGAGGCTCGGTCCTAACTCCCGGACACGCTGACACCCGACACACATACCCTTCCCAGTCAATGTCAACGTTCCAGTATCTAGTCAAACTTGTGCCACTTTATAGCTCTCTAGTTCCTTCGAGGACCCTCTGTAAAATAGCAGAAAACCCACGTTCTCGAGCAATGACTCGGGGACCGATCTTTGAGACAGAGTTGTCCCGTGGCTTACTTCATTGTGTCAAGGCTTTCTAACGCCTCTCTGTAATGCCGATTACGGCTCACTATAGTGAAGTGTATTCGGAAAACCCGATCCTTCGTTTTTCCTCAGCACACTTTGGTGTCTCCGCCCTCTGACTGCCAACGATGTTTGCCTCTCGGGCCAATACTTGCCTGCTCCTTGTCAAGCCAGAGTCCGTAGCCCCATCTCGGCCCACGTTCTTCCCAGTCCCGCTGCCTTTTGTTCGGTTCATAGAATCCGACGGTCAGATTCGGTCTGCAGTACAAACTATATCCTCCCTCTACATTATAACTTCCAAGGTTCCCTAGTCCTCCTTCAGTAGGAAAACAAAGGTGTTCGGATTCAATCCGATATAAAATAAACATCAACCGCTTGCGGTCGGTGGAGAAGACATCATGTATACGAATCCCCGTAATCGCCTATACTCGTACCAACAGAACCTCATTCTCTTCACGTGTAACCCGACATTCCGAGCCCATGTGCCGTGCCCTGACGACACTTCCCCAGTCAAACCTTAGTTCCGTAGATAATCGTTGAGAAATCGACTAGCACGCCCACATTCCATCTAATTGTTCCAGCCCCTGCCACTCAAAACAATTAAACACACGTTATCCCATCTCATCAAGGCGTCACATCGTTCTTTGTGTCCTCTGACTAATATCCTCGGAATCTCTGTGTGCCAAGTTGACCCATTCTCGACCTTCCGTAAAAGGCGTGTGTATTAATGCCGCGAGAGAAGAGAACATAATAACCACAGGAGAGGTCTCCCTCTCGCGAGCTGTGAACAGTGACACATGGTTCGCATGCCCCATGGGGAGCTGTAACTTCCCATGTTTGGAGGAGATCAGATGCCACTTGAGCCACACATTTTGGGCAATGTCCTACAGGAATTACTCAAGCACATTTGCACCATATCAAAGTATGCATTTGCTATAGAGGTCGACCTTTAGAAAGACAGTCAGCCTAGCCACCCACTGAACTAATTAAACATAAGATTATTCCCAAAAAAAACAGGAGTACGATCCAGATTAGGATTATCTTTCAATGAGAAGGTGTAGGAAAATATGTCACTAGAATTGACTGACCAAGGAACCAAACCAAAACCACCCGTCATGGCTGTTTAGGGCCACTGGTCTTGGACGGACCCGCTCTCTCTACCATGACATCATAGAGTTGTTTTCCATTCTGCAAAAGGCGAATAGAGTCATGAATTGAATAATAAACACAACATTAACTTTATCCTTGCAGGTCCAGAAACACTTACAAAAATCACAGGGAAGAAGTGAACCTGCCCTTCTGGTTTTGTCTGTTTCTCCTTAAAATACACCAGGATTGGAAAATTGGGCCACCAGAGTTCCCAATTCACAAATGTTGAATACCTGCACAGGAATGCAACATGTTCAAAGTTGTCCACTTAGAGAACCCAAATGAGAAAGAGGAGCATGCTCACTTCCAACGGTTTTTGCCACCAACAAAGACATTTTCTCCTGACTCCTGGAGCTGATCCCCTATTTTAACCTCCTGGAATATCAAAGCACGTCACAAATCTAAATGTGGTTGCGCCTAGCATACAGTCATCAATTAAAGATACACAATTGGTTTACTGTGGTTTATGAAAATCCTGAAATCTCTTGAAAATTTCAATAAAAGTTAATGGTCAAATAGAAGTATCTTATCCATTTTTAAAGAAGATGCATCACAGGTACTCTTCAAACAATGCGGAAGCCGGGTGAAAAACAAAGTTCTCTTGAAGGGTTGTCAATACCATACTTCATTAACAGAAATAAAGAGGTAAACAAAAACAGGTTTTGCACTGCTAATGTGAACAGTACATGTAAATATCAGAAGAGACGCAACTAAGCAGGTCTGACCATTAAGACAAATTTTGTCTTTGAGATGGGACGCTGATAGAGAATAAACATATTCCAAGAAAATACCAAACTTCTAAACACTACATTTCCATGTAAGATGTACACTAAAAGAATGAGACGAGATCAAACAGGTTATAGCAGGATAAGGTGTAAAGCTTTTCTTGGAAGAAATAAGGCAACTTCAAAACAGATTATGGAATAAAGTGCCTCAACCAAAACTGTGATCAAATGCCAGAGATTTCCCCATACATACTAACTGCAGACAAGTTTTGCTGAAGGCATATGTTGCACATTTCATGAATTTCTCCGAAGGCATATGTTGCACATTTCATTATCACCCATATTCTCTCTCTCCATATTTGCATATTGGCTTTACTTGTCATAATTCCTTTCATTACTGATGGTCATTATCTGCCAACTAGCTTAGAATTAGGCTGTGAATGGCTCGGAATCGAACCTGGAAACAGGGGTTCCGATTCTGATTCCGATGGCCCTATAAGGGTTCCAATTTTGATTCTGTCATAATTGGGAATTGGCATTTCCAATTTTGTTCTAATTCCGGTTGATTACCAGATATCAGAATCGGAAATCGGTGTCCTCTCTGAGATGAATGGATGGGATCAATTGAAGCTCAGCCTGGTCACGACAGGGTCCTCTCTAAGATGGCCAGGCCTCAGCTGAAGACTGCAGCGGATCGAGGAGTTTGACCGCAGACCGGAAGGGATATTAGTGGAGAGTGACCAGAGATGGCGGTCAAAGGTGACCGTCGACAGCAGAGGGGATCGCAGAGCATGGTAGAACAGTGATGATGGAGGCCAGAGGTGATGGTGGTGGAGGGCGATGCAGAAGGAAGAGGGGATCGCGGCACGGGGGGCAAACAGCGATGATGATGGCCGGCGGGGATGGTGGCAGAGGGCGACACCGTCGGTGGTGTGGATTGCGGCATGCGGGGCAAATGGTGATGACAGAGGGGCGAGGGAATGACAGCAGAAAAGACCACAGTGCGGTGGGCAAACGGCGAGGAGGGGATGCCAGTGGATGGTGATGCCCATGGTGGTGGGTCATGATGTGGGAGCACGTCGAGGGAGGCCAGAGGGGATGCTGGTGGAGACGTGATCCTGACTGTAGGGGGATTGTGGCATGGGAGCGAATGGTGATGAGGGAGGCCAGTGGAAGGCGTAGAGGAAGGCCGATGTGGTTCTCAGTCTCAGCTCTGCTGCTGCCTGCTGGACAGTGGAAAGACCTGAGAGAACTAGGGTTCCCTAAAACAAAACCCATTTAATTCTTGACAGAATGGCCATTGGATTGGCTTCATCTAATGGTCCAGAAAATCTCCCCTTTAACCTCAATCGGAAATCGGAAATGGGGTTCAGAATTGGCATGTTCCGGTTTCGGTTCCGATAGCTTATCAGAATTCTCTGATTTCAATTTTGATATATGTAGTCCGAGGCATGAGGTGACCGAGGCGAACAAGGGGTCGTCTCATGCCTCAAACACTTAGGTGATGGCCTAGACATTTGAGACGTTTGAGGCATTTTATTAAATATATATATAATTCAAAAAAATAAATATATGTCTAAATATCAAAGAAAATACAAATATACAATCAATATTTTCAATAAAATTAACAATAATCAAGATCTGAGACAAAAATACATACATACAAATAAGATAAGATTTGAATAAAAGAGGTTTAAACCAAGACCGCCCCCCCGCCCCCCGCTGATCCGTTTAACGTTTAAACCACCCCCCCCTCGACGTAATACCGTTGTTTGACCACTCCCCCCCCCCCCGCGTCCCGTTCATTCGACCTCCCACTCCCCCCCTCGATCCTCCTCTCCCAGGCTCCGAGCCCTAGTTGCTCGTCCGCCGGCGTGCGTGGCCGCAGTCGTCGTCGTCGACCACGGGCCCCGCCGTCACCACCTCCTCCGCGCCTGCGACACATCCTCCACTGCCGTCACCGGAGCGCGGAGCCATCGACACCTCCTCCACCTCCGGCGCCGCGGCTGCGACGTCCATCTCCGCCTCTGGTTAGTCCCCCCCCTGCCCCTCTCTCTCTCTCTCGGCTCTCCCCCCCCCCCCGACCCCTCTCTATGTCTCCCTCCTCTCCCCGACTCCCCCACAGGGCCTCCTCTCTCTCTCTCTCTCTGCTCTCCCCCCCGGCCCCTCTCTCTCTCTCCCTCCTCTTCCCGACTCCCCCACACCGACCGACCAAACCCTCCTCTCTCTCTCTCTCTCTCTCGACTCTCCCCCCCGGCCCCTCTCTCTGTCTCCCTCCTCTCCATAGTTGTTAAGGCGCCCGCCTAGACGCCGCTTAAGCGGCGCCCGCCTAGACGCCGGGCATTTTTTTGAGGGCTAGGCGCCCCCACGCCTTGTTGAGGGGGAAAAAGGTGCGGCCTAGGCGCCGCTTGGGCGGCCTAGGCGCCCAAAGCAGCGCCTAGGCGACCCCCTGCGACCTTCGTATCCCTCTTCTCCCCTGTTATAAATAGAAATTTTGTTCCGGGGGCTCCGCCCCCGGAAACCCCCGCAAGGGGCACTACCCCCTTGACTCCCGTGACCTGACCAGACAGGTCGAACCCCGCGACCTGACCGCGCAGGTCGATCTGCGTGCGAGGGCGCATGATGGCGAGTTCGGGCTCCACACTCTAACACTCTCTCTCTATTTCTCTCTCACACTCACCGACTCACAGTGAGAGCCACCCTCTCTCTCTCCTACCCCCTCTCTGTCTGTCTATCTCTTCTCTCCCCTTGCCCCCTTCTCTCTCTTTCCCCCACCCTTCCTCCTCTCTCTCTCTCTCACACACACCGTTCACAATTATCTCTCTCAGTCCCTCTCTCTCTATCCTGCCTTCTCCCCTTTTCAATTTCGTGATGGGGTTAATTTGTTAATAAAGTATTTTAAATTTTAATTTGAATTTTGTATGTCTTATTTTTTTACAGTGGTCATGTATAGTACTTCCCTAGTTACGTGCTTGTTTACTTTATTATTGATTGTATGTGATAATGGGAGATGTCTTTTTCTTTTCGTATTTGCTTTATATTATATGTATGTTATTTCGAGTATGATTTGCATATTTTTGGAAGAAATTGGCAAACATTAAGTTAGTATTTTATTTATTCTGAAAGTCCAATTTTTATTGTTAATTTTATCTCAAAATATATTTTGATATTTTATTGCAATGTCGTTTCTATTAATTTTTATTTCTATATTCATACTAGTGTTGTTTCCCCTATTTATAATAATCATGATTAGTTTATATATAAAAAATTACGTATATATTAATGATGATATTTTTATAAACTTGACGCCTAAGCGCTTAGGCACTCGAGGACCCCAAGCTCGCCTTGGTCGCCTTGTCGCCTTGACAACTATGTTCCTCTCTCTCTCCCTCCTCTCCCCGACTCCCCCACAGGGCCAAACTAGTCCCCCCCGACCCCTCTCTCTGTCTCCCTCCTCTCTCTCCCTCTCTCTCTCCCTCCTCTCTCTCTCTCTCTCTCTCTCGGCTCTCCCCCCCGGCCCCTCTCTCTGTGTCCCTCCTCTCTCTCTCCCTCTCTGTCTCCCGACTCCCCCACACCACCCCAGTCCCTCCTCTCTCTCTCCCTCTCTCTCTCCCACGGGCCCTCTCTCTGTCTCCCAACTCTCCCTCTCTATCTCCCTCCTCTCCCCGACCCCACGGCCCCTCTCACTCCCTCCTCTCTCTCTCTCTCTCCCCCCCCCCATGGCCCCTCTCAGGCAGCCCTCCACTCCCTGTCTCCCCCATAGACCTAGTCCCAGTCCCCTCTAAATTATTTTTTAGATTAATTTTTTAAAATTAAAATTAAATTAATTTTTATTATTAGTTATTGTTTTACGTGTAGATCATGGCAGATAATAGTTCCACAGTTAAGACCGAGATAAAATTAAAAGCAAAGTCAAAAGACCCGGGATGGAAGTATGCATATTGGCCTGACGTAAATGATAAGAACAAGGTCAAGTGCGATCTTTGTGGCTTGATTACTAATGGGGGCATCAAAAGATAAAAGGAATATTTGATTGGTGATTTTGGGGATGTGAAAAAATGCCCAAATACTAATAGACAAATTGCTGAAGAGATGCTCAATTGGATGAACAAAAACAAAAAAAGAAAGTCAAATGAGAGTATTCCGATTGAAGGAGATTCTGATGATGAACGTGAAGTGGAGGGACATGTGGAAAAGTCCCGGCAAAGTTCTTCAACATTGGACTCTTCTGCAAAGAGTTCGGGGACGAGCAAATCACCTACAGCTAAATCCAAAGGGCCAATTGATGCCTTTGCAAGAATGAGTATAGAAGACTTTGTTGATGCTATAGAAGAAGTGGGAAGAAAATTCAATCCACGTTAAAAAATAGATGGAACAAAGAAAACAAAAGGATGGTTGATGAGTATGTTGCCACTTTGTTCTATGAAGGTGGCATTCCATTCAATGTAGCCCGTCTAAAATGTTTTGAACATGCAGTGGAGGCTATAGGACGCTTTGGACCATGATATAAGCCCCCAAGCTATCACATATTGAGAGTGTCCCTTTTGAAGGACACGGTGGAGAAGACAAAATTGATGTATGAGGAATATCAAAAGCATTGGAAGACATATGGTTGTACAATAATGTGTGATGGTTGGACCGATAAAAGACAAAGAAAGTTAATCAACTTTCTAGTCAATTGTTCGCAGGGGACTTTTTTTGTTGAGTCAGTTAATGCTTCTGATAAGAAGGAAGACGCAGAGTTGTTATATGAGTTGCTTGATAAAATGGTAGAAAGAATTGGAGAAGAAAATGTGATGCAAATTGTAACAGATAATGCATCATATAATGTAGCAGCTGGTCACTTGTTGATGGATAAAAGAAAAATATTATTCTGGACATCTTGTGCTGCACATTATTTGGATCTCATGTTAGAAGATATTGATAAGTTAAAGGGTTACAAAAGTGTAATTACAAAAGCTAAGAAGTTGACAGCTTATATTTACACTCACACTCGCCTTCTTGAACACATGAGAAAGGAAACCAAGGGTAGAGAATTGGTGAGATGTGGTGTGACTAGATTTGCCACATCATTTCTTACATTGGAGAGATTGAATGATGATACAATAAAAAGGGCTCTTCGGAGACTATTTAGTTCTGAAGCTTGGTATAAGAGTATATGGTCATCAACAAATGCAGGGAAGAATGCCTCAAGTATTGTCTTTCAGGTGAGATTTTGGCATGGTGTTGAAGATGTTTTGAGAGCCTCTCAACCAATTTTGCAAGTGTTAAGATTGGTTGATGGAGATGAAAAACCTGCAATGCCTTATATATACGCTGCCATGGAGTATGCCAAAGAGCAAATTGTTCAAAATTTTGGCTCCAAGGTAAATTTATTGTTCTTTAATTTGCTTATTTTAAAATTTTACCTTGCTTTAAACTCCATCATCCATATGTAGGAAGTAAAATTTCAGCTAATTCTGAAGATAGTTGATAAAAGATGGCAAGATCAAATACACCGTCCTTTATATTTGGCGGGATTTTTCTTAAATCCCAACTTATATTTCAAGGCTAGAGAGAAAGATGTTAGTTCATGTGAGAAGTTTGAGAGTGATTTTTTTACATGTCTTGAAAGAATGGTGCCGGATTTGGACCTTCAAGATAAGATAGGTGATCAAGTTACAATGTATTTGAATGAAAGAGGGATGTTCGGAAGAGAACTAGCCATAAGAGCTCGCAATAGGAGAATGTCAAATAAGTGTATCTTTTTAATAATTTTAAAATTTACTTGGTATTTTTTCAAATAACAATATTTTGACATGTTATTTTTTTTTTATAGTTGAATGGTGAGTAACATATGGTGGGGAAACTTCCGAATTGAAGAATATTGCGATAAGGATTTTGGGGCTTTGTTGTAGTGCTTCTGGGTGTGAACGCAATTAGAGTACATTTGAGTTTGTAAGTTCCACAAACTCATCTAATTCCAAATTTTTCTTTTACATTGATTAATATTATCCTTATTTAACATTATCCACTTGTATTCTTTGCATGTAGATTCACACCAAGAAGAGGAACCGCTTGGAACATAAAAGATTGAATGATCTTGTATATGTTAAATATAATCGTCGTCTTCAAGAGAGATTCAAAGAGAGGAAAAATCATCCAGAAAAATATGATCCCATTTGTCTACCAGATTTAGATTGAGGGAGTGAGTGGATGACTCAAAAGTCAAAGAATTTAGTTCATGATGATGAAGATCTTACTTGGGCAGATGTTGAGCTTGCTATGGAAGCATCATATGAAAGACCAACAAGAAGTAGAGCACAACCAAGAGATTATGATGATCCATCGGATGATGGAGAATTGCTAGAAGAAGATTCTAAAGAGGATGATGATGATGCTCCATGGGAGTCTAGTGAAGAAGGTCAAGCTCACCAAGAAGATGATGAGAATGACAATCATGATGAGGCCATTCCAGCAGAAGTGCCATTTGGTTTTAGGATTTAGTTTTTCATGTAATGTTACCAGATGACTAGTATTATGGTTGTGTGAACATTTCTTAGTAGTTATCTTATAACATACTTGCTAAGTACCACTATTTGATTCTTTTTTAATGATGTGATTTGTTATTTGTTAATAACTTATTATGTTTGGTAGGATTTATTTTCCATATTATGTCTAATATCTTTCAGGATGGAGCTAATAAAAAGATGAAGCTAAAAAAGTGTAGCCCACAGGTTAGTGTGTTTAACCCTTTGGTCTTTATTTTCTGTAATTTTCTTGATGTTATTATGTTCTTTTGTAATTTTATGAATTATTTTCAGATTTTTCTGTATTTTTTTGATGCAATTTAATTTTTTATAATTGTCATGCAATTTAATTACTGCAATTTCTTCATGCTTCTGAATTTTCTATATTTTTTCTATAATCATCATCATCATCATCATCAGAGTCTTGTCCCAATTAATTGGGGTCGACTACATGAATCCTGTTCCGCCAAAGATTTCTATCAAGTGCAATATTCATATTTAAACTCAAGGAACTAATGTCCTTCCTAATAACATCGCACCATCTCATTTTAGGCCTTCCTCGAGCTCTTCTACTAGCATCCACTAAGATTTGATCACATCTTTTAACCGGCGCTGAGTTAGGGCGACGAAACACATGTCCAAACCACCTGAGTCTATTTTCTCTCATTTTACTATCAATTGGAGCTATCCCTAAGTCCTTACGGATGCGCTCATTCCTAATCTTGTCTTTCTTAGTCTTGCCACACATCCATCTCAACATCCTCATCTCTGCTACACACATTTTGTGGATGTATTCCTTTCGTACTACCCAACACTCGGTACCATATAACAGAGCAGGTCTCACAGCCGTTCTATAAAACCTCCCTTTGAGTTTCACAGGCATACGACGATCACAAAGGACACCTGATGCACTTCTCCATCTTAACCAACCTGCCTTAATCCTATGTGTAACGTCATCATAAATCTCCCCATTCTCTTGTATGATAGACCCTAAGTATCGAAAGCTACTACTCTTCGGAATGTTATGTCCATCAATTAGAACCATGTCTTCCTGAACCACTCTCCCATTACTAAAATTACAGTGCATAAATTCTGACTTGCTCCTACTAATTTTAAAACCTTTAGACTCCAAGGCAAGTCTCCAACGCTCTAACTTAACATTTAGAGCATCAATACTCTCATCAATTAAAACAATATCGTCTGCAAAAAGCATACACCAAGGGATATCCTCATGTAATTGTTTAGTTACTTCATCCATAACTAAGGCAAAGAGATACGGACTTAGTGCAGAACCTTGATGCAAACCTATAGAAACGGGAAATTCAGCAGTCTCCCCAGCAATAGTTCGAACACTGGTAATAGCACCGCCGTACATATCCTTAATCAAATCGACATATCCTTGAGAGATTCCTTTCTTTCTTAATGTCCACCAAATCAATTCTCTCGGTACTCGATCGTACGCCTTCTCTAAATCAAGAAAAACTATATACAAATCTTTTCTCATCTCTCTATACTTCTCCATTAGCTGCCGTAGTAAGAAAATAGCTTCTGTAGTAGATCTATTTGGCATAAAACCAAACTGATTTTCCGATACAGTAGTCATACAACGGAGGCGTTTTTCAATTACTCTTTCCCAAAGTTTCATAGTATGACTCATAAGCTTAATTTCACGATAATTATTACAACTTTGAATATCTCCTTTGTTTTTATAGAAAGGAACTACAACACTTTTTCTCCAAACTTCTGGCATTCTCCGTTCCTTTAAAATTTTATTAAAATATTTTTTCTATAATATTTTCATATATTTTATTTATATTTTATATATTAGGAGATATATATTTTAGATTTTTTAATCAGTGGCCAAAGTGTCGCCTAGGCGATGCCTAAGCGGACGTCTTGTCGCCTAAGCGCTTAGAGACCCCGTGAGCGCCTTGGTTCGCCTCGTCGCCTTGACAACTATGACCACATCAAACGCCTAGGCGAGTGCCTAGGCGCGCCTCTGACTACATAGATTTTGATCCTCCACTAGTGTTGCAATTGGGTGTTTAATCTGGTTTTCCTTATTGGAGTCGGGTTGGGTTATTGGGTCATCGCGTCCCGTCTGCAGCCCTCTTATAACCTTAGAGTTGGGGCATTGGAAACTTCCCCACTAGGCATCTCCTCTTCTTACCTTTCACCTAGACCTTCAGGCATGGCTCTAAAATGGGAGACGAGAGTTCAGGTAAACAGCTATTTGTTTTTGGAAGGCCTCTGCTGCAGTGAAAGAGACAGTTCACATAAAATCCCATAAAACCCAGCCCACCCAGGTTCGAACCCAGATGGTTGGTTCCCTTCCTAAACCCTTATCCATACCAACTGAGCCACAGCCCGTCACTGGTTAACTTTTATCTATAAAAGTTGATAAAGTGCCTTCTGGATCAGTACAGATCCATAAGCCAATCCATTTTGTTAAAGGATGCAGCTTAGTAGGCATGACCCACAAAGATTATTGTGCCATTATTCAGACATCATCTGCAGAACTTTCGTGTGAAGGTGAGAGAACATGTACTTTTGCTGGCAATTTATCATTTGAATTGCATGGCTTTAACTCAAAGAACAAGATTAAAATTCCTAGGAAGCCTTTCATGTCAAAAGAAACTTTCTTTTGAATTACTTCCAAGCCATGTCAAAATTAACAATTATGACATGCTTCTCCTCCAACAACCAAATTGAGACAGCAATTTTGTACAGGAAACTTAAGAGCTTTTATAGAAAAACAACTCAACTTAGGCTGGAGAAACACAATAATATTCTTCCCTTGAAAGATTGGTAAAAGCAGACCTTTTCTGTTCTCCTACATTTTGCTCTCAGGTAGAATGTCATCAGAATTATTTATATAATAAAGGAAGGGATGATGACCATCCAAACTTCCACAATGATCCCATTTCCCACGCTCCCAACACCAAACAACAAACTATGGGCAAAAATACACATGAAAGGTAGCAAGGATGAGGTTTTGGAACAGAGGGCCCATACACACGATGGTCAAAACTACCAAGAGACATGGAGATACTTGGCTTATAGATCCTCACCATAAGGCACGGATCATAGAATCTGAATACCATACATCAGTTTTTTTTTCTGCCCCAACCATGATAGATCTGAAACTTAAACGGCAGTAGACATAAAAAAATAAAAATGTTTGAAATGCAAAGGACGAACCAGAGCCTCTTCATCAAACACAAATCTTACTCGAGTTGTCTGCATGGAACAATAAAACCATCAGCTGGAATCAAAATAACTCAAAATCCAACTATTGCATTAAACTCAAAACAAGAGCTGATGCATTATGGCGCCAAAAAAAAATAATAATAAACATTTAATAATAACTCAAAAGTCAACTGTTGCATTAAAATCAAAACCAGAGCTGATGCATTTTGGCACCCCAAAAATAATAATAAACATTTAATTAGCCTTATGGAGGCGTCATTCTTATGAAGATAGGCCTTACGAAAGCCTGACATCAAAAGAAGAGCACAACAATGTCTAACCAGATCATACAGAAACCAAAGAAATAATTTGGCAGTGTGTCAGCTCTCACGTCACATTTTAAGTTCCTGATGTGAAGCTAGAATGATGGAAAATATAAACACAATGCCAACAAAATCTAAACACTTCATAATTACTTTCATGATGTTTAGTCCACATTTACTCACAAGAAAACTTATCCTTTCTTTCCTACTTCACCTGAAATAGAAGAAGCAATCCAAGAAGGCCAACTGGGGCAGCAGGTAACAAATTGTCTTGGTACACAAGCCAACCGGCAAAACCTGTTCCACTAAAGGCTCATAATCAGTGACAGGGATAAGATACAATGCCTCACATGTGGAAACTGTGCTTCTTGTTCCAGTATATACATACCTACATGCATTAATAGATATGATCTGATGAAAAAAATGGGGACAACTCTGAGGCTTTCTTTGTAAGAAATCTTTAGAAAGGAAAAGCAGCTCCCCATTACCTTGCGATCCTTTCCAAGGGAATGATTATCTCTTCGAATTCAAGGGATATAATAATTATCTTTCTGGACACAAGGAACGTCTCATGCTCACTCATTTGTTGTTGCTAGGTTTCTATGTGAAAACTTAAGTAGCATCTTTTCATTCAACTGGTGTGCCAAACGTTAAGAGGTAAGTCTCCATTCAACATTTTGAGTTACAGAACATCATAATTTTGGAGTCAAGATGGCTTTATGTGTGCCTCTGTGATCTTAATCTGGAGTTGAATTCTTTTGTTCACAGCCCAAGTTCCTTTTCTTGTTGAAGTGGAATCTAGAGAAAGGACCAAAAGCAGTGAAACCATGGGAACCAATAAAGTGCATCAAAAATGGGGAAGACCTTACAATCGAAACTTCCCTTTATTTAATAAACATATGAGCCTGGGATTTAAATTGATCAAGGGAAGCCTCTGAATATATGAAGACAGAAAAAGACAAGAAAAAAGGCATTCCAAAAAACCAGACACCTATCAAGCATGAGTTCAATATTTCAGACTATGGGATACTCCAAAAGTCCAAATGTATATATATATTTTTTTACAAGTTTGTCTTCCAACCATATCAGCAGAGTAGTACACGTGCTAAAGAAGCAAACCATCCAAAGGAAACAAATCAGACTATGGCTCACGAGAAGTCATATCTGCGGCTTACTTACGAGGAGCAGGACTGTTAACACTGGAACACAAGTTCAATCAGTAGACTCACCAAGTAGGATGATGGGTATCCTATAGTCTGGTTCGGGAACCACAACCTCCCTCTTCTTAGCCTTCTTTCCTACCTGCTAAACAGAAGAGAAGTGAATAACGGAAAGGCATCGCCACCCCTTCCGTGGAATCATCTCAACCCCTCCGTGAGCATACACCGATCGCAAAATTATTTTGGGGGGTTTGTTGGGGGGTGGCGGGGATGCTTACTAAACGGAAATCTTTGGCAGAGGACAATATTACAGACCAATGACGCCATTGCAGCCGCGGTGGTTCCACGGCCAGTGTTGTTGGTAGTCCTGCTGCTGCTGCCCCTTCGCACATGGCATGGCCGACCCCGAACCACGCTGCTGGTGCTCCATGGCAGGGCGTGGTTGTTGCTGCTACTGGGGGAGTCCCGCCTCCAACATGCTTCTACATGTCTGCTGCAACCTGTTGCCGGCGTCCGGCCAGAAATCACAAGTGACAAAGCTTCCATTTTTCTGTCCGTTCTTCATAGCAGCAATCAAAAGGAAACATCCGGATAGAAATTGAGCCCCAAAATTGAACTTGAATGCAGATGGGTGGCATGTAGGTCCAATTATGGGGACCGTAGAATGATCAGCCGGGGAAAAGGGGAACTAAATAGGAAGAACATTGAAGCACATGGCACGACTAAGAGAGAGCCTCACCGGGACCAGGGAGACACGTGGGAAGGAAGCTTGGAGCTGAAATCAGGGAGAAGCAACTTGCCACCATTCCTCTCTCTCTCTCTCTCTCTCTCTCTCTCACCGTCACCCGCTTGAGCTTCTGTGGATCAGGAACAAACAGACGCCGAGTACCGATATAACAATTTCATCCTTTATCTGAAGATTCTGAACCAGGGTTTGTCGACCCGGTACGTCTCGCACCGACTCGTACGACCCGACCCGACCCAGGTCGGGACCGGGTCGGCCAGGCTGTGGGTCGCCACCGGGTCGGTCTATTATTTTAATATTATATTATATTATATTTTATATATAATGTGTGTTTTTCTATTTTATTATATTATTTTATATTTTATATATATATATATATATATATATAGTGGTGTTTTAGAATGGGACGGACCGGGTCGGATCGAGACGAGAGCGACCCGACCCGACCCAAGCCGAGACCGGGTCGGCCGAGTCGACCGGGCCGGCAAACCCTGTTCTGAACAACATATAGATGTTTTACTGCCAGATACTCCTAAAATCTTGCATATTTTACTATAGACTTCTATATTCATTATATTATCATATGTATCCCCATGATTACTGTGTTTCATCCGGGGTTTGCGGACCCGGCCGACCCGGTCTCGGCGCGGGACGGGTCGGGTCGGCCGGGTCGCACAGTGACCCGGTCCGCCCTCTTGGGTTCTCGGCGCACGATTTTTTATTTTTTTAAAAAAATTAATAAAATTTTATTTAAAGATTAAATGTTATATATATATTTAAAAATATTAGAATGTAGAGTTTTTTTATGATAATAGATCCATACTAAATTATACATAATTAATTATATAAAAATAACATATTACACCGCTTAATTAAACATCCTATTATATATAATACATAAAAATATTATTTAAATTACTTAATATGTTACAGTAAACAGTGACATAATAATGACATTCATTCATGAAGTATAAAATATAAAAACTCACTCATCATCCTCATCTGTGAAGCTCGAATCCCAAAACTCACTAATCCTCATCATCAGTGAAGCCCGAATCCCAAAACTCATCATCAGATACATGAGACTGATCACCCGTATAATCTAACTCTATCCTAGTGGGTGGAGGTACATGTGGGTGGGACTGAAAATATGTAACCATCTGCACAAATGATGGGTCATGTGCTGCGGTGGAGGGTACATGAAAATCTGTACAAAAAGTCCTCATTACATCTATAGCTTCAATTCTATCATGTGCGACTGGTGCTGGTGCTGGTGCTGCTCGAACTATGGACGTAGAGGAAGATCATGTTCCGCCCTGTACTTGTGGTGGGGGTACCCGGGACGTAGAAGAAGATGCCATGGGTGTGCTACGAGAACCTTATCTATCCTGTAACTGTGTCCGAAAGTAATGTCGGAGATCTCCCGGAACTCGGTCGCATCCACGAACATTGCGTCCCACTCCCGCAAGGTGCTCCGCAAATCTGTATATGCCGGTGACGCGATGTTCGCAGTATCTACAGTACACATGTCCATCACCCTCAACAGAGTATCCATGCTCCCACGCAGGGTGACGCCGTCCGTCCATGATGACCTGCAAATGATGTAAAAGTTTACATTAGTAATTTCAATGAAAAGTACAGAACTCAAGATATGAAGAAATTTACAATTAATTATTAGTTAGTTATAAATATAACCAAATGATACATACTAATTAAGAGTATGGATCCAAACTGGGCCAGTGCCCATCTCCAAACAATCTGACATTAAATGTGGTCCGCAGATAGGACAGATAGTCTTCATAGCGTATTAACCTTCATAGTTCTCCCAGTACATGCGTACGTAGTATTCATATTGTTGCGAACCTTGTGCATACACGACCTCTACTGGCGCAGCTGCGGCATAAGGATATGGATACGTTGGGAAAAATGAACTACTGCTATCTGAGTCGCCATGATACATTGGCTGCTGCGGCCATGACCGTCCATACGAGCTTCCAGATCCTTGGGTGTCATGTGTGCTCATCCTCTCAAAATCAAACAACATGCCTTGATAGCTGGTACTATCTGCAACCGAACTTCCATAGTAGGGATTCCAATGATCAGCTGCCCGCCTCGTCCCTGCCGGTGGAGCATCGTGGTCCTCATCTTACGTGGCATGTGTGAAGTGCTGCTCCACTATCCATGCGGCATGTTGACGGCCCCTACGACCTGGGGTCCAGAAAATGTGCCGTCTGCTCCTCATTAGCTCCTCCCCAACCTTCTTATAATTCGACCCATTGTCAGTCACCATTTGCACAATGTATTCCTCCCCAATCTCAGTTACCACTTGTTCCATCAATGATAAAATATATTGGTAACTGTGAATTTGACCAGACGCATCCACTGATTTATGAAAGAAAACATGTCTATCACAATAAACAAGGAAGTTGATCAGGCTAGATTTTGTGGTACCTAACCATCCATCACACATCAGTGTAACTCCGTACTTTATCCATTTCTGCTTGAATGAGTCAATGTAACTCTTGATCTCAGCAACTTGTTCATCAAGATATACGCTTGCCAATTCTCTCGCTATAGGTGGCTGCACGTGTAACCCAAGGACCTGTGCTTCCTGAAATATTGGCTTGTAGTAAGGGCTATTGGCTGTATTGAAAGGCAGATCCACGTGGTGCCACCATTTTGCAACGGCCCGACCAAGTTTCCATTTAGGCCCCTTCTGGCCATACGCATCGTCCATCCTCGTTTGCTTGCCATGCTCTCGGGATAGTGTACCGGGCTCTACATCTTCAATGTTGATCGATTGTGTCCTTTTTCTTTGTGAACCCGAGTCACCAGTCAAGAAACTCTTTATGTCCCGCGGTTGTCGAGTCGTAGATGAACCACCACTCCCTGATGCTCCGGTCCTTGCCGCCTCGCGACTTCGAACTCTCGTCTCCTCATGTTGCCTCGCCTCTTCCCTGCTCTGACGTACTGCCTCACGAAACTCGGCTTCGTATGGATCATTCACCGTGACATACACATTAGCCTGCTCAGTATGTGCTTGTTGGTCTTCGTCACTGGGTATCCATGCACATTCCTTGTAATATCCCGGACCTTTCGGATCCTTCTTCGTGGGTCCCGGATCTGGATTCTCGGAGCGTCCGACTCCGTTGTGTCCGAAATTTCGTTTCGGTCATTCTTCGTGTTCGGATCGGCGCGATCCGGAGTTGTTTCGGAGGCCCGGAGGCGTTCCGCGACTTTTCCGTGCGTGTTTTCCGATTTTCGGTGTGTGTTTCGGCAATTCCTTCGGAACCTTGCTGCGGGTGAACCGGACCGTTCACCTGGGCACGAGTGGTACCGCTGCGATCGGTGCGTTCCGAGGATTCCGGAAATCTATTTTTCTAAATTTCGGTATTTTTTTAAAAAATCGGATTTTCTATATATTCCCATTTCTTTTCTTTTTCTTTTCCCCTTTCTCTTTCCTCTTCTTCTTCCTCCTCCGTTTCCCCCCACCATGACCTCTCCCTCTCTTCCTCCCATTCGACCGCGGCGAGCTCCTCTCCGGCTACAGACAGCGGCGGGGCGACGGCGCGGCGACGTGGGCGGCGGCGAGGCGATCGTGGAGACGTGCGGTGCTCGTGGGAAGCTTGAAGAACGAGGGTTTTCCAAAGCAATTTCTTGCGTTCGTGGACGATCCGGCGGAGCATTCGCTCCATTGAGGTAGGGTGACGTTCCCTAGCTCCCCGCCGTTCATTTCCGTGGTTTATAGGCCGAGGGGAGGCCGAGAGGGGTGTGATTGAGCATGTTGGGGTTTTTCCATGATTTGGGGAGAGCTCGCCCGATCTATGGATTTGATGTATGATTTCACGTTTTGATGGCCTAGAATCATGCTAGGGGTCCCGAGGGGTCTTCCCCTTTGATTTTCCCCTCTCCGGTGGAGGCATGGGGGCGTGGTTGAAGTTTTTGGGCTTTCCCGCCGTTCTCGCCGTCGGGCGCGTGTGACGGTCCTTCCAGGGACCGTTACATTATGTGACGCGCCTCGAGGGGGCCGTCACATGCCCTTTGGTTAGCCTTCGGGGGTCAGGGACTGTGACGGTCCCACGATTGACCGCCACTTGTATGTGACGCGCCTGGGCTGGGCCGTCAGGGGCTTTCCGACCGTTGGTATTTGACCGTTGGGGGTCTGCGTGAGTAACGCGCCTGGGCGAGCGCGTTACATCCGTGTGACGCGCTGGGGCGAGCGCGTTACTCCCTGGGTTACCCCAGGTGTGAGGGGCGCGTAACGCGCTGGGCCAGGCGCGTTACATTCGTGTAACGCGCTGGACCAGGCGCGTTACCCTCTGCGTTCCTCAGGCCGTGTAACGGCCTGCGTTAGACCGCCAAGTGTGTGTGTAACGGTCTCGCCTAGACCGTTACAGCCTTGTGACGGTCCCGGGGTGGACCGTCAGGCGCCTGGTTGCCCCGAGAGGGCTGCAACCCCGTTTTTAGTCCGACTGTGGCCACCGTGCGACGGGGCCGGTGCGTGGGGTGGTCCCCGTGCGTCGTCGGATGCGGGCGTCGTTTTCCGTGACTTGAGAGTCTACTCCTTCAGTGACCCTCCACTAGTCGTAGCCTACCAGTACGCGGTACCGGTCGCACCAGGGAGTGGTGTACGGGCTTACCCTTAGAGGCGGTTTGTGGACCGGTTGCCGTCGGGCCCCACGTCTTGCAGCCAGAGTCCGGCTGAGGGGAAAACCGGTCAGAGGACCAGACCAGGGACGCGCGGTCTGTGTGTGCACACGTGGTTGGGGGCGGTTGGACCCACGTCGACGGGCGTGACCCCAGCTAGTCACTTGTTTGTGGTTACTTGTTCGGTGTTCGTGCCTTTGGTAGGCGCTACCACGTCAGGCAGTTCACCTGCGGTGCGGTGTAAGACGTCAGGGGACGCTACCGACTGTGCTTCTAGTGGGAGGTACTCCTGTCGAGTACGGAGTGTCAGACTGTCAGTTTCGTGGCTTTGACCTTCGGGTTTTGCCGGGTCGACCGTTGAGCTTCGGTTGTCTCACCGTGGCACGTGTGCCGGTTTGCGTGCCGTAGGGTCTTTGTTGTGTAGAGTACAGGGCTTTCCTTTCCGAGGTACTCTCCTACCGCTAGCGTAGTGGTTTCCCATTTTACGAGGTAGGGTTCGAGTGATCCCTACTGAGTCTTGTTCCGAGACTCATTCCCTGCGTGTTTTCACCGTGTTTCAGGTGAGGCGCCGCCCCAGGGGAGCGCGTCTGGGGTGCAGCGTGGTGCGGGTGCCCAGAGGTAGTGCCAGAGGTCAGAGCCGGGGTATGCCCCGTGTAGCTGTACTTTTCTTTCTTGTCTCTGTACTAGTTGTGGACTACTGTTGTTGTTATTCTTTTTATTGTGGACCATGTAAATTGCTAATTTATTTCCTGCTTAATATTATAACTGTTTAATTTCTGCAATTACTTGTGATACTTGTGTAGTTTCCACACCATCCTTCTAACCCTTCCGAGTCTTCGGACTCGTGGGTGGCGGTGCGAGTCTCGGGTTATCGGGCCTTCCCGGTAATCGGATTCTCGGGTCGTTACAGCTGGTATCAGAGCGCGGTTGTGGAATTACATGAGAATCATAGGTAATTGTAGTGGTCCACTTGTCCACAGCAATGATGTACAGTTGACACTGGCATCGGGCATCGTGTGTTTTTCTTGACCATGCCGTTTTCGTGTTTTCTGTCTTTTGCTTCAGGAGCGAGTATGGCGCCGAGGAGGAGCACTCGCTCTCAGCAGGGGCAGTCGGCTGGAGGTCAGGAGATCCAGCAGGGGGTCCAGGGGGACCAGGAGGAGCATAGCAGAGCGCCACTAGGAGCTACCGAGGCCGCGGCTACTGCGAGGGTTCCGGGGGCCGAGGATTTCTTCCGTGGCATGTACCAGCTTATGTCTCAGCAGTTCGGTGGAGAGGCTGGTGAGGGCTCGTCAGCTAGGGGTGGGCCAGGCCGAGCAGTGAGGGACTTTCTGCAGTTCCATCCGCCTTACTTCAGCGGCCAGGCAGACCCTGATGCGGCTCGTGATTGGCTTGATGAGATGGAGCGGGTGTTCAGTTCTGCGAAGAGTGCTGCCGAGGACAGAGTGGTGTTGGCCTACAACCAGTTGCAGGGTACGGCTCGGAAGTGGTGGTCTTCCGAGTGGAAGACGTCCTTTCAGCTTCGTCCACTTGAGCAGGTCGAGTGGGACGACTTCGTCAGTGCTTTCGAGCGTACGTACTGTCCAGATTTTGTTGCTACGCAGCGGATGCGGGAGTTTCTGGAGCTGGTGCAGGGCGACATGTCCGTGTTGCAGTACAGGGCCCGATTTGTCGAGCTGGGTCGGTATGCACCTCACATCATGGAGCATGAGAGGGTGAAGACCGCGCAGTTTGTTCAGGGTTTGAGGCAGGAGCTGAGGCACCATCTGATCGCGAACGGGGCCACTGATCTAGAGACAGCGTCTCGTGTTGCGGCTTCTTTGGAGATGGATATGCAGAGGACCCGAGGACCGATCAGCCAGGGGCAGTCTTTGTCAGGTCGCAGCCAGCAGTCGGCTACCCAGCAGCAGGGTTCTTCCAGCATGCGATGAGTGGTTCAGGAGTGCCGGCACAGGCAGCGTCGGTGACAGGATCTGCGTCCTTTGGCACGAAGGTCAAGAAGTTTTTCAAGAAAGGGTTCGGCAAGAAGAAGTCCAAGGATCAGGGGCAAGCTTCATCGGGCAGTGTACAGCAGCCGATCCCCTTGCAGCGTCAGGGATCAGTGGGTGGGTCGCGAGGACCGTGTCCACGGTGTAGTGGGTTCCACCCAGGCAGGCAGTGCACGGCGCCGATTATCTATTTTCGGTGTGACCAGCCAGGGCACATGGCGCGTGACTGTCCTCAGAGGCCGCCGCAGCAGCAGGTTCCCCAGCAGCAGAGGCAGCAGCAGCAGCAGGGACAGTATCCGCCGCTACCCAGGTCAGCTAGTGTGGGAGGCAGGCAGAGAGCTCGAGGCCAGATCACGCACATGACCAGGGCAGAGGCAGTGGCGTCGCAGCTCGTGGAAGGTACCGTTCAGATTTTGGGTTGTGCGGCTCGGGTTTTGTTTGATTCTGGCGCGTCTCATTCGTTTATTTCGGAGGATTTCGCGTTGAGCATCGAGGAGCCGGTGACCCAGTTGTCCTGTGATTTGGCAGTGGAGTTGCCTTCGGGTGATTTCATGATCACTCCGTATTGCTTCGATCAGGTTCCGGTTTGGATCGATGGGCGGAGTATGCCAGGCAGGTTGTATGCGTTGCAGCTTCGGGATTACGATGTGATTCTAGGCATGGACTGGCTCGAGACTCATGGAGCGGTGGTGGATTGTGGAATGAAGAGGGTCTACTTCCAGCATCCGAGCAAGCGGACCTTCTATTTCCAAGGTATCCGTTCCACCTCTTCTCGATTCCTCATTTCTGCTATTCGAGCCCGTCGGTTGCTTGATTCTGGTTGTCAGGGTTTTCTCGCGTCCGTGGTTGTGTCTGACCGGATGGAGCCGAATGTCGAGGACATTCCGGTGGTGTGCGAGTTTCCCGACGTTTTTCCCGAGGAGTTGCCTGGATTACCTCCCCAGCGGGAGATCGATTTTGTGATCGAGGTTGTGCCTGGTACGGGACCTTTGGCGAAGGCTCCCTACCGTATGGCCCCCGCTGAGTTGAGGGAGTTGAGGGCGCAGTTGCAGGAACTGTTGGCCAAGGGGTACTTTCGTCCTAGCTTTTCCCCTTGGGGTGCGCCCGTGTTGTTTGTGAAGAAGAAGGACGGTAGTCTGCGGCTATGCATTGACTATCGGCAGCTGAATGAAGTGACCATTAAGAACAAGTATCCGTTGCCACGGATTGATGATTTGTTCGACCAGCTCAGTCTGCGCGAGTGTTCTCGCGGATTGATTTGCGGTCCGGTTACTATCAGCTGAGAATTCGTGAGTCCGATGTGGAGAAGACTGCATTCAGTACGAGGTACGGGCATTATGAGTTTTTGGTGATGCCGTTCGGGCTCACCAATGCCCCAGCAGCCTTCATGGACTTGATGCAGAGGGTGTTTCATCCGTATTTGGACCAGTTCGTGGTCATCTTCGTGGATGACATCCTTGTTTATTCGCAGTCTGCCGAGGAGCACGCGTACCATTTGGGTGTGGTGCTGCAGACGTTGCGAGATCACCAGTTGTATGCGAAGCTCAGCAAGTGCGAGTTTTGGCTCGGCGAGGTGCACTTTCTGGGGCACGTGATTTCTGGTGATGGCATTTCCGTGGACCCCGCCAAGGTCGAGGCAGTAATGCAGTGGCCGAGGCCGAGGTCGGTGACGGAGATCCGGAGTTTCTTGGGGCTTGCGGGCTATTATCGCCGGTTTATCCAGGATTTTTCTCGCATTGCGGCCCCGATGACTAGACTCACGCGGAAGGATGTGCCTTTCGTCTGGTCTGAGGAGTGTGAGCAGAGCTTCAGGGAACTGAAGAGATTGCTCACCTCGGCTCCGGTGTTGGTTTTACCTTCTGGATCGGGAGGTTTCGTGGTGTGTACAGATGCTTCCGGCGTTGGATTGGGAGCTGTGTTGATGCAGCATGGTAGAGTGGTGGCTTATGCATCTCGGCAGCTAAAGCCCCACGAGGAGAACTACCCTACCCATGACCTTGAGTTGGCGGCGGTGATCTTCGCGCTGAAGATCTGGAGGCATTATCTGTACGGCGAGAAGTTCGAGGTGTTCACTGACCATCAGAGTTTGAGGTACGTGTTCTCGCAGAGGGACCTGAACCTCAGGCAAAGGCGTTGGATGGAATTCATGAAGGATTATGACTTCACCCTGTCTTATCAGCCGGGCAGGATGAATGTCGTCGCCGATGCCCTGAGTCGGAAGGTCACGGTCAGTGCCTTGATGTTGAGGAAGTGGAGGCTCTGGGAACAAGTGCCCGAAGTATCTTTCAGGCTCAAGATTCCCCAGGAGCCAGGGTTGGCAGTGCTTGCGAGTCTGACTGTCACTCCTGCTATCCGTCGTCAGGTGACAGAGGCTCAGCATGCGGACCCTGAGTTGCCCCGGATTCTGGCGATGGCTGATGTGGAACTCGGCGAGGACGGTGCTGCGAGGTTTCGCGGCAGGCTGTACGTCCCAGCGGAGGAGCAGATTCGTCGTGCGGTGTTGCGCGAGGCTCATGGGAGCAGGTACACCGTACACCCGGGTGCGACAAAGATGTATCGGAACTTGCGGAGGCAGTTCTGGTGGCCTGGCATGAAGAGAGATGTCGCAGAATTTGTGGCCAGGTGCCTGATCTGTCAGCAGGTGAAGGCGGAGCATCAGCGACCAGGAGGTACTCTCCAGCCCTTGGATGTTCCTGCGTGGAAGTGGGACCACGTGACCACGGATTTTGTGGTGGGGTTGCCGAGGACCCCGGGTGGGCAGGACAGTATTTGGTTGCTGGTGGATAGGCTGACGAAGGTGACTCGGTTGTTACCGGTCAAAGTCAGCTGGAGCGTGTCCAAGTTGGCTCGTTTGTATGTGGAGCGGATCGTGCCGTTGCATGGGATTCCCGTTTCGATCGTGTCAGATCGGGATCCGCGCTTCACTTCTGGATTCTGGAGGAGTTTCCAGCGAGCTCTTGGCACGGAGTTGGCATTTAGCTCGGCGTATCATCCTCAGTCTGATGGTCAGTCTGAGAGGACCATTCAGACTTTGGAGGACATGCTGAGATCCTGCTGCCTGGAGTGGCAGGGGAGTTGGATTCATCACCTACCATTGGTGGAGTTTGCCTATAACAACAGCTATCATTCGAGCATTGGTATGGCTCCCTATGAGGCTCTGTATGGGCGTCCTTGCCGGACTCCACTTGATTGGTTTGAGGTTGGTGAGCGTGTTTTGACGGGACCAGAGTTGGTGCAGCAATGTGTGGATGTTGTGCACTTGGTTCGTCAGAACATGTTGGCGGCCCAGAGTCGGCAGAAGAGCTATGCTGACCGTAGGAGGCAGCCTCTCGAGTTCGCCGTGGGCGATCGTGTGTTCTTGAGAGTTTCTCCGATGAAGGGGGTGATGCGTTTTGGACGGCGTGGGAAGCTGAGTCCCCGCTACATTGGTCCTTTTGTGATCTTGGAGCGCATCGGTGAGGTTGCTTACCGGTTGCAGTTACCCCTTGAGTTGGCGTCGGTGCATGACGTGTTCCACGTCTCGATGTTGCGGAAGTATATGCCCGATGACTCTCATGTGCTCGAGTTTTCTGTTTGGCCCGAGGTGACTCCAGATCTCTCTCTCCCAGAGTTTCCGATCCACGTGGAGGACAGGCGAGAGCAGCGCCTGCGGAACAAGGTCATCCCCTTGGTAAAGGTGGTGTGGCAGCGGCACTCTGGTGGTGAGGCTTCTTGGGAACGTGAGGACGAGATGCGTCAGCAGTTCCCTTACCTGTTTGAGTGAGTTTTCCTCTTCTTTCCCCTTGGGTTGTTCTCAATTTCGAGGACGAAATTCCTTAAGGGGGGAGGGCTGTAATATCCCGGACCTTTCGGATCCTTCTTCGTGGGTCCCGGATCTGGATTCTCAGAGCGTCCGACTCCGTTGTGTCTGAAATTTTGTTTCGGTCATTCTTCGTGTTCGGATTGGCGCGATCCGGAGTTGTTTTGGAGGCCCGGAGGCGTTCCGTGGCTTTTCCGCGTGTGTTTTCCGATTTCCGGTGTGTGTTTCGGCAATTCCTTCGGAACCACGCTGCGGGTGAACCGGACCGTTCACCTGGGCACGAGTGGTACCGTTGCGATCGGTGCGTTCCGAGGATTCCGAAAATGTATTTTTTTAATTTTCGATATTTTTCCGAAAAATCGGATTTTCTATATATTCCCATTTATTTTATTTTTCTTTTCCCCTTTCTTATTCCTCTTCTTCTTCCTCCTCCGTTTCCCCCCACCGTGACCTCTCCCTCTCCCTCTCTTCCTCCCATTCGACCGCGGCGAGCTCCTCTCCGGCTGCAGACAGCGGCGGGGCGACGGCGCGGCGACGTGGACGGCGGCGAGGCGATCGTGGGGACGTGTGGTGCTCGTGGGAAGCTTGAAGAACGAGGGTTTTCCAAAGCGATTTCTTGCGTTTGCGGACGATCCGGCGGAGCATTCGCTCCATTGAGGTAGGGTGACGTTCCCTAGCTCCCCGCCGTTCATTTTCGTGGTTTATAGGCCGAGGGGAGGCCGAGAGGGGTGTGATTGAGCATGTTGGGGTTTTTCCATGATTTGGGGAGAGCTCGCCCGATCTATGGATTTGATGTATGATTTCACGTTTTGATGGCCTAGAATCATGCTAGGGGTCCCAGGGGTCTTCCCCTTTGATTTCCCCCTCTCCGGTGGAGGCATGGGGGCGTGGTTGAAGTTTTTGGACTTTCCCGCCGTTCTCGTCGTCGGGCGGGTGTGAAGGTCCTTCCAGGGACCGTTACATTATGTGACGCGCCTCGAGGGGGCCGTCACATGCCCTTTGGTTAGCCTTCGGGGGTCAGGGACTGTGACGGTCCCACGATTGACCGCCACTTGTATGTGACGCGCCTGGGCTGGGCCGTCAGGAGCTTTTCGACCGTTGATTTTTGACCGTTGGGGGCCTGCGTGAGTAACGCGCCTGGGCGAGCGCGTTACATCCGTGTGACGCGCTGGGGCGAGCGCGTTACTCTCTGGGTTACCCCAGGTGTGAGGAGCGCGTAACGCGCTGGGCCAGGCGCGTTACATTCGTGTAACGCGCTGGGGTAGGCGCGTTACATCTTGCGTTCCTCAGGCCGTGTAACGGCCTGTGTTAGACCGCTAAGTGTGTGTGTAACGGTCTCGCCTAGACCGTTATAGCCTTGTGACGGTCTCGAAGTGGACCGTCAGGCGCCTGGTTGTCCCGAGAGGGCTGCAACCCCGTTTTTAGTCCGACTGTGGCCACCGTGCGACGGGGACGGTGCGTGGGGTGGTCCCCGTGCGTCGTCGGATGCGGGCGTCGTTTTCTGTGACTTCAGAGTCTACTCCTTCAGTGACCCTCCACTAGTCGTAGCCTACCAGTACGCGGTACCTGTAACGACCCGAGAATCCGATTACCGGGAAGGCCCGATAACCCGAGACTCGTACCGCCACCCACGAGCCCGAAGACTCGGAAGGGTTAAAAGGATGGTGTGGAAACTACATAAGCATCACAGATAATTGCAGAAATTAAACAGTTATAATATTAAGCAGGAAATAAATTAACATTTTACATGGTCCACAATAAAGAACAACAATAACAGCAGTCCACGACTAGTACAGTGACAAGAAAGAAAAGTACAGCTACACGGGGCATCCCCCGGCTCTGACCTCTGGCACTACCTCTGGGCACCCGCACCACGCTGCGCTCCTGACGCGCTCCCCGAAGGTGGCGCCTCACCTGAAACACGGTGAAAACACGCAGGGAATGAGTCTCGGAACAAGACTCAGTAGGGATCACTCGAACCCTACCTCGTAAAACGAGAAACCACTACTCTAGCGGTAGGAAAGTACCTCGGAAAGGAAAGCCCTGTACTCTACAGAACTAGACCCTACGGCACGCAAACCGACACACGTGCCACGGTACGAGAAGACCGAAATCAACGGTCGAATCGTAAAACCCGAAGGTCGGAAACACACGACTGACAGTCTGACACTCCGTACTCGACAGGAGTACCACCCACTAGAAGCACAGCCGGTAGCGTCCCCTGACGTCTTACACCGCACCGCAGGTGAACCGCCTGACGTGGTAGGTCCTACCCGAGGCGCAAACACCGTACAAGTAACCACAACAAGTGACTAGCTGGGGTCACGCCCGTCGACGTGGGTCCAACCGCCCCCAACCACGTGTGCACACACAGACCACGCGTCCTAGGTCTGGCCCTCTGACCGGTTTTCCCCCGCAGCCGGACTCTGGCTAAGACGAGGAGCCTACGGTAACCGGTCCACAAACCGTCTCGAAAGGTGGGTGCCCGTACACCACTCCCAGGTGAGACCAGCACCTCGTACTGGTGGGCTACGACTAGTGGAGGGTCACTGAAGGAGTAGACTCTCAAGTCAACGGAAAACGACGTCCGAAACCGACAACGTGTGGGAATCACCCCACGCACCAGCCCCGTCGCACGGTGGCCACAGTCGGAGAAAAACGGACTCACCGCCCACGGCCAAACTCATGACCAAGGCAAACGGAACCTCCGGACACCAAAGACACGGTCACGGAACTCCACGGGGTGCCCGGGACGCACACACGGCCCAAGGGGAACACTCAACAACAGCCAAATCGCGCTAGGGATACCTAGCGCGACCGGAAGAACGCGCTAGGGAACCCTAGCGCAACAGGGAAGATCGCGCTAGGTCTCCCTAGCGCGACAGGGACCATCGCGCTAGGGAACCCTAGCGTGACACGAACCATCGCGCTAGGTCCTCCTAGCGCGACAAGGATGATCGCGCTATGACCCTATAGCGCGACAGGAACCACCTCCTGTTCATCTTCTCCAATGAACGCGCTCGGTCGGGGCAGCGTGACCTCCAAGAACGCGCTACTGGAGTATAGCGCGTTCTCAGTCCGCGGCCGAAAATGGTAAGAACGCCCAAAAATTCTAACCACGCCCCCATGCCTCCATAGGAGAGGGGGAAAACAAAGGGGAAGACCCCATGGGGACCCCTAGCATGATTCTAGGCCATCAAAACACGAAATCATGCATCAAATCCATAGATCGGGCGAGCTCTCCCCAAATCATGGAAAAACCCAAAAACGCTCAAACGATCCCCTCTCGGCCTCCCCGCGGCCTATAAATCGCGGAAAAGATCGGCATGAGGCTAAGGAACGTCACCCTACCTCAATGGAGCGAATGCTCCGCCGGATCGATCACGAATCACGAAGAATGCTCGAAGCTTCACGAACTCCCCACGCTTCCCACGCTCGCCGCACGCCCACGAGATCGCCTCACCGTCGCCCACGCGTCCGCGCCGTCGCCCCGCCGCCGTCCGTAGCCGGAGAGGGGTTCGCCGCGTCCGAATGGGAGAGAGGGAGAGAGGAGGGTGTCACGGTGGGAAGAACGGAGGAAGAGGAAGAAGAAGAAAGAGAAAGGAGAAAAGAAAAGAAAAGAATTAGGGCTTTATAGAAAATCCGAATTTTCGGAAAAATACCGAAAAATAGAAAAATACATTTCTGAATCCTCGGAACGCACCGATCGCAACGGTACCACTCGTGCCTGGGGGAACCGCCCGGTTCGCCCGCAGCGAGCTTCCGAAGGAAAAGCCGAAACACACACCGGGAATCGGAAAACACACGCGGAAAAGCCGCGGAACGCCTCCGGGCCTCCGAAACGACTCCGGATCGCGCCGATCCGAACACGAAAGATGTCCGAAACGAAATTTCGACACAACGGAGCCGGACGCTCCGAAAACCAGATCCGGGACCCACGAAGAAGGATCCGAAAGGTCCGGGATATTACAGCCCTCCCCCCTTAAGGAATTTCGTCCTCGAAATTGAGAACAACCCAAGGGGAAAGAAGAGGAAGACTCACTCAAACAGATACGGGAACTGCTGACGCATCTCGTCCTCACGTTCCCACGAAGCCTCACCACCAGAGTGTCGTTGCCACACGACCTTTACCAAGGGAATGACCTTGTTCCGCAGGCGCTGCTCTCGCCTATCCTCCACGCGGATCGGAAACTCTGGGAGAGAAAGATCTGGAGTCACCTCAGGCCAAACAGAAAACTCGAGCACATGAGAGTCATCGGGCATATACTTCCGCAACATCGAGACGTGGAACACGTCATGCACCGACGCCAACTCAGGAGGTAACTGCAACCGGTAAGCAACCTCACCGATGCGCTCCACAATCGCGAAAGGACCAATATAGCGGGGACTCAGCTTCCCACGCCGTCCAAAACGCATCACCCCCTTCATCGGAGAAACTCTCAAGAACACATGATCGCCCACGGCGAACTCGAGGGGCTGCCTCCTACGGTCAGCATAGCTCTTCTGCCGACTCTGGGCCGCCAACATGTTCTGACGAACCAGGTGCACAACATCCACACATTGCTGCACCAATTCCGGTCCCGTCAAAATACGCTCACCCACCTCAAACCAATCAAGTGGAGTCCGACAAGGACGCCCATACAGTGCCTCATAAGGAGCCATGCCGATGCTCGAATGATAGCTGTTGTTATAGGCAAACTCCACCAACGGTAGGTGATGAATCCAACTCCCCTGCCACTCCAGGCAGCAGGATCTCAGCATGTCCTCCAAAGTCTGAATGGTCCTCTCAGACTGACCATCTGACTGAGGATGATACGCCGAGCTAAATGCCAACTCCGTGCCAAGAGCTCGCTGGAAACTCCTCCAGAATCCAGAAGTGAAGCGCGGATCCCGATCCGACACGATCGAAATGGGAACCCATGCAACGGCACGATCCGCTCCACATAAAGACGAGCCAACTTAGGACACGCTCCAGCTGACCTTGACCGGTAACAACCGCGTCACCTTCGTCAGCCGATCCACCAGTAACCAAATACTGTCCTGCCCACTCGGGGTCCTTGGCAACCCCACCACAAAATCTGTGGTCACATGGTCCCACTTCCAAGCAGGAACATCCAAGGGCTGGAGAGTACCTCCTGGTCGCTGATGCTCCGCCTTCACCTGCTGACAGATCAGGCACCTGGCCACAAATTCGGCGACATCTCTCTTCATGCCAGGCCACCAAAACTGCCTCCGCAAGTTCCGATACATCTTCGTCGCACCCGGGTGTACAGTGTACCTGCTCCCATGAGCCTCGCGTAACACCGCACGACGAACCTGCTCCTCCGCTGGGACGTACAACCTGCCACGAAACCTCGCAGCACCGTCCTCGCCGAGCTCCACATCAGCCATCGCAAGAATCCGGGGCAACTCAGGGTCGCATGCTGAGCCTCTGTCACCTGACGACGGATAGCAGGAGTGACAGTCAGACTCGCAAGCACTGCCAACCCTGGCTCCTGGGGAATCTTGAGCCTGAAGATACTTCGGGCACCTGTTCCCAGAGCCTCCACTTCCTCAGCATCAAGGTACTGACCGCCACCTTCCGACTCAAGGCATCGGCGACGACATTCATCCTGCCCGGCTGATAAGACAGGGTGAAGTCATAGTCCTTCATGAACTCCATCCAACGCCTTTGTCTGAGGTTCAGATCTCTCTGCGAGAACACATACCTCAAACTCTGATGGTCAGTGAACACCTCGAACTTCTCGCCGTACAGATAATGCCTCCAGATCTTCAGCGCGAAGATCACCGCCGCCAACTCAAGGTCATGGGTAGGGTAGTTCTCCTCATGGGGCTTTAGCTGCCGAGATGCATAAGCCACCACTCTACCATGCTGCATCAGAACAGCACCCAATCCGACGCCGGAAGCATCTGTACACACCACAAAACCTCCCGATCCAGAAGGTAAAACCAACACCGGAGCCGAGGTGAGCAATCTCTTCAGTTCCTGAAGCTCTGCTCACACTCCTCGGACCAAACGAAAGGCACATCCTTCCGCGTGAGCCTCGTCATCGGGGTCGCAATGCGAGAAAAATCCTGGATAAACCGGCGATAATACCCCGCAAGCCCCAAGAAACTCCGGATCTCCGTCACCGACCTCGGCCTCGGCCATTGCATCACAGCCTCGACCTTGGCGGGATCCACGGAAATGCCATCACCAGAAATCACGTGCCCCAGAAAGTGCACCTCGCTGAGCCAAAACTCGCACTTGCTGAGCTTCGCATACAACTGGTGATCTCGCAACGTCTGCAGCACCACACTCAAATGGTACGCATGCTCCTCAGCAGACCGCGAATAAACAAGGATGTCGTCCACGAAGATGACCACGAACTGGTCCAAATACGGATGAACACCCTCTGCATCAAGTCCATGAAGGCTGCTGGGGCATTGGTGAGCCCAAACGGCATCACCAGAAACTCATAATGCCCGTACCTCGTACTGAATGCAGTCTTCTCCACATCGGACTCGCGAATTCTCAGCTGATAGTAACCGGACCGCAAATCAATCCGCGAGAACACTCGCGCAGACTGAAGCTGGTCGAACAAATCATCAATCCGCGGCAACGGATACTTGTTCTTAATGGTCACTTCATTCAGCTGCCGATAGTCAATGCATAGCCGCAGACTACCGTCCTTCTTCTTCACGAACAACACGGGCGCACCCCAAGGGGAAAAGCTCGGACGAATGTACCCCTTGGCCAACAGTTCCTGCAACTGCGCCCTCAACTCCCTCAGCTCAGCGGGGGCCATACGGTAGGGAGCCTTCGCCAAAGGTCCCGTACCAGGCACAACCTCGATCACGAAATCGATCTCCCGCTGGGGAGGTAATCCAGGCAACTCCTCAGGAAAAACATCGGGAAACTCGCACACCACCGCAATGTCCTCGACATCCGGCTCCATCCGGTCAGACACAACCACAGACGCGAGAAAACCCTGACAACCTGAATCAAGCAATCGACGGGCTCGAATAGCAGAGATAAGGAATCGAGAAGAGGTGGAACGGATACCTTGGAAATAGAAGGTCCTCTTGCTCGGATGCTGGAAGTAGACCCTCTTCATTCCACAATCCACCACCGCTCCATGAGTCTCGAGCCAATCCATGCCTAGAATCACGTCGTAATCCCGAAGCTGCAACGCATACAACCTGCCTGGCATACTCCGCCCATCGATCCACACCGGAACCTGGTCGAAGCAATACGGAGTGACCATAAAGTCACCCGAAGGCAACTCCACTGCCAAATCACAGGACAACTGGGTCACCGGCTCCTCGACGCTCGACGCGAAATCCTCCGAAATAAACGAATGAGACGCGCCAGAATCAAATAAAACCCGAGCCGCACAACCCAAAATCTGAACGGTACCTTCCACGAGCTGCGACGCCACTGCCTCTGCCCTGGTCAAGTGCGTGATCTGGCCACGAGCTCTCTGCCTGCCTCCCACACTAGCTGACCTGGGTAGTGGCGGATACTGTCCCTGCTGCTGCTGCTGCTGGGGAACCTGCTGCTGCGGCGGCCTCTGAGGACAGTCACGCGCCATGTGCCCTGGCTGGTCACACCGAAAACAGATGATCGGCGCCGTGCACTGCCTGCCTGGGTGGGTCCCACCACATCGTGGACAAGGTCCTCGCGATCCACCCACTGATCCCTGACGCTGCAAAGGAATCGGCTGCTGTACACTGCCCGATGAAGCCTGCCCCTGATCCTTGTGCTTCTTACGGAAATCTTCTTCAAGAACTTCTTGACCTTCGAGCCAAAGGACGCAGATCCTGTCACCGAAGCTGCCGATGCCGGTACTCCTGAACCACCCGACGCATGCTGGAAGGAACCCTGCTGCTGGGTAGCCGACTGCTGGCTGCGACCTGACAAAGACTGCCCCTGGCTGATCGGTCCTCGAGTCCTCTGCATATCCATCTCCAAGGAAATCGCAACACGAGACGCCGTCTCTAGATCAGTGGCCCCATTCGCGATCAAATGGTGCCTCAGCTCCAGCCTCAAGCCCTGCACAAACTGCGTCGTCCTCACCCTCTCATGCTCCATGATATGAGGTGCGTACCGACCCAGCTCGACAAATCGGGCCCTGTACTGCAACACGGACATGTCACCCTGCACCAGCTCCAGAAACTCCCGCATCCGCTGCGTAGCAACGACGTCTGGACAGTACGTACGCTCGAAAGCACTGACAAAGTCATCCCACTCGATCTGCTCAAGTGGACGAAGCTGAAAGGACGTCTTCCACTCGGAAGACCACCACCTCCGAGCCGTACCCTGCAACTGGTTGTAGGCCAACACCACTCTGTCCTCGGCAGTACTCTTCGCAGAACTGAACACCCGCTCCATCTCATCGAGCCAATCACGAGCCGCATCAGGGTCTGCCTGGCCGCTAAAGTAAGGTGGATGGAACTGCATGAAGTCCCTCACCGCTCGGCCTGGCCCACCCCTGACTGACGAGCCCTCAGCAGCCTCTCCGCCAAACTGCTGAGACATGAGATGGTACATGCCACGGAAGAAATCCTCGGCCCCCGGAGCTCTCGCAGCATCCGCGGCCTCGGTAGCTCCCGGAACTCTGCTATGCTCCTCCTGGTCCCTCTGGACCCCCTGCTGGATCTCCTGACCTCCAGCCGACTGCCCCTGCTGAGAGCGAGAACTCCTCCTCGGCGCCATCCTCGCTCCTGAAGCACAAGACAGAAAACACGAAAACGGCAATGTCAGAATAAAACACGCGGTGCCCAATGCCAGCGTCACATGTACATCATCGTTGTGGACTAGTGGACCACTACAATTACCTATGATTCTCATGTAATTCCACAACCGCGCTCTGATACCAGCTGTAACGACCCGAGAATCCGATTACCGGGAAGGCCCGATAACCCGAGACTCGTACCGCCACCCACGAGTCCGAAGACTCGGAAGGGTTAAAAGGATGGTGTGGAGACTACACAAGTATCACAAATAATTGCAGAAATTAAATAGTTATAATATTAAGCAGAAAATAAATTAACATTTTACATGGTCCACAATAAAGAACAACAATAACAGCAGTCCACGACTAGTACAGTGACAAGAAAGAAAGTACAGCTACACGGGGCATCCCCCGGCTCTGACCTCTGGCACTACCTCTGGGCACCCGCACCACGCTGCGCTCCTGACGCGCTCCCCGAAGGTGGCGTCTCACCTGAAACACGGTGAAAACACGCAGGGAATGAGTCTCGGAACAAGACTCAGTAGGGATCACTCGAACCCTACCTCGTAAAACGAGAAACCACTACTCTAGCGGTAGGAAAGTACCTCGGAAAGGAAAGCCCTGTACTCTACAGAACTAGACCCTACGGCACGCAAACCGACACACGTGCCACGGTACGAGAAGACCGAAATCAACGGTCGAACCGTAAAACCCGAAGGTCGGAAACACACGACTGACAGTCTGACACTCCGTACTCGACAGGAGTACCACCCACTAGAAGCACAGCCGGTAGCGTCCCCTGACGTCTTACACCGCACCGCAGGTGAACCGCCTGACGTGGTAGGTCCTACCCGAGGCGCAAACACCGTACAAGTAACCACAACAAGTGACTAGCTGGGGTCACGCCCGTCGACGTGGGTCCAACCGCCCCCAACCACGTGTGCACACACAGACCACGCGTCCTAGGTCTGGCCCTCTGACCGGTTTTCCCCCGCAGCCGGACTCTGGCTAAGACGAGGAGCCTACGGTAACCGGTCCACAAACCGTCTCGAAAGGTGGGTGCCCGTACACCACTCCCAGGTGAGACCAGCACCTCGTACTGGTGGGCTACGACTAGTGGAGGGTCACTGAAGGAGTAGACTCTCAAGTCAACGGAAAACGACGTCCGAAACCGACAACGTGTGGGAATCACCCCACGCACCAGCCCCGTCGCACGGTGGCCACAGTCGGAGAAAAACGGACTCACCGCCCACGGCCAAACTCATGACCAAGGCAAACGGAACCTCCGGACACCAAAGACACGGTCACGGAACTCCACGGGTGCCCGGGACGCACACACGGCCCAAGGGGAACACCCAACAACAGCCAAATCGCGCTAGGGATACCTAGCGCGACACGGAAGAACGCGCTAGGGAACCCTAGCGCAACAGGAAGATCGCGCTAGGTCTCCCTAGCGCGACAGGGACCATCGCGCTAGGGTTCCCTAGCGCGACAAGGACCATCGCGCTAGGTCCTCCTAGCGCGACAAGGATGATCGCGCTATGACCCCATAGCGCGACAGGAACCGCCTCCTGTTCATCTTCTCCGATGAACGCGCTCGGTCGGGGCAGCGCGACCTCCAAGAACGCGCTACTGGAGTATAGCGCGTTCTCAGTCCGCGGCCGAAAACGGTAAGAACGCCCAAAAATTCTAACCACGCCCCCATGCCTCCATAGGAGAGGGGGAAAACAAAGGGGAAGACCCCTGGGGACCCCTAGCATGATTCTAGGCCATCAAAACACGAAATCATGCATCAAATCCATAGATCGGGCGAGCTCTCCCCAAATCATGGAAAAACCCAAAAACGCTCAAACGATCCCCTCTCGGCCTCCCCGCGGCCTATAAATCGCGGAAAAGATCGGCATGAGGCTAAGGAACGTCACCCTACCTCAATGGAGCGAATGCTCCGCCGGATCGATCACGAATCACGAAGAATGCTCGAAGCTTCACGAACTCCCCACGCTTCCCACGCTCGCCGCACGCCCACGAGATCGCCTCACCGTCGCCCACGCGTCCGCGCCGTCGCCCCGCCGCCGTCCGTAGCCGGAGAGGGGTTCGCCGCGTCCGAATGGGAGAGAGGGAGAGAGGAGGGTGTCACGGTGGGAAGAACGGAGGAAGAGGAAGAAGAAGAAAGAGAAAGGAGAAAAAGAAAAAGAAAAGAATTAGGGCTATATAGAAAATCCGAATTTTCGGAAAAATACCGAAAAATAGAAAAATACATTTCGGAATCCTCGGAACGCACCGATCGCAACGGTACCACTCGTGCCTGGGGGAACCGCCCGGTTCGCCCGCAGCGAGCTTCCGAAGGAAAAGCCGAAACACACACCGGGAATCGGAAAACACACGCGGAAAAGCCGCGGAACGCCTCCGGGCCTCCGAAACAACTCCGGATCGCGCCGATCCGAACACGAAAGATGTCCGAAACGAAATTTCGGACACAACGGAGCTGGACGCTCCGAAAACCAGATCCGGGACCCACGAAGAAGGATCCGCTTTCATCATGGGGTCCGGCACGGTCTTCGACACGGTTTTTGACCGTTGGAGTCTGGTCGCGGTCTCCTGGAGACCGCTACCAGGTGAAAAAGGTCGTCAAGCGACCGCGTTCACGTTTCGCGCACCAGGGTGGTCGCGGTCCCGGGAGGACCGCGACTAGGTGGTAGCGGTCCTGGGTCGACCGCGACCACTGGAGGCGGTCCTCCGGTGACCGCGACTCCCTTTCTTCGCCGATTCAAATCCCGGACGAGCTAGTCTCGATCCCAATGCTGACCCGTGGTCCGACTGATGCGGGGCATCAAGTGGGGGCTACACATGGGGGTGCTGTGGGGTCCCAGGAGGTGGTGATTTCGGATTGTGTCCTCGTGCGTTAGTGTGGGTACAAGGAGCGTCCCTCGTACCTGTGGTTGTGACGTTATTTTCCGTGACTTGAGAGTCTACTCCTTCAGTGACCCTCCACTAGTCGTAGCCCACCAGTACGAGGTGCTGGTCTCACTTGGGAGTGGTGTACGGGCATTCACCTTTGAGACGGTTTGTGGACCGGTTACCGTAGGCCCCTCGTCGGTAGCCAGAGTCCGGCTACAGGGGAAAACCGGTCAGAGGACCAGACCTAGTGACGCAAGGTCTGTGTGTGCACACGTGGTTGGGGGCGGTTGGACCCACGTCGACGGGCGTGACCCCAGCTAGTTACTTGTTTGTGGTTACTTGTTCGGTGTCTGCGCCTCGGGTAGGACCTACCACGCCAGGCGGTTCACCTGCGGTGCGGTGTAAGACGTCAGGGGACGCTACCGGCTGTGCTTCTAGTGGGTGGTACTCCTGTCGAGTACGGAGTGACAGACTGTCAGTCGTGTGTTTCCGACCTTCGGGTTTTGCGGTTCGACCGTTGAGTTTCGGCCTCGTACCGTGGCACGTGTGTCGGTTTGCGTGCCGTAGGGCCTGGTTCTGTAGAGTGCAGGGCTTTCCTTTCCGAAGTACTCTCCTACTACTAGCGTAGTGGTTTCCCGTTTTACGAGGTAGGGTTCGAGTGATCCCTACTGATACTTGTTCCGAGACTCATTCCCTGCGTGTTTTCACAGTGTTTCAGGTGAGGCGCCGCCCCAGGGGAGCGCGTCTGGGGTGCAGCGTGGTGCGGGTGCCCAGAAGTAGTGCCAGAGGTCAGAGCCGGGGTATGTCCCGTGTAGCTGTACTTTTCTTTCTTGTCTCTGTCTTAGTTGTGGACTACTGTTGTTGTTATTCATTTTTAATTGTGGACCATGTAAATTGCTTATTTATTTCCTGCTTCATATTATAACTGTTTAATTTCTGCAATTACTTGTGATACTTGTGTAGTTTCCACACCATCCTTCTAACCCTTCCGAGTCTTCGGACTCGTGGGTGGCGGTGCGAGTCTCGGGTTATCGGGCCTTCCCGGTAATCGGATTCTCGGGTCGTTACATTTCTCCTCGTCGATGTCGCTTGGTCTTCCGCTCACTGCCGCTTGATCTCATTTCTTCTTTTTTTTCCTTTTGTTGCATCTCAGCTCTCTTCTCCCGCAGATGTCTGGCCATTGCAAGTTTTACATTTCTAGGCACATGGGTACACCCAGCAACCTCAGAGAACCCCGCACCGGCTCCTCCAGCCAAGTGCTTCTTCAACCGAGAGACACCTCCTCCTCGGTGTTCTATTTTACAATAGTTGCATCGCCAACACCTACGGTTTCCATCCAACATAACTCCGTATGACCATCCAATGTCATTTGGTCGTTCCTTAGGAGCCATAGAATACTTAACTGTATCTCCTAAATTTAAGAAATATAAATTATAAATCTCACTAAATTTTAGAAATACAAAATATAAATTAAAAAATCTTAATAAATATCCAAATTGTTTTTTATGTCTACAACTAACAATGAAAATAATATCATTATTTTTACAACATGCAAGACTTAATTCAATATTTAATATACCTCAATTAAATCTACATTTTATGTTACAAATATAATTTAGTCCATAATAAGATCAATTATTTCTACAACATGCATATAAGACTAATTTTTTGTAAAATATTTGATCACTATAATATTTATCACTAATTATATATTTAAATTATAAACATCTCTATTTAAATTACATTATACATCTAAATTAACTTTAAAATTAGTTGTAAAATATTCATCACCAAATTTATATTTAAATTAAATACATCTCTACTTAAATTATAGTGTACATCTAAATTAACTTTAAAATTATTTATAAAATAAGTATCAATAAATTTATATTTAAATTCAACACATCTCTAATTAATTTAAATTATACATACAAATTATATTTTGTTTTTTTTAAATATTTAACACTCCAGATATATTTAAATTTAAAATATCTCTTGTATTCTTAAAATTAAAGTATTACATTATTTTACGTCTACAGCTAATAATGTAAAAAATAATATCATTAATTCTACAACATGTAAGACTAAAATTTAAATTTAATACATCTAAATTAAATCTAATAATTAAACATGAATTAAAAAAATCTCCCAAAAATAAATTTATTTCTACAACATGAATTAAATAATATTTATATTATTTCTACAACATGAATTATACAAAACATAAAAAAATTTAGAGATACAACGTGAATTAAACAAAAATTATATTATTTATACATAATGAAATAAATAATACAACAATAATAAATTTAAATAATCTAACTAATTTTATTATTATAATTCTTAAACTAAAAAAATATCAATTGATTTAATTTAATTATTAAATTATTTTTTTTATTTTCTCTCGCCCCCCACCGTCCCCCTCCCCCACCCCTACTGTCGCTCCTGGCCACCCCAGCCCCACCGCCCAGCGCCACCGTCCCCCTTCCCCACCCCCACCCCCATCGTCCCCCTCCCCCACCCCCACTGCCGCTCCTGGCCGCCCCAGCCCCACCGCCCACCGTCCCCCCGCCGCCAGCCCTGGCCGGCCATGCCCCACCCCCACCGTCCCCCATCGCCGCCCCTGGCCCAACCCCACCGTCCCCCCCCACCCTCCAGCAGCGCCTGCAACGTCCCCCCGGTGCCCCTGCCCCGCCATCCCCCACCGGCCCCCACCCCCCTGTAACGCCCGGTAATTTTAGAATAAGAATAAATATATTGACAAATACATATTCTTACAAATAAGTATATAATGTTTATTCAAATAAATATCCAAGTGATATTACTTTAGGCTAAATAAGAACCCAATTAATTATGAAAAAGATAGTTTATATTTTTACATATTCCTATACATAGTTAATAAAGGTGAACAAAAGAATGAAAGTAAATATCTTACCTAGGATCGAAACCTGCCTCTGATACCTAGGACAAGGACAAATAAAAGTTAAAGAAATTATGGGGAATAAAGTCCCTAATGCACAACATAATTGAATTAAGAATCTTTAAATCTTGAAGAAAAGGTCAATTTATACTTTTACTAATTTAGCAAAATTAATATTCCATATTTATTACATTATAAAGGGAGGATATATATATATATATATACACGTGTAGACATGAGAATGTATTAATGTCTCATGCAATGGGGAATGCACAGACATTGGACGTATAGACTTATGATGTGTAGACTTTGCATCGTATAGACTTTGCATTGTATAGACTTGGGGTAATGAGATGCTCTGGAGTGTACAGACTTAGGAATTTAGGCTTGTAGAATGTAAAAACTTCAAGAATGCAAAGACTTTGATAATGTATAGACTTGTGTAGTAGGATGTATAGACTTCAGGAATGTATAGACCCCCGATTAATAATCAAGAATAAAAATATTCAAAATAAAATGATCAAGTTGTATAATATATATATATATATATATATATATAATTTCCACCCATTTTACATTAAGAATAAGTCAAAATGTAAATAACGTCTCTTATCAAGGCGTGACTTAAATAATTAACGCCTTTACCTAAGGCGTTAGTTTCAAAAGAGACGCCTGTACCAAAGGGCGTCAAATCTCAAAACACCTAAAGTGAATAAAAGGAAAGAATAATTAACGCCACATTCCTGGTCGCGAATTGCAAAAGAAACGACACCATGTAAGGCATCAATTAGAATTAATGCCCTAACCCAAGGCGTTAATTCCATTTATGTTCCGTTCGACCCAGGAGATTATCCAGGGTAAGTTTCTGGATTACTACGTGTTCGATTGATTATGGTAAGGACTCTATCACGGAAACTAGAGTTCTAATCAAATTCCAACCCTAAAGGATTCTTGGAACCCTATAAATACCCCTTCCAATCGAACCCTAATAGCTATTTTGTCGAAGGAAGGCCTGCTGCTGTCTCGTGTGTGAAGAACATGTATGTTCTTCTTCCTTTTTTATCTTCAGTCAGGGAAGCATGAAGAATATTAATGCTTCTTCCTCTTCTTTCCCTGTAGGTGGCCTGCCTCGTGAAGGTGTTCCTGTCTAGCTGAAGAACGTGGGTTCTTCATCAACATCGTTTTCCCAGAAGACTCTGTTTAGAACAGAGTATCGTTTTCTCTTCACATCCTTCACGTACCTTCACCCAGATCATCATCATGTAGGTTTTCTCAAGAGCTGTAGTCCAAACTAGCATAAAATGTATGATAATATCATCTGTTAATTCATGCATATAGTGTTACTACGTTTTCGAAGTTTTCTGTGAAATTTTGGAAAGAGGCGACCCTCTCTAAAGGCGCTAATTCAAGTTCTGACGACTGACAGAAGAGTCGTCAATTCCACATAATTAATAAATACCCATGTTTAAAATTTAATATCTATGAAACCATGAATTTGATGTAATGCATGATCATATATATCGAATCCTGATATTTTCCTTGTCCTGACCATGTACCTTGTTTCCTGAAAATTTATTATCCTGGAAATTACCACTATTCATGTTAATCCTAGAAAAGAATGAATTAACGACCCCCAGTAGGTCGTCTTTTATGAACGTGACGCCCCGCACAAGGACGCTATTTTAAATTAAAGACTTAGAATAAGTCGTTAATTCCCTGAAATTACTGGAAGTTATTAAATTCTGGAAAAAAGTAATTAACGACACAGTGCAAGTCGTTTCTTGGTGAAATAACGCCCCTGGCTAAGGCACGTTTTATCAAAAATACAGAATTGGGTAAATTTCAGCAATAATAGAAATTAAAGATGGGACGACTGTTCCAGAAGTCGTCAAATAGTAAAGAAACGACCCACAAAAGGTCGTGAATTTATTAAGTAGTGACTTGTCTTAAGTCGCTAATTTCCTGTGTTATTATACTGTTTTCTGTGAACCGAGTCATATATACATATATATATATATATATATATATATATATATATATATATATATATATATATATATGTATATATATATATATATATATATCGGCACTATATTCCATCCCGTGAATATAGTCCCATGTTCCACGATGTTTTACCGATTACCCCTCAATTCTCGGTGATAGATGAGCCCTCCATCGGACATTCCGTTCCTTTGGACCGGTAACTTTATCATAGAGCCCTCCGTAAGTCTCCTCGTAGCCTTGGATTCCCTCAAGGCCGACCGAGCGGGTTGTACCATAAAAACCCTTTACACTATTTTGCCATGTCACTCTATAGAAACATGGTATACCGGCCCTCATGATATGCTATGTGGATATCGTGAGAATATTCTTAATGGGATGTGGAAATCATGCCATTATTATGATGTTCTTGTGGACCTCAATTCTATATCAAATGGCATGACCATCTATATATGGACACTTAATTGTCATGGTACCCAATTAGGGAACCAACTCCACCCAGTTTTATCGATACTCGTGTTTATATCGTTATTATCGTCCTTATACATCAAGTTCAATTTTGAACTCTACTCTATTTTGAATATCCACAAGCTTTTTCTTGAAATTCCATATTGGCTATAATATAAAGTGGATGTCTAGATCTATCTTTAATGATGTGCATATAAGGGCCCGATCTGGTCCTGGGAGGAGCACCCAAAAGTACTAGTGTCTATGAGAGTTGTAATGATCACGGTGTCTAGCATTGCACCGAAGTACTTTCTCTTTTGATCTTTGACATTCCACACTCTCTCTTTCTTGCGTGCGTGACTCGACTTGCATGACTTTACTAGCATGGCCCGACACGAGCAAAGTACTTGCGTGAAATAGCCAATAATATATAAAGTCTCTCATGAATATTTCTTGTTTAAGACTCGCTTGGATGTTTTACACGACGTGTTATTCTATTGATTAGTTATTTCTACATGCATAGCCATATTACATTTACATGTGATAAATTGTAATTACTTAAACCCATTGCTAGTTCCGGAGATATAATTCCTACTGAGCGTTCGCTCACTCAGTGTTTCCCTACTTTTCAGGTAAGTCCGACGACGAGACTCACACGGGCGGGATAAGTGTGCAAGCGAGCTTCGAAAACTAGTGAACCCGAGTCTTTTATCTTTCTTGAGTCTAGATAGTATTGTCTAGCTAAGTTAGCTTATCGTCTCTTATTCAGTTATCTTGTCTAAGTCTGTTAGTATGTCGTTTCCTTCCTTTCCATTGTGATGGAGTCTTTAAGTTGGAAAACAAGTTCTTGTAAGAGACTTATATTGAAATAAGATTTTTATTACTTCTCCAAATTATTCGGTCTCATGCCATTGCTCTTGATCGTTCACGACTGTTTAACTGCCACGTTCCGAGCAAACGACACGTTCCGCTGCTATCGGTTCGGGGCGTGACAGAGGTGGTATCAGAGCTTCGGCTTTCATATCCTCTAGTTATTAGGTTCCAATAATAGGTCAAGTATCCTTGTCAGTCATATCAGAGTTTTGGCTTTCATATCCTCAAGTTATTAGGTCCCAAGGATAGGTCATCCTTGTCAGTTGTATCAGAGCTTCGGCTTTCAAATACATAGATCATTATGTCAAAGAGATATGTTAAGTATCCTTGTCGGTCATCCTATAGGAATTCCGTGAGAGATGGGCAGAACTTGGGGTTAAAATTATAAAAGAAAGATAAGATATTTACATTTCTTTAACATTAATTCTTGAATCGATAAATTATCTCCCCACTTATCCTTACATGAACCTAGATAAAATGGAAGCATCTAAGCCAAGCTTTGTTCATGAGATGATCTTAGTAGATGTCCAAGCTTATGCGGACCTTGTCAGGAGAGTCCAAGAGCTAGAGAAAGCGGTCGAAGAAAAAGAAAGAGTTGAAGGGAAAACCCATGAGTCGGGAAAGTTCATCACTACCAAGAAAAGGATAAACGAGGGTGATATGTCACAAAGGTGTAAGAAATGCCAGAAATGTAAGAAGTGTAATAAGAAGGGAACTTCGACAGATCACTCGCAAGGTAAGTGTAAATCTTGTGGTAGATATGGTCACAAATCGAAGAAGTGTTGGTGGAGTTCGGGAGCATGTCTGCGTTGTGGAAGCTTAGACCATAAGATAGCATAATGTCCTATTTTGATTCAAAGGCTTCCAAGAGAAACTCAAGCTGTGGCCGAACTTGTCAGGAAAGAAGTTGTGGAAGGTATCCCTCACCCGAAATCCTAAACTAGCTCTTTTCCATACTTAAGATTTCTTCTGTATAAGCTCATAATAAGTTATAGCTAGTCTCTGTTGGGAATGGAAGATGATGTGAATTTGGGGACCAAATTCTTCTAAGTGGGGGAGGGTGTAACGTCCGGTAATTTTAGAATAAGAATAAATATATTGACAAATACATATTCTTACAAATAAGTATATAATGTTTATTCAAATAAATATCCAAGTGATATTACTTTAGGCTAAATAAGAACCCAATTAATTATGAAAAAGATAGTTTATATTTTTACATATTCCTATACATAGTTAATAAAGGTGAACAAAAGAATGAAAGTAAATATCTTACCTAGGATCGAAACCTGCCTCTAATACCTAGGACAAGGACAAATAAAAGTTAAAGAAATTATGGGGAATAAAGTCCCTAATGCACAACATAATTGAATTAAGAATCTTTAAATCTTGAAGAAAAGGTCAATTTATACTTTTACTAATTTAGCAAAATTAATATTCCATATTTATTACATTATAAAGGGAGGATATATATATATATATATATATATAAATATATATATATATATATATATATATATATATATATATATATATATATATATATATATATATACGTGTAGACATGAGAATGTATTAATGTCTCATGCAATGGGGAATGCACAGACATTGGATGTATAGACTTATGATGTGTATACTTTGCATCGTATAGACTTTGCATTGTATAGACTTGGGGTAATGAGATGCTCTGGAGTGTACAGACTTAGGAATTTAGGCTTGTAGAATGTAAAAACTTCAAGAATGCAAAGACTTTGATAATGTATAGACTTGTGTAGTAGGATGTATAGACTTCAGGAATGTATAGACCCCCGATTAATAATCAAGAATAAAAATATTCAAAATAAAATGATCAAGTTGTATAATATATATATATATATAATTTCCACCCATTTTACATTAAGAATAAGTCAAAATGTAAATAACGTCTCTTATCAAGGCGTGACTTAAATAATTAATGCCTTTACCTAAGGCGTTAGTTTCAAAAGAGACGCCTGTACCAAAGGGCGTCAAATCTCAAAACACCTAAAGTGAATAAAAGGAAAGAATAATTAACACCCCATTCCTGGTCGCGAATTGCAAAAGAAACGACACCATGTAAGGCGTCAATTAGAATTAATGCCCTAACCCAAGGCGTTAATTCCATTTATGTTCCGTTCGACCCAGGAGATTATCCAGGGTAAGTTTCTGGATTACTACGTGTTCGATTGATTATGGTAAGGACTCTATCACGGAAACTAGAGTTCTAATCAAATTCTAACCCTAAAGGATTCCTGGAACCCTATAAATACCCCTTCCAATCGAACCCTAATAGCTATTTTGTCGAAGGAAGGCCTGCTGCTATCTCGTGTGTGAAGAACATGTATGTTCTTCTTCCTTTTTTATCTTCAGTCAGGGAAGCATGAAGAATATTAATGCTTCTTCCTCTTCTTTCCCTGTAGGTGGCCTGCCTCGTGAAGGTGTTCCTGTCTAGCTGAAGAACGTGGGTTCTTCATCAACATCATTTTCCCAGAAGACTCTGTTTAGAACAGAGTATCGTTTTCTCTTCACATCCTTCACGTTCCTTCACCCAGATCATCATCAGGTAGGTTTTCTCAAGAACTGTAGCCCAAACTAGCATAAAATGTATGATAATATCATCTGTTAATTCATGCATATAGTGTTACTACGTTTTCGAAGTTTTCTGTGAAATTTTGGAAAGAGGCGACCCTCTCTAGGGCGTTAATTCAAGTTCTGACGATTGACAGAAGAGTCGTCAATTCCACATAATTAATAAATACCCATGTTTAAAATTTAATATCTATGAAACCATGAATTTGATGTAATGCATGATCATATATATCGAATCCTGATATTTTCCTTGTCCTGACCATGTACCTTGTTTCCTGAAAATTTATTATCCTAGAAATTACCACTATCCATGTTAATCCTGGAAAAGAATGAATTAACGACCCCCAATAGGTCGTCTTTTATGAACGTGACGCCCCGCACAAGGACGCTATTTTAAATTAAAGACTTAGAATAAGTCGTTAATTCCCTGAAATTACTGGAAGTTATTAAATTCTGGAAAAAAGTAATTAACGACACTGTGCAAGTCGTTTCTTGGTGAAATAACGCCCCTGGCTAAGGCGCGTTTTATCAAAAATACAGAATTGGGTAAATTTCAGCAATAATAGAAATTAAAGATGGGACGACTGTTCCAGAAGTCGTCAAATAGTAAAGAAACGACCCACAAAAGGTCGTGAATTTATTAAGTAGTGACTTGTCTTAAGTCGCTAATTTCCTGTGTTATTATACTGTTTTCTGTGAACCGAGTCATATATATATATATATATATATATATATATATATATATATATATATATATATATATATATATATATATATCGGCACTATATTCCATCCCGTGAATATAGTCCCATGTTCCACGATGTTTTACCGATTACCCCTCAATTCTCGGTGATAGATGAGCCCTCCATCGGACATTCCGTTCCTTTGGACCGGTAACTTTATCATAGAGCCCTCCGTAAGTCTCCTCGTAGCCTTGGATTCCCTCAAGGTCGACCGAGCGGGTTGTACCATAAAAAACCCTTTACACTATTTTGCCATGTCACTCTATAGAAACATGGTATACCGGCCCTCATGATATGCTATGTGGATATCATGAGAATATTCTTAATGGGATGTGGAAATCATGCCATTATTATGATGTTCTTGTGGACCTCAATTCTATATCAAATGGCATGACCATCTATATATGGACACTTAATTGTCATGGTACCCAATTAGGGAACCAACTCCACCCAGTTTTATCGATACTCGTGTTTATATCGTTATTATCGTCCTTATACATCAAGTTCAATTTTGAACTCTACTATATCTTGAATATCCACGAGCTTTTTCTTGAAATTCCATATTGGCTATACTATAAAGTGGATGTCTAGATCTATCTTTAATGCTGTGCATATAAGGGCCCGATCTGGTCCTGGGAGGAGCACCCAAAAGTACTAGTGCCCATGGGAGTTGTAATGATCACGGTGTCTAGCATTGCACCGAAGTACTTTCTCTTTTGATCTTTGACATTCCACACTCTCTCTTTCTTGCGTGCGTGACTCGACTTGCGTGACTTTACTAGCATGGCCCGACACGGGCAAAGTACTTGCGTGAAATAGCCAATAATCTATAAAGTCTCTCATGAATATTTCTTGTTTAAGACTCGCTTGGATGTTTTACACGACGTGTTATTCTATTGATTAGTTATTTCTACATGCATAGCCATATTACATTTACATGTGATAAATTGTAATTACTTAAACCCATTGTTAGTTCTGGAGATATAATTCCTACTGAGCGTTCGCTCACTCAGTGTTTCCCTACTTTTCATGTAAGTCCGACGACGAGACTCACACGGGCGGGACAAGTGTGCAAGCGAGCTTCGGAAACTAGTGAACCCGAGTCTTTTATCTTTCTTTAGTCTAGATAGTATTGTCTAGCTAAGTTAGCTTATCGTCTCTTATTCAGTTATCTTGTCTAAGTCTGTTAGTATGTCGTTTCCTTCCTTTCCATTGTGATGGAGTCTTTAAGTTGGAAAACAAGTTCTTGTAAGAGACTTATATTGAAATAAGATTTTTATTACTTCTCCAAATTATTCGGTCGCATGCCATTGCTCTTGATCGTTCACGACTGTTTAACTGCCACGTTCCGAGCAAACGACACGTTCCGCTGCTATCGGTTCGGGGCGTGACACCCCCTCCACCATCTCCTCCAACCGTCCCCCACTGCCCCTTCGGGCTCCCACAAGCCAGATCTGACCGGTGGGAGCACAATGGGGCCGGTGGGGGACGCCCCCGCCCATCCACCACCTCCTCTGCCGGCCGTCCCACGCGCAGCCCCACCACCGCCCACCCCCTCCGGCCGCTCTGTTATTTTTAAAAAAAAATTCTAAGGAAGACGACTTACCTCCGACAGCCATCCACCGCCGTTCGGCGCTTGCCAACGTTCGCCGTTCGTCACTCGCCGCCGTCCACCGCTGTTCGCCGCTCACCGCCGTCCGAGACCTCCACCGCCGAGCTAGGCATGCCCTGAAGACGCCCCCCACCGGTCCATTAAATGGACGGACCGGCACGAGCGGGCCGTCCCGCACGTAGCAGCCTGTCCCGTCCATGGACCGGTCTAGTACGTGGCGGGACGGACAGGTCGGTGCGGGCCAGTCCGACCCAGCCACGACCCACGCCCCGCCCGATCCGCTGGGCACCTGGGACGGGGAGGGTCGTGCGGGTCGGGCCGACCCGGCCCGATCCGTCAAACCCTGGTTTCATCATGTATACTTATGTGATTATCTATAGTTTATTTATTTTAATTTTAAATAAATTAAGATAAAATGATTAAGCTTACTCTTGTTTAATTTTCTCATCTAATTACAGTAATGATAAACTTATCTCTACAAGTTTTTGCATTATCTTCTGTATCTTTTTAAAACAAAATATTCGATTAACTCTCTCTCTCTCTCTCTCTCTCTCTCACACACACACACACACACACACACACACACACACACACACACACACACACACACACACACACACACACACCGCACCCCACCAAGTGGAGGTGCCAAAATTGGAGGGAGAGATGTCTCCCTTCAGTGTCTGCCCTCCTCTCTCTCTCTAGATACCTCATCTCACTAGGTGGGGTTGCCAATGTTGGAGGGGGCGACCTCTCCCACTTAAGGTTGTCAATGGGCTGAGCCCGAGCTAAGTTTAGGTAGGCTCTGTCTCAGCCGACTCATCAATATTAAAGTCCAAGTCTAGCCCGAGTCCGAGCTATGTTGGGTCGGGTCGGACCCGACATTAATTAAAAAATGTAAAACCCGACTAAGGCCCAGTTCGGTCCAAAAACTTAAATAAAAATAAAAAATAATAAAAAATAATATATTTAATAATATTAGACTAATAATCTCACTAAATTAATTAGAGTTTTGATGTTAATTATTTAATTTATTTGAAGATAGAGTTTTTAATTTTATAATTAAGTAAAATAATATAATTTTAACTAAGTAGTTTTTAAAATTTGAAGAGAGAAAGAGAACGGGTCGGGCTGACTGTGGGCTGAACTCAAAGTCTGAGCCCAACCCGTGAGCCTAGTCGGACTGGATATTTAGGCCGGACTAAGAGCCCGTAGACGGGAAAGGCGTTACGACTAGGACCAAAATCGGGTCAGGGCTTATAGGGCCGACCTGACCTATTGACAATCTTACTCTAGTCCCTCCCTTCTTCTCTCTCTCTCCCCCCATTCTATGTCTCTCTCTCTCTCTCTATCTCCCTACCGTGTCTCTCTCTCTCTCTCACATTCTCTCTCTCTTTGAAGTTTGAACGGGAGTTATTCAAAGGGCATTTTTTTATACTTTCATTGCATTGATTTAATTTAAACTATAATTAACTTTAATACTGTAGATGAAACTTACGTAAGACGGGCCTTTTCATATAAGGGAGAAGATTTGAAAACATACTAGCCAAATAGATGGATTATAGGTATTTTTTCCTCACATCCAAAAAAGATAGAGACTAAAAACTAAGAAACCCTTAAAGTTTTTTTATATACGTATGGTAATGTTCTTGAAATAACTCACGGTCAACCGTGAGAGGTTCTCAACCAACCAGTCTATAAGATAATTTTAATATAAAAAAATTATAAAAATATATGTTACGTCTCGGTTGCGTCTCACATACCGATCGTCTCGATCTGTGACCGAGATGATTCGAGACGGGTGATTCGGACCATCCTAGATCGATTTGTCAAACCCTTCGTATTATTAATAAGATTGTACATTTAAACCTAAGCTATTGATGATATTGTATAACTACTAATTTCTGAATTTTGTTGAGGTCCCCTGTTTTGAGAAAAATACAGCACTCGTGGATGGGGAAGCCGTGAAACGGCATGCCCGAGTGAGTGGTACAAAATAAGATCTCCAGTATAGCCGGAGACAATGGATTATAAATATCTCAATTTTTTCAGAACATGTTCGAGTTAAAAAACCATCATTCGATACATTTTTCTCATGCTTGGCCACTTCTTCTTACCATTATTCATTCGTATATGAAATCTCATTCTGAAAATTAATACAGCATCGCGTCTTTTTCTAAAGAGTTTTTCATGAAAACAATTATTAAATAAAAATTTATAAAAAATTATTCTCATAAATATATTAACAAGTATATTATTGTGCAAATCTGAATTGTATAAAAATATCATGTTTATTTATAGATATATCATTTTTGTCTAAAATTTACAAATATATATATATATATATATATAAATGATATTTATACACTATTTGAATTAATCCAATAATATGTCTGTTAATGAACTTCTAAGAATATTTTTTTAAATTTAATTCTAATAATAATTTTTATGTAAAAATCACTTTTTTGTAAGTATACCAATTATTTTTATCAAAAAATTTATAAAAAATTATACATAAATGATATTTATGTATTATTTGAATTAATCTAATAATATATATACTAATATATTTTTAATAATATTTTTTATAAATTCAACTCTAATTATAATTTTTATGTGAAAATTATTATTATTATTTTTAACTACACCGTGAACCAAGGTGAAGGTTCGAAGACACGAATCTTCACCTATGCCGATATCGCAAGATGTACCAACTCACATGAATCCCACATATATAGACAGGCTGAACGGGAATTTCAGCTCCACTTTGATTGGGGGATAGACTAAAAATAAGTTAACTCAACTAGATTAGATTGTTCCGGAGTTAATCCACTTTTAGTTTGATATGCATTGGGTTAGAGTTAACCCACCTTTTGAGGTGTGTTTTGAATTCCAGATTAAATCTAGGTTAATCATATTTTTAGCCTAGTTATCTTGTTCCACCTATCACAGTAAAAAAGTGTTAACTCTGAGATAAAAATCAAGTTAACTTCTACTTATCCCCCATCAAAGTGGGGCTCAGGCAACTCGGGTAACCTATGAACAATTTTGGCGGATCCCTAAGGGGAGATTTGATAACCGAGCCCGGTTAGCGCAAGCGACCCCTAGGGGTCGCTTGAGCTAACCTAGCCCGGCTAACATCCTTGTGTGTGAGGAGAGAGGTGGAGCCAACCACTCTCTAGGTCGCTTGTGCTAACCGGGCCCAGTTAACATCCTTGTGTATGAGGAGAGAAGTGGGGCCCATCACTCTCTCTCTCATCTGCTCTCCCACCGTAATCTGTTCTCAAATTGACCCTAATACTTTTAATTTGTAACACACAAGAAACTGTGGATACCGTTGCCACTCGGGAAGATTTGAAATCAACAAGAAGAATACTTTCTTAATTACACCACGTAAAAGCCAAGACATGTGGTTTCCGGGAACTCAAACATACTTCAAAAATTGTACCACATATATAGACAGATATTATGTATATAACATGCTCTGGGCTAGGCTAGCATGTTAATTAATAAGAGCCACTTTGATAAAAGGGTAAGTCGGGTTAGGGTGAATTACTCGGGGTGAGATGACTTAATCTTGATTTGGCTCTTTTTATCTTAACCGGGGTCGGTTAGGGATAAGTTAGAGTTTTTTCACTCCAACCAAAAGGGTGAAATAAGTCACCCGGAGTGGGTTAGGGGTGGGCCACCTAGGGTGGCTTACCCGCCCCTAACTCACCTCATTATCAAAGTGACCCTAATATTATATGGAACCACATGCCTTACACATTGTGGTGCGTACGTACGTGTATACGACAACACATAGGCCTTACTTAGACAACATAACAAGGTAGGATATAGAGAGAAAAAAAGGAAAAGAAAGATGCGAAGCAAACAAGATTTGCCTGAGAGCGCATCCAACAACCTACACGGACAGATGCGTCTGTTGATTTTGGAAGGGAAGCGACTGTCTGCACTGCACTCCCTTGATGATGGCCTTCTTTCTTTTTTTTTTTTGTAAATGATACTTTTATAAAGTAGGAACTACACCATTACATAAGACAAGATACAGGGAGGGATGGAAGGGAAGGTCCAGGACCTACAGGTCTTAGAACAGAAAGCTTCTTTCGCTAACAGGTGAGCTAGCAAATTGGAGGATCTAGGGGAATATTGCACATTAACAAGAGAGGGGTTGAGGGAGGAGATACAGTCTTGGATGATAGGGGCGATCCGCCACGGGGTGCCAGGAGCACCGTTGATAGAGTTGATCACTGAAAGGGCATCTCCTTCAACGGTGACTTGCTGTTGTTGTGAGGCGGAGAATTTAATTGCTTGGAGTAGAGCAGTCGCTTCAGCCATCTCAGGGGACTGTGCTTGGAAGTAGCTGTGATGACAGAAGAGAGGAGTCCCGGAAGAGTTCCTGAGGATGAAGCCAGCTGCCCCTTGGCCTCCATGGTAAGCTGCATCAGCATTTATCTTGAGACTATTTCCTTCAGGGGGGCACCAGCTAGTTGCCTGTTGGTATTTGACCTTGCCATGTGCCTCCTGGATGGTGGCCCAGCTTTGGCGGTGATGCAATGCTTTAGCCATGATGGAAGGGTGGTCTCCCGTATTTCCAAATACTTTCTTACAGCGGGCCACCCAGATCTGCCACAAGATTGCATAACAGGTTGTGATCACCTGGATGTCTTCCTTACCAACCGAGAAAGGAGGGCGAGTCCATTCCACAATTTTGTCCTCTAGGTTCCACGGGTCTGCGTCTGAGTGGTAGTTAAGGGGAGAAAGTTTCCAGGTGGCTCTGGCAATGGGACAAGAGAAGAAAATGTGGTGGAGGGATTCAGGCTCCTCATAGCAAATAGGACAGAGGGGATCAGCCTGTTTGGTGAATTGAGCTAGTTTGGAGTTTAAGGGGAGGGCTCCGGCAATGCATTTTCAAATAAAAATGGAGATTTTGGGAGGGATGCAATTATATATAGTGGGGTTCCATATTACCTTCCAGATTTCCTTGTGAGTGGAGGCGGATGGGGGAAGGGTTCTCTCTGCCAATTTCCTGTATGCAAATTTGATGGAGAAGTCTCTAGTGTTTGAATAGCTCCAAATGGTGAGATCCTCCTCTGGGAGAGGGTCTTGGGGAAGGTGGATCTTCAGAATTTCCTCTACTGTTTCTGAGGAGAAGATATCTCTAACTGTAGTCTCCTTCCATTTGTATTTGGACATTAATTGGGAAACCAGATTGAAGGAGCTCGGTTGTTGCCCGTTGATAGGGGCTGGTGGCCCATGCCAGTTGGGGATCCATCGATCTTCCCAAATGTTACTACGTTTCCCATCTTGGATCTGCTTGAAGAGACCTGTTCTAACTTCCTTTCTGACTGACAGGAGGGCAGTCCAGGTTCGAGAGCATTTGGCTGGTTTCTTTACCTCCCAAAAGTCCATCCCTTTTAGATATTTGGCTCTCAAAATAGAAGCCCAGATGGTCTGCGGGTCACTGATGAATCTCCAAACTACCTTCATAATGGCCGCTTTATTGTAAGTTTGAGGATCTCTGAAGCCCAGGCCTCCTGCGGTTTTGTGTTGCTTGAGTCTGCCCCAGTTACAAAGGTGGATCCTACGGTTGCCTGGGTTATGACCCCACCAGAATTGACATTCTAACTGGTTTAGTTTTTGAATGATACCCTTGGGGAGGAGGGTAGTGGCCATGATGTGTGAGAGAATGGCTGAAAGTGTGGAGTGTATAAGGGTGGCTCGCCCGGTTGGGGAGAGGGTGGTGGATTTCCAGTTGCTCAACCTGTTCCTAATTTTGGTTTCCAGAAATCGGTATTGTTGGAGACTGCTTTTTTTCGGCCATAGAGGAACCCCCAAATACATTTCTGTGGAAGGCAGACATTGGATGCCTGAGATATGACACAAATGATTTTGGAGAGTAGTGGGGACATTGGGGCTGAATATAAATCCGGATTTCAATTTATTGGGAGACTGACCAGACCCTACAGCTTAAACCTGAAGGATGTCCATATATTCACGGATCTCCGACTCCTCGGCCTTGCCAAATATGAAGATGTCATCTGCATACATCACATGGGTGACTAGTGGGGCTCTACCATTTACTTTGAGGCCTTGGATCTTCCCCTCGATGACTTTTGTCCTAATTAGACTTGTGAATATTTCGGCACAGATTATGTAAAGGTAGGGTGAGAGGGGACAACCTTGTCTAATTCCTCTAGTGGGGTGTATCATACCTGTAGGTTCACCATTGATGGTGACTGAGTAAGTTACAGTTGCAATGCATTATTGAATAAGGCTTCTGGAGGTAGCTGAGAATCCCATTTTCTCCATGGCTGTGTTTATAAAAGACCATTCGAGGCTGTCATAGGCTTTACTGATGTCGATTTTGAGCCTGAAGTGCCCGGTCTGTCCTCTCTTTGCCCTGATGGAGTGCATCATCTCTTGAACTGTAATGATACAATCAATGGTAAAACGATTAGGAAGGAAAGCATTTTGGTTGGTGGAGATGGTACGGTGGAGGACGGCCTTAATCCGGGTGGTGTGGACACCAAAAATTACACACACAGATATCCTGCTCGGCCCAGCATCAACAACGGCACCGAGTGAAGAAGCCCCGGAAAGACTGGTCACCCGGACTCCCCAAACAAATGGACACACTACCGTGAAGCCGTCTCCGGAATCACGACAGCGAAGAGAAATCAACCACCAAGAGCTCCACAATCCATAGGCCTCGAAGAAAATTAAATGGGCCACAACTCGTGCTCACAACGGGCTCAAAACTGCCCATTTAGCCCTTCAGCGGCGCCCCTTGATGCTTCAGCAGCACGCCCCTGGAGCCTTTCAGCGGCACGCCCCTTGGGGGTCTTCAGCGGCACAGCCCCTGTGGGCTTCAGCACAGCCCCTGTGGGCTTTAGCGGCACGCCCCTTGGGGGTCTTCAGCGGCACAGCCCCTGTGGGCTTCAGCGGCACGCTCCAATGGGGCTTCAGCGGCACACCCCAAGGGGGGTTTCAGCGGCACACCCCAATGGGCTTTCAGCGGCACAGCCCCCATGGGCTTTCAGCGGCACAACCCCAAGTGGGGTCTTCAGCGGCACGCCCCTTTGGGTCCTCTACGGCACACTCTTTTGTGCCCAACGGCACGCCTTTTGCCCTCTTCAGCGGCACGCTTGGGCAACCTTCAGCGATGCGCCCTTTTGGCCCTCCCCCGGCATAGCGTTAAGGCATGTCAACGGCTGGACGATGTGGTGCCCATGCCCTACGCATCCTTGGCGCGCAGTGAACCCTCTGAGGTGTCAATCAGGGATTGGGCCACACAGGCTATTCCGCTGACATCTAGGACGGGGGGAGTCAAACCCCATCATGACGGAGCTGCTTCCCGCCTTCGACGGCCGTGCTCAAAAGCTCCCGCTGCTGGGAGTATAAAACCACTCCCATTCGAGAAAAGGGGGAGGAAGGGACAGAGACACGCAGAAGAGAAGAAGAGAAGAAGAGGAAGAGAAGAAGCGAAGAAAGAAGAGGAGGGGAGGCTCCGCCTCCCCCTTTCTGCTGCTCCGTCCACCCGCCACCGCCGTCCGCGCGAAGAGAAGAAGGATAAGAAGAGAAGAAGAGGAGCTCGTCGCTCCACCTACCACCACCGTCTGTGTGAAGAGAACAAGAGAAGAAGAGTGGGCGGAGAGAGGGAGTGAGGTCCGGGAGGGGAGGAGTCCACGCTCCGTTCCCCCCCCCCCCCACTGTATTTTATTTTCCTCTTTCCTTTCATTTCTTGTTTTGCCGTCGTTGCGATGTATTATCCCCCTTGGGGCACTCCTCTTATGAGAATAGAAGTAGAAGTCTTGCAAATATTTTTTGGACGTCCTCCTCAAACATTTCTCCCGTGTTTGCATCCTTCGGTGTTTTACGACCCTTTCCCTTTCTCCTTTTGTTAGGGCTTGCTTCCTCTTTGGCATTTTTGCCTTCGCTCACCCCTGCGTGCCCTCAGCGGCACACCCCAGCCGTGCCTTCAACGGCACGCCCTTGGACCCCTTCCCCGGCACGGTCCTTTGGACCCTTGCCCGGCACGCCCTGGCCAAGCCTTCAGCGGCACACCCTCCTGTGCCCTTCCCCGGCACGGTCCTTTGGACCTTTGCCCGGCACACCCTGGCTAAGCCTTCAACGGCACGCCCTCTCGTGCCTTCCTTGCCCGGCACACTCGCCCCTCCTTCTTGCCCGGTGCACTCCCTCTTTGGCCAGTCCTAGGAGTAGTCTTCCACTCGCCGTTCCCTCCGAGTTTTCTGAGGTTTATAAAGGTGTTGCCGCTCTCGAGCGCCCACCTCCAGTTGTCGGGTTCCGCCACTCCATGTGGGCGCGTTCCATGTATCTCCCTTACGCTCGGGTCAAGGGGAGATGAAGCCGAATTTTTGTTAAGAACGATAACACATTAAAAAGGCAAAAGGAGGCAACAAACGAACGAAAAGAATAACGGTAAAACACTTTAACCGAGACAAGGGAGCCGTAATCAACTCAAAGAGAATCAAACCGAACGGCAACTAGACAACTCGAACATCCGTCCCCACAAGAGAAAGAATGAAAGATAATCAAGAGAAAGAGAGAGACAAACACATGCACACTTAATAAAATCAGAAAAGAAGAAAAGAAAAGCCTTAAAGAATTAGAGGAAGAGTGGGATCTCATCGGTACACCCTTTTAGCCCCTCAGCGGTACACTCCCTCAGCCCTTCAGCAGCACAGTCCCAGGCCCTTCAGCGGCACAGTCCCAGCCCTTCAGCGGTACACTCCCTCAGCCCTTCAGCGACACGCTCCTGCTTCAGCCCTCGGCGGCACACTCCTTGATCCTCTAGCGGTATACTCCTGGCCCTCAACGGCACACCCTTTTGACCCTCCAGCGGTACACCCCCTGGCCCTTAGCGGCACACTCCTTAGCCCTCTAGCGGCACACTCCTTTGGCCCTCAGCGGCACACTCCCTTGGCCCTCCAGCGGCGCACTCCCATGACCCAGCGGTACACCTGAAATAATGATATTAATAAAGATAATAAGTCAAAAGAAAACATAATAAATAAACAAATAATGATACAAAACTTAAATAATGATAATAATAACAAACTCAAAAGAAAATAGAGAAATACTAGCAAACAATAATGTTAAACAACAATAATAAATGATAATAAATTCAAAAAGGTGAATAAATAAATAAGAATGATAAAGAAATAAGCAATAATAATAATAAGCTTAAAAGAAATAATAATAATGATAAATCGACAAATAAATGATAACAAAAATAAATAAATAATAATAACAAACTTAACAAAAAATGACAAGTAAATGAATGATAATAAAACGAACAAAAATAATAACAAACCTAATAATAACAATCGTAAATGAATAAATCACAAGAAAAAATGAATAAATAGTAATAAAGAATTCACTCAAAGATATGTATAAATTAACAAATGATAATGATAACGTTTCTTAAATAATAATAAAATAATGGGATCCGCTTCGCAGCCCCGTCTCTCCCGTGACCCGGTGCTAAAGGAACAATGATGTCGCCCTTCTAGGTTGGGCCTGAGTCTTGGGAATTATCCCGAAATGGCCATAGCCCGACCTCGCCTCGGGCTGATATTCTGATTAAACCGGACTTATTTCTCCGGCCGGATCCCTTCCGAGCCGCTGCTAAAATTGCCGCATGTTCGGCAGACATTTGAACAGATTCACCTCGATTCTCGCCGCGTTCTTATTACAGACCTACGGCCGAACATGAAAAGGCACGTGAGCGACCTGCATAGCCGGTGGCTCCTACCCCGATATGGTTGTGAGCCGGCATTGCTCCGGGCCAATAGCTCATCAATTCCGACCCGTTCCTATCGGGATTCGTTCCCGCCCTTCCATTGAAATTGCCGTAAACTCGGCATATATATTTGTACGGGGTTGTCCCTGCCCGCGTCACACTTTCAATACGGGCCCTTGCCCGAACATGAAAAGGTCGGCAAGTGACCGACAGAATCCAAATTAGAACGAGACGGCTCTCGCCACCCCCGGACTCCTTCCATGGGAATATCAATAAGACCTCCGTGGGCCACACTCAGACCTCGGGCCTATCCCGATCATGGTCATCGCCTGGCTCATATCCTCGGTCTACATCCCGCTCCTTTCGAACATATTTTCGGTTCTGGAGTCTAGTCCCGGGACTCTCCCCCGTTGCTCTCCGGCACCGAAAATATTAACGTTGCCCACGCGAGCCCCGTTTGGACCACGGGAGGCGCCCTCAATATGGTCTTGACTCGATCTCGCACCGGGCCAATAAACTCACTGGTTTCCTGCTACACTAACTGAGATTTAACCGAATGTTTTCAGTATCTCGGAATAATGTATTTGCCGTACCCCAGCGTACGTATGTTTCAGGTCCTCCCGCGACGATTACAATATTCTCAAGCCGGACTCCCGTCCGAATATTAAACGGCCTCCCGAATGACCGACATGTTTTGAATGCCCGCTTCTCCGGGCACAAGGCTTTTCAGCCGATTCAAGGGATATTCCCTCGTTGCCCCTTGGCACCAGAAATATTAATGACGCTCATGCAAGTCCTATTTCGACCGCGGGGGGCCCACCGCAGTATGGTCGCAGCTTGCTCTTGCACCGGGCCAACAGATTTACTGGTTTCTGACCACTCTGACAGAGGTTTAGCCGAACGTTTTCCATTCTTATGAATAATAAATTGCCATATCCTGGCATACATATGCTTCGGTCTTCCCGCGACGATCGCGCTTTTCCCGAGCCGGACATTCGTCCGAATGTTAAATGGTCAGCACATGACCGACATGACCGCGAATGCTTTCTTCTCACCCTCATACGGGGACTTCGATACCTCCTAATAGACTTTTCATGCAATTAATTTCTTGGCCATGAGGCCCTGAATCTCGACGATTAATCAAGGGTGTTCCCTCGTATGGGGGATGTAAATGACACCGTGACCTTTATGGCGCGGCGGGTTTTGGTCCCGACACGAACCACACAATCCTCTGACGAAGTCAGATCGAGCGCACCATGGGCTCTTCGGAGCCCGAATAAATTGTCACTTTGTGACTGGCACGCCCACGCACTCAATAAACGAACAAACCAACAAGAGAATAATAAGTGAAAAAAAAGTACGTCCACAAGTCTGGCACGCCCGGTGGGACCGAAACCACCCTTCATCTCTTCGCCGGGATTCAGGGCCTCATGGCCCCCCTAATAAACGATGTTTGCCTACTTTGATGAATTGCAGGTGCTGTCTTCGCCAGCCCTATGGGGAGAAAATCCAGACCCGGCGCAGCTGCCTTCGCGGCCTCGAGGACGCTGCTTCGAAGCATATGTAGCTTCCAGGAATCATGGGGGCTGTTATAAAAAAGGGGGAGAAGAGAAAGAGAAGATAAGGGAGGGGAAATCAAGCCCCCCCGTTTCCCTCAAGAAGAAAGAGAAGAAAAGAAGAAAAGAAGAAAAGAAGAAAAGAAGAAAAGAAGAAAAGAAGAAAAGGAGAAGAGAAGAAAAAAAAGAGAGAGAAAACAAAGAAGCAAAAAAAAAGAAGAGAAAGAATTGGAAAGAGAGGGTTGTACGGCCACGTCCGTCGAGACCCGTGCTGAACAAAGATTACCACTGTGGGGTTGATGCGGTGGAGCGAACCACTCATCCCCTCCCTGAGGGGGTGAGCGCTCTCCTGCACCTCCACCTTGGTAAATCATAAAAAAAGAAGAGAAGAAAAAAAAAGAGAAAGAAGAAAAGAAGGAAAGTCGGCCAGCATCGCCGACCAAAAGAGCAACAAGAAACCCGGTATCCCGCCCGACTCTAGGAGGCCCTGAGTCCGTGGTGTAATGACCCGGCCCGTTCCTCCTTCCTGTTGCCTCCGTCCGACACAAAACGCCCCCCCCGAGTGGTTGTTAAAAGACCCAGCGAGCAACGATTGTAGCTTGGTGAATGGCTACCCGCTGTGGGGAATGCTTTATAGCAATGGGGCCAAGCACGGCTACCACTCCCGAAGAGAGCATGCACATACCCCGCCATGGGGGGGATAAGAAGAAGAGATTCTACCCCGTCCGGGGGCATAACAGACAACAAAGCTACACCCCGGCTCAGGGGCCTTTGAAGAAGAGAACATACCCCGGTCCAGGGGCATAGAAGCAGAAGACATACCCCGACTGTGGGGCACATGAAGAGAAGCACACCCCGCCTTGGGGGCATAAGAAGCAACATAGTTTCACCCCGATCTAGGGGCATAAAGAGCAAAAGAATACACTCCGACTTATGGGCGTATGAAGAGAAGCATACCCCGCTCTGGGGCATAAGAAGCAGAGCCCACACCCCGGCTTAGGGGAATTCGAGGAAGAAATATACCCCGGTACGGGGGCATATGAAGCATGCATCCACCTCATCACGAGGGTATAAGAAGCAAAGAGCATGCCCCGCCACGGGGACTAAGAAGCAAGAATTCACCCCGGCCCGGGGGTACACAAATAAAGAAGCAAACCCCGACTTAGGGACATCAGAAAAAAAGAAACACACCCCACCCCGGGGGCATAAGAAGCAGCATACACCTCTCCTTGGCAGCATATGAGGCCAAAAAGTATACCCCGACTCGGGAGCATAAGAGACAAAGGACATACCCTGGGTTGGGGGCATATGAATTGAGGGGCGTAAGAAGAAGAAGGACTCACCCCGCGTGGGGGCATCTGAAGTAACAACACACCTCGCCTCGGGTGCACAAGAAGCTAAGCTCACCCCGCATGGGGGCATGTGGGACACAGTTACGCCCCGACTCAGGGGCACTCGAAGAGAAGTCCACCCCGGCTTAGGGGCACAAGGAGCAAAACATGTCCCGTCCCGGACATAGAAGCCATAAGAGAATACACCCCTATTCTAGAGGTGTTTGGAAAAGAAACACACACCCCCGCCGCGGGAGCATAAGAAGCAGGAGAATCCACCCCACTCTGGGGCGGAAGAAGCAGAAGAATTCACCTCGGCCTGGGGACACATAAAAAGAGAAACTCGCCCTGGCTTAGGGGTATGTGAAGAAGGAACGTACCCCGACCTGGGGGCATAAGAAACAAAAGCACACCCCATGCTAGGGGCATATGGAGAGGAATGCACCTCGCCCTGAGGGGCGCAAAAAGTATAAGAACACACCCTGGTATAGGGGCATTTGAAGAAGAAACGTACCCCGTCAGGGGGCATAGAAGTCATGAAGAATACGCCCCGGCTTAAGGGCATTTGAAGAAGTCACATCCCGCCTCGGGAGCATAAGAAGCAGCAAGAATACACCCCGGCTTCGGGGTATTTGAAGAAGAAATATACCCCGCCAGGGGGCATAGAAGTCATGAAGACCACGCTCTGACTCAGGGGCATATGAAGAGAAGTCCACCTCGGCCTAGGGGTATTTGAAGAAGAAGCATACCCCGCCAGGGGACATAGAAGCCATAAAGAATCCGCTCCTGTTTAGGGATACTTGAAGAAGCTACATCCCGCCTTGGGAGCATGAGAAGAAAAGAGAATCCACCCCGGCCTAGGGGTATTTGAAGAAGAAGCATACCCCGCCAGGGGACATAGAAGCCATAAAGAATATGCTCCTGTTTAGGGGTACTTGAAGAAGCTACATCCCGCCTTGGGAGCATGAGAAGAAAAGAGAATCCACCCCGGCTTAGGGACCTTTGAAGGAGCATACCCCAGGCTCGGAGTCCATGAAGCAACATTAAACCCCCCCCCCCCGGGGGGGGGGGGGACATCTGAAGCAGAACAAACAACATCCCCCGGCTTAGGGAAGCATATGAAGAGAGGAATACACCCCGATATGGGGGCACGTAAACAAAGAAGAAGAATTCACCCCGCCTCGGGTGCATAAAAAGAAAGAACTACACCCCGCATCAAAGCGGCAATACACTCCACTCTGGGGGCACTAGAAGCGGAATACACCGCGTGCCGGGGGCATATAAAAAAAGGGGATACCTCGCTCTGGGGCATCAGAAGCAGCAATGCGCCCCACCTTGGGGGCATCAAAAGCAACAATACACCCCACCTTGGGAGCACAAGAAGCAAACATCCCCCCCGGTGTGTCTGGGAAGAAGAAAAGAATTCACCCCGGCCTGGGGACACTTGAAGAAAGAAGCACATCCTGTCACGGGGGCACATGAAGAGAACCCCTCCCGCCTCGGGAGTATAAGAAAGAGAAGAATACACCCTGGTCTGGGGACTTTTAAAAAAACAACACACCCCCTCCATGGGAGACAAAGCTGCACCCCGACCCGGGGACACATGCAGAGCGTCCACCCCGCTCAGGGGGCACAAAAAATACACTCCGCCCTTGGCGCATAAGGAGCAGAAGCACCTACCCCAGCCTGGGGGCAAAAAAAATTACACTCCGCCCTTGGCGCATAAGAAACAGAAGCATCTACCCTGACCCGAGGCACAGAAACGAAGAGACATGCGTCCCGATCTGGGAGCATAAGAAGAAAGATATACTCCGCCCAAGCGGCATTTGAAGAAATAACATACCCCGCCTGGGGGCATAGAAGCCGTAAAGAGATGCACCCCGGCCTCAAGGGGGCATAAGAAGCAAGAGATACACCCCCGTGCCGGGGACATATGAAGAGAAGCACTCCTCCGCCTTCAGGGGTAGAAAGAGAGCAGAATTTGCCCCGCTATGGGGGGTATAAGAAACAAAAGACACACCCCGTACCAGGGGCATATGAAGAAGAAACATACCCCGCCTGGGGGCATAGAAGCCGTGAAGAGTATACCCCGGCCTAGGGGGGCATTTGAAGAGAGCTACACCCCGTACCAGGGGCATATGAAGAAGAAGCATACCTCGCCTCGAGGGCCTAGAAGCTATAAAGAACAGGCCCCGGCTCAGGGGCATATGAAGAGAAGTCCACCCTGGCTTAGGGGCATATGAAGAAGAAACATACCCCACCTAGGGGTATAGAAGCCGTGAAGAGTATACCCCACCATGGGGGCATTTGAAGAGAGCTACACCCCGCCTCGGGGGCATTAAAAAAAAACACACCCTGGTCTGGGGACATAGAAGCCAAAAAAATACACCCCGCCTGGGGGCACAGAAGCAAAGAGGTAAAGCACACCCCTCAGGGGGGGATGCACACCAAATGAAGCTACACCCCAACCTGGGGGCACATTAAGAAAAATACACTCCAGCACGGAAGCGTTTATGAAAAAAGAAGAGCAGCAAAGAAAAAAAAAAGGGGTACACGAGGCAGACGTGGTCTTCGAGCCCGTCTCATCCCATAAAAGAAAAGAAGAAGAAAAAAAAGGAGTCACGAGGCAGACGTGGTCTTCGAGCCCGCCTCATCACACAAAAGAAGAGAAGAAAAGGAAGAAAAGACACATGAGGCAGTCGTGGTCCCTGGACCCGCCTCTTCACACAAAAGAAGAAGAGCAGAACCAAAAGAAGACACATGAGGCAGACGTGGTCTTCGAGCCCGCCTCATCACAAAGAAGAAGAGAAGAAAAGAAAGAAATGATCACGAGGCAAACATGGTCCTTGCACCTGCCTCTCCATAAAAGAAGAAGAGAAGAAGAAAAAAGAATGGTCATGAGGCGAACATGGTCTTTGCACCTGCCTCTCCATAAAAGAAGAAGAGAAGAAGAAACAGAGCAATTTTGAGGCAGACGCGGTCTTTGCACCCACCTCTCTACACAAAAGAAGAAGAGAAAAAAAGAAAGAAATGATCATGAGGCAAACATGGTCTTTGCACCCGCCTCTCCTCACAAAAGAGGAAGAAAAGAAGAGAAAGAAGAGTCACGAGATGAACTTTTACCTCCGACCTTCAGCCACCCAACAAACAGAAACCAACTAGACCTTCCGCCGACTGGGCGTTAAACCGACTAGACCTTCCGCCGACGGGGTGTTAAACCGACTAGACCTTCCGCCGGCGGGGCGTTAAACCGACTAGACCTTCCGCCGACAGGGCGTTAAACCGACAAAGGCCTCCCAGATCCTGGCTCATGTAGCCTGCTTCCCAAAATTCGGCCCTCGTGGCCTGCTTATCTCTGGCTCTCGCAGCTTGCTTCCCTTTGGCCTTTGTGGCCTGCTTCCCAATATTGGCTCTCGTAGCTTGCTCCCCCAACCTTTGGCCCTTGTGGCCCGCTAGCCAATATCCCTTGGCTTTTTAGCTTACTTTTCATTATCCTTGGCTCTTGCAGCCTGCTCCCCCAGATTCGGCCTTCACGGCCTGCTTCTCAGAATTCGGCCTTCGTGGCCCGCTTCCCATAATTTCGGCTCCTGCAGCCTGCTTCCCTTCGGCTTTTATAGCCTGCTTCCCAGATCCTGGCTTTTGTAGCCTACTTCCCAAAATTCGGCCCTCGTGGCCTGCTTCCCAACTTTGGCTCTCGCAGCCTGCTTCCCCTTGGCTTTCATAGCATGCTTCCCAGCTTTGGCTCTTGCATCCTGCTTACATTTGGCCTTCGTGGCCTGCTTCCCAAGTCTGGCTCTCGTAGCATGCTTCCCAGAATTCGGCTTTCGCGGCCCGCATCCCATAACTTAGGCTCTTACAGCCCGCTTCCCTAATATCCTCTCAGCCCTTTTGCGGTCTGCCTCCCTAATACCTTTACTACCACTACACTTATACGTAACAATAATATTTTCTTATGCAAAAATAAAAATAAAAAAACAAACAAAAACAAAAAACAACACCCCAAAAAAAATAATAATAAAACAAACACACAAAAAAAAGAAAACAGAAACAAAACAAGAGAATGCTTGATTACCCTGTTTGCATGCTTGCTTAATATAGAATAATACACCTCCTTGAAATTTTCTAGGACCGTGTTTCCTTGCTAAATAATAATATCGCCCCGATTCCAGATGCACGGGTGTCACGGCGTACGCTCGAAGGGAGCCCGATTATGGCGAGTGCACACGTCAAGGGAAAGAGTCATGGCTGAATCGCTAAGCCCAACTCACAAAATAAACCTGAGGCAACGCTCCTACACTTAGTACTTAATGTGTTCAATGGCCTTCGGCTATAGGGATTGCCCGAATTTCTTCTTAGCACTCTATGAAGACTTGAATTCCTGCACTCGCGTGAAAGGTAATCGTGAGGAAAAAGCTGTCTACTCCCACTGTAAAAAAAAAGAGAGAGAAAAAAAAGAGAAAAAGAAAAGAAAAGAGAGAGGCACGTGAATCCGAGTAGCCGGGAATCCCCATTGAGACACATGAGGAGACTCGCGCGAAATGGTGAAGCGAATTATAATAAGGATGAAACCTATTAGCCGGGAATCCCCATTGAGACACATGAGGAGACTCGCGTCAAACGGTGGAATCCGTAATAGAATTATAATGAGGATGAATCCTAGTAGTCGGGAATCCCCATTGAGACACATGAGGAGACTCGCGCTGAACGGTGAAATCCGCTACCAAAATAAACAGATGGGGGCTGTGTGAAGCTACCGAAAGTCAAAAGCCTGAAACATATGTGTAGGCGCTAGAGTGATCATCGAGTGTCACCAGGAAAACTTACATATCCCTGTGGTTAGGGCTCTTTGTTCACACATTTGCACTGCCACGCCACATAGAATTACCTCGGGTGAAATACGTGAATTTAGGCTATGCATGCAAGACGTGCGATATCCTCTTGACGGGTGCACCACCCCTCGATTGTGCCTCGCGGCCCGCACCGCATCTATGAATTACGGGCGACGTCCCTATCCTATCCCCTATAGAGGGAGCCGCCTTACTTATATTTATGTTATGCCTGCTAATGAATGCTTGCATGCTTTAAAAAAATGATAAAAAAAAACAACATAAAAATAATACAAACAAGTATAATAATAATAAAATAACAAGAATGTGCGTATGCAATAAACTCAATTTTGGCCATCGAAGCCTACGTTCCCAGCTATGACTCGTAGAGCCCAACCTTAGCCCCCATGGCCTACCTCTTGCCCTCGCGGCTCGTTAATCTCCCAACTTCGGCTCCCGCTGCCCGCTTCCAGCCATGTCTATTCTGGCCTCCCTCATCGGCCCCTGAGCCGATAGCTTTCCAATTATTGGCTCCCATGCCGACAGCTTTCAATCATCGGCCTTTGAGCCGACAACTTTTAATCATCGGCCTTCGGGTCGACAGCTTTTCAATTATTGGCTCCCATGCCAACAGCTTTTCAATCATCGGCCCCTGAGCTGACAGCTTTTCAATCATCGTCCCTGAGCCGACAGCTTTCAATCATCGGCCTTCGGGTCGACAGCTTTTCAATTATTGGCTCCCATGCCAACAGCTTTTCAATGATCGGCCTTTGGGTCGACAGCTTTCCAATTATTGGCTCCCATGCCGACAGCTTTCAATCATCGGCCCTTGAGCCGACAGCTTTTAATCATCGGCCTTCGGGTCGACAGCTTTTCAATTATTGGCCCCCATGTCAACAGCTTCCAATTATCGGCCGCTGTGCCGACAGCTCTTATATCATTGGCATCCACGCCAGTAGTCGCCCGGAGTTCTCCAAAAAAAGGAGAGAAGGGAAGAAGAGAAGAAGAAGGAAACAGAGAAGAGAAAAGAAAAAGAGAATAAAAGAGAAAAAAAAGAATAACAAAAAAGAGAAGAGAAGAAAAGAGAAGAGAAGACAAAGAGAAGAGAAGACCAACATATCAGGTCAGTTCCCGGCACCCTGTCGGCGCTGACGAAGAGACAAAGAGACCAACAAACCAGGTCAGCTCCCGGCACCCTGTCGGCACTGACGAAGAGACCAAGAGACCAACAAACCAGGTCAGCTCCCGGCACCCTGTCGGCACTGACGAAGAGACAAAGAGATCCACATATCATGTCAGCTCCCGACACCCTGTCGGCACTGACGAAGTGACAAAGAGACCAACATATCATGTCAACGCCCGACAACCCGTCGGCACTGACGAAGAGAAGAAGAGACCAACAAACCAGGTCAGCTCCTGGCACCCTGTCGGCACTGACGAAGAGACAAAGAGACCAACATATCATGTCAACGCCCGACACCCCGTCGGCACTGACGAAGAGAAGAAGAGACCAACAAACCAGGTTAGCTCCCGGCACCCTGTCGGCACTGACGAAGAGACAAAGAGATCCACATATCATGTCAGCTCCCGACACCCTGTCGGCACTGACGAAGAGACAAAGAGATCCACATATCATGTCGGCTCCCGACACCCTGTCGGCACTGACGAAGAGACAAAGAGACCAACATATCATGTCAACGCCCGACACCCCGTCGGCACTGACGAAGAGAAGAGGAGACCAACATATTAGCTCCCGGCACCCTGTCGGCACTGACGAAGAGACAAAGAGACCAACATTTCATGTCAACGCCTGACACCCCGTCGGCACTGACGAAGAGAAGAAGAGACCAACAAACCAGGTAAGCTCCCGGCACCCTGTCGGCACTTACGAAGAGACAAAGAGATCCAGATATCATGTCAGCTCCCGACACCCTGTCGGCACTGACGAAGAGACAAAGAGATCCACATATCATGTCAGTTCCCGACACCCTGTCGGCACTGACGAAGAGACAAAGAGACCAATAAACCAGGTCAGCTCCCGGCGCCCAGTCGGCATTGATGAAGAGACAAAGAGACCAACATATCATGTCAATGCCCGACACCCCGTCGGCACTGACGAAGAGAAGAAGAGACCAACATATTAGCTCCCGGCACCCCGTCGGCATCGACGAAGAGGAAAGAGACAAATACACCCACGGGCACCACCCGGCTCATCCTTCGCCTGCGCTACTCGTGGGTGGGGGGCATTTGTGGACACCAAAAATTACACACACAGATATCCTGCTCGTCCCAGCATCAACAACGGCACCGAGTGAAGAAGCCCCGGAAAGACTGGTCACCCGGACTCCCCAAACAAATGCACACACTACCGTGAAGCCGTCTCCGGAATCACGACAGCGAAGAGAAATCAACCACCAAGAGCTCCACAATCCATGGGCCTCGAAGAAAATTAAATGGGCCACAACTCATGCTCACAACGGGCTCAAAACTGCCCATTTAGCCCTTCAGCGGCGCCCCTTGATGCTTCAGCAGCACGCCCCTGGAGCCTTTCAGCGGCACAGCCCCCATGGGCTTCAGCGGCACGCCCCTTGGGGGTCTTCAGCGGCACAGCCCCTGTGGGCTTCAGCGGCAGGCCCCTTGGGGGTCTTCAGCGGCACAGCCCCTATGGGCTTCAGCGGCACGCTCCAATAGGGCTTTAGCGGCACACCCCAAGGGGGGTTTCAGCGGCACACCCCAATGGGCTTTCAGCGGTACAGCCCCCATGGGCTTTCAGGGGCACAACCCCAAGTGGGGTCTTCAGCGGCACGCCCCTTTGGGTCCTCTACGGCACACTCTTTTGTGCCCAACGGCACGCCTTTTGCCCTCTTCAGCGGCACGCTTGGGCAACCTTCAGCGATGCGCCCTTTTGGCCCTCCCCCGGCATAGCGCTAAGGCATGTCAACGGCTGGACGACGTGGTGCCCATGCCCTACGTATCCTTGGCGCGCAGTGAACCCTCTGAGGTGTCAATCAGGGATTGGGCCACACAGGCTATTCCACCGACATCCAGGACAGGGGGAGTCAAACCCCATCATGACGGAGCTGCTTCCCGCCTTCGACGGCCGTGCTCAAAAGCTCCCGCTGCTGGGAGTATAAAACCACTCCCATTCGAGAAAAGGGGGAGGAAGGGACAGAGACACGCAAGAGAGAAGAAGAGAAGAAGAGGAAGAGAAGAAGCGAAGAAAGAAGAGGAGGGGAGGCTCCACCTCCCCCTTTCTGCTGCTCCGTCCACCTGCCACCGCCGTCCGCGCGAAGAGAAGAAGGATAAGAAGAGAAGAAGAGGAGCTCGTCGCTCCACCTACCACCACCGTCTGTGTGAAGAGAAGAAGAGAAGAAGAGTGGGCGGAGAGAGGGAGTGAGGTCCGAGAGGGGAGGAGTCCACGCTCCGTCCCCCCCCCACTGTATTTTCTTTTCCTCTTTCTTTTCATTTCTTGTTTTGCCGTCGTTGCGATGTATTATAGAAGTAGAAGTCTTGCAAATATTTTTTGGACGTCCTCCTCAAACATTTCTCCCGTGTTTGCATCCTTCGGTGTTTTACGCCCCTTTCCCTTTCTCCTTTTGTTAGGGCTTGCTTCCTCTTTGGCATTTTTGCCTTCGCTCACCCCTGCGTGCCCTCAGCGGCACACCCCAGCCGTGCCTTCAACGGCACGCCCTTGGACCCCTTCCCCGGCACGGTCCTTTGGACCCTTGCCCGACACGCCCTGGCCAAGCCTTCAGCGGCACACCCTCCTGTGCCCTTCCCCGGCACGGTCCTTTGGACCTTTGCCCGGCACACCCTGGCTAAGCCTTCAACGGCACGCCCTCTCGTGCCTTCCTTGCCCGGCACACTCGCCCCTCCTTCTTGCCCGGTGCACTCCCTCTTTGGCCAGTCCTAGGAGTAGTCTTCCACTCGCCGTTCCCTCCGAGTTTTCCGAGGTTTATAAAGGTGTTGCCGCTCTCGAGCGCCCACCTCCAGTTGTCGGGTTTCGCCACTCCATGTGGGCGCGTTCCATGTATCTCCCTTACGCTCGGGTCAAGGGGAGATGCTGCCGAATTTTTGTTAAGAACGATAACACATTAAAAAGGCAAAAGGAGGCAACAAACGAACGAAATGAACAACGGTAAAACACTTTAACCGAGACAAGGGAGCCGTAATCAACTCAAAGAGAACCAAACCGAACGGCAACTAGACAACTCGAACATCCGTCCCCACAAGAGAAAGAATGAAAGATAATCAAGAGAAAGAGAGAGACAAACACATGCACACTTAATAAAATCAGAAAAGAAGAAAAGAAAAGCCTTAAAAGAATTAGAGGGAGAGTGGGCCCTCATCGGTACACCCTTTTAGCCCCTCAGCGGTACACTCCCTCAGCCCTTCAGCAGCACAGCCCCAGGCCCTTCAACGGCACACTCCTAGCCCTTCAGCGGTACACTCCCTCAGCCCTTCAGCGACACGCTCCTGCTTCAGCCCTCGGCGGCACACTCCTTGATCCTCCAGCGGTACACCCCTGGCCCACAGCGGCACACCCTTTTGACCCTCCAGCGGTACACCCCCTGGCCCTTAGCGGCACACTCCTTAGCCCTCTAGCGGCACACTCCTTTGGCCCTCAGCGGCACACTCCCTTGGCCCTCCAGCGGCGCACTCCCATGACCCAGCGGTACACCTGAAATAATGATATTAATAAAGATAATAAGCCAAAAGAAAACATAATAAATAAACAAATAATGATACAAAACTTAAATAATGATAATAATAACAAACTCAAAAGAAAATAGAGAAATAATAGAAAACAATAATGTTAAACAACAATAATAAATGATAATAAATTCAAAAAGGTGAATAAATAAATAAGAATGATAAAGAAATAAGCAATAATAATACTAAGCTTAAAAGAAATAATAATAATGATAAATCGACAAATAAATGATAACAAAAATAAATAAATAATAATAACAAACTTAACAAAAAATGACAAGTAAATGAATGATAATAAAACGAACAAAAATAATAACAAACCTAATAATAACAATAGTAAATGAATAAATCACAAGAAAAAAATGAATAAATAGTAATAAAGAATTCACTCAAAGATATGTATAAATTAATAAATGATAATGATAACGTTTCTTAAATAATAATAAAACAATGGGATCCGCTTCGCAGCCCCGTCTCTCCCGTGACCCGGTGCCAAAGGAACAATGATGTCGCCCTTCTAGGTTGGGCCTGAGTCTTGGGAATTATCCCGAAATGGCCATAGCCCGACCTCGCCTCGGGCTGATATTCTGATTAAACAGGACTTATTTCTCCGGCCGGATCCCTTCCGAGCCGCTGCTAAAATTGCCGCACGTTCGGCAGATATTTGAACGGATTCACCTCGATTCTCGCCACGTTCTTATTACAGACCTACGGCCGAACATGAAAAGGCACGTGAGCGACCTGCATAGCCGGTGGCTCCTACCCTGATATGGTTGTGAGCCGGCATTGCTCCGGGCCAATAGCTCATCAATTCCGACCCGTTCCTATCGGGATTCGTTCCTGCCCTTCCATTGAAATTACCGTAAACTCGGCATATATATTTGTACGGGGTTGTCCCTGCCCGCGTCGCACTTTCAATACGGGCCCTTGCCCGAACATGAAAAGGTCGGCAAGTGATCGACAGAATCCAAATTAGAACGAGACGGCTCTCGCCACCCCCGGACTCCTTCCATGGGAATATCAATAAGACCTCCGTGGGCCACACTCAGACCTCGGGCCTATCCCGATCATGGTCATCGCCTGGCTCATATCCTCAGTCTACAGCCCGCTCCTTTCGAACATATTTTCGGTTCTGGAGTCTAGTCCCGGGACTCTCCCCCGTTGCTCTCCGGCACCGGAAATATTAACGTTGCCCACGCGAGCCCCGTTTGGACCACGGGAGGCGCCCCCAATATGGTCTTGACTCGATCTTGCACCGGGCCAATAAACTCGCTGGTTTCCTGCTACACTAACTGAGATTTAACCGAATGTTTTCAGTATCTCGGAATAATGTATTTGCCGTACCCTGGCGTACGTATGTTTCAGGTCCTCCCGCGATGATTACAATATTCTCAAGCCGGACTCCCGTCCGAATATTAAACGGCCTCCCGAATGACCGACATGTTTCGAATGCCCGCTTCTCCGGGCACAAGGCTTTTCAGCCGATTCAAGGGATATTCCCTCGTTGCCCCTTGGCACCAGAAATATTATTGACGCTCATGCAAGTCCTATTTTGACCGCGGGGGGCCCACCGCAGTATGGTTGCAGCTTGCTCTTGTACCGGGCCAACAGATTTACTGGTTTCTGACCACTCTGACCGAGGTTTAGCCGAACGTTTTCCGTTCTTATGAACAATAAATTTCCATATCCTGGCATACATATGCTTCGGTCTTCCCGCGACGATCGCGCTTTTCCCGAGCCGGACATTCGTCCGAATGTTAAATGGTCAGCACATGACCGACATGACCGCGAATGCTTTCTTCTCACCCTCATACGGGGACTTCGATACCCCATAATAGACTTTTCATGCAATTAATTTCTTGGCCATGAGGCCCTGAATCTCGGCGATTAATCAAGGGTGTTCCCTCGTATGGTGGATTTAAACGACACCGTGACCTTTATGGCGCGGCGGGTTTCGGTCCCGACACGAACCACACAATCGTTGACGAAGTCAGATCGAGCGCACCATGGGCTCTTTGGAGCCCGAATAAATTGTCACTTTGTGACTGGCACGCCCACACACTCAATAAACGAACAAACCAACAAGAGAATAATAAGTGAAAAAAAAGTGCATCCACAGGTGGCTAGGATTTTGGTGATGAGCTTGTAGAGCACATTGCATAGGCTAATGGGTCTGTAGTCTGTGGGTGCCAGTGGGGGGTGTGTTTTGGGGATGAGAGTGATGAAGGTATGGTTAAGAGTGGTAGGGAAGGTGTGTTGCTGGAAGAAGGAGATGATGAGGTCAATACATTGGGATTTAACAATGTGCCAATACTTTTGATAGAAGAGAGGGGGGAACCCGTCCGGCCCCGGAGACTTCCTGGGGGACATGGAATATAGTGCTTCTTCAATTTCTTTGTGGGAAGGGGGTGAGTGGAACATTTGGTCCTCAGCCTGGGTGATGGGTGTGAGAGGGGGGGGGGGAAGTTGGTGATGAGGGCATCACTCACGATTCCCTCTGGCTTGGCACCTCTCTCCCTCCCGGAGGCAGCTAGGAAGCAGCCCTTCTTCTGGATTGGACCTGAGTGCTTACCATTTGGTCATCTTGTTGATTTCTTCCTTTTTTCTTGAGTCATAATCATGTAATTTGCCTTTTATTTGAGTCTTGTACCTAGGTTATCCAGTCATTTCCCTAAGTTCGAGTCTCATTAGGCTATGGAGCTTGCTATTGGGCCTATTTCTTTGGGCTAGGCCCATGGGCGCACCCCCCCTTCCTTGGTTATCTGTTAGTATGTTAAAAGTCAGGGTCTTATATGTAAAAGTGGGTTTCCTATAAATAGGACCCCAATCCCTCTTTTGAAGGTTAATAAAGTATTGTTGAAAATTGCCACTTAAGTGCTCTTCTCTCTCTCTCACTAGCTCTCTCTCTTCCTCTCTCTCTAGGGGGAGAACCCCACTCTCTCTCTCTCCCCCTCCCTTGGGCGAACTAGCCCCTTCACCTTCCCCTCCCCCTGCCACCTCAGCTGCCACCTCACCCTCCACCCCTTCACTTCCCCTAGGCCACTTAATACCCCATTTACTCCCACCACTACCCAAGCAACCCTTCCCCTTCCCCATACAACCTTCCATCTTCCCAAGAGGAATCCCCACTTCCCAAGCATCTCTCCACATCCCCAAGGTAGCCCCTTCCCATTCCCTAGACTACCATTAACCCTCCATTAACCCACCACTCCAAATCCAAAGGCAACATCCCCACTCCCCTAGACCATTTGCGCCCCCACCCCCATCCTTGGCCGCACCCCTCTCCCCTCCCCTCCACCTACCAGCTGCGGCCATCTCACCCCCCCTCCCTCTTGGATCTCTCTTCTCCCCCCTGCTCAACCCCTCTCATCACCCTAGAAGCATCCCACCCCACCCACCATCCACACCTCTCCACCTCCATTGCTAACCCCACCTACCCCAACCAAGTTCTTCCACCCCTCTCTTCCCCTTTGATCAGTCTGCAGGTGGCAGAGAAAGGGCTGTCTTGCAGAAGCTGTCACGGAGTCATACGACGACCTCTGAAGACGTACCATACATTGCTGGAAAGGTCGACCAGTCGGGTTCGCGGGCAAGGCGGTCTCATCCCATTCCGAGTTTGAGGCTGTCCGGGAGAGCCATTCTCCCCTGACTGCGCTGGACTCCCTCTGCAGAGTACCTGAACCCGGTTAGAAGCTGCACCACGACAAACGGAGAAGGATTCAGACTACGACCTCTTCTAAAAAGTTCTCCTTCCTCAAGTCCTCTATCAGGATCAAGAAGTAGAATTGCGTTCGGGGTCCGGAGGCCAGAGTTCTCATTTTTCTCCCTCGGCAGGTCGGGTCTGCCTCCCACAGTCTGCAGCGACCTGCCCCCACTCTTCTGAGCCTCCCCGTCCTCACCGACATCAGACGGCTTCCCCGTCAATTTTTCTGAGAAGAGGGCTCGACCACGGTTCCAGATACTCCAGCGGCTCATGATTCAGAGCTCGGGAGCGACCGGGGTAGCTTCTGCAAGTCGCTATTCGTATCAGGTAGTTCCTGCGGCCAGAATCTGCCACCCTGTTCAAAGCTCGACCCGGACCAGCAGCTGCAGCAGAAGAAATCGTGAAAATTCTGGGTCATCCACGTACCAGATACGAAGATCCCCACGCTGGTCTCGCCTCCGTAAAAATTCTGGAACGCGATCTACAGCCCCGGGACCGTCTGGCAGTCAGCCATAACAGCCTGCACGTGGAAACAGCCTCGGCTTCCCTCTTCCGTTCTCCGACGATTCTCCCGTCCCCGCCTGGCCGACTTACCACCCCTCCCTGCGTGGAGGTAGTGTTTGATTGTATTTGATCATCCCTTCCCCGAGGTCACCCTCCTGCGCGAGGTGTAGTGGTTGTATTAAGTTGAACAGGTTGAAGCTTCATCGGCGCAGTGTGCGGGGACCCACACTTCCCCGCTCGCCCTCGTCTCCGACCGGGGTTGGTTTCCTCAAACCAGCCAGGTGAGCCTCTACCCTTGCTCATTTACTCCTGTTCATTTCATATCTGCGAAACTTATCTGCTGGTCGGTGAGAGAGTGCCCGATCCCGGAGCCACCAACCCTTGTGTGATCACCGTGGATGATAGTGAGCGAGTGACCTAGTGCCCCCAAGGCACCCGGCCGCCCTTGTTTGTGGGCTTCATATCCTCGGGAGGGACAACCTTAGCGGTGCTGGTCCTCTAGCCAGCCAGGGGCTTTCTCCACAATCTCGACTCGACATCACCGAGTCACCCCGGGAAACGTGTATGCGCGGTGTGACGGCGACTCTCAAGTTACTCCCAATCTTGTGGTTGTGATTGCGAATCAAGTCATAGGGATCAAATCTATCGCTGCATCTGGTGTAACATCAAATGGTATCAGAGCAAGTCATTCGATTTGTTCTATCCAAATCGGGGTCCTAGGAATCTCTTGTTCACCATGTTCTTTAGCTTCAAAGTAGTCCTACCCCACAACAAAATCACCACTGTGTTCCTTGATGAGTACCAATCGGGAAATTATGTCTCCCAAACTCTTGTGAACTCCTTGTCGCAAGAAGGGAAAATTGTCATCCATGGGGAATGGGTTTTTGTAGAGTTCTACGTACCTTGTGTAAGCTGCATTCCCTCCAAATCCATTACGTGGGGTAGTGGGGCATGGTGCAAAATTCGGCCCCTTGGGTCACATATTATTTTGGGAAAAGAATGGATGGAAGAACAACAAGCAATCATAGATCCCGAAGGAAAAGGGTGTCACTTGCAATCCCCGGAAGACAAGAAAAGGTTCCACTTCCCAAATTCTTATAACCAAACCCTCTCCAAGTTTGAGCAAACCAGTCAAAAGTGGTCAGTTAAAATGGAAAATGAGCCTCAAATCTCCATTACACAAAACCAACCCGAACCCCAACATGAGCAACTCATCCCACCCACTGGTGAGCTAACCATAGAAGAGCCCCTAGCTACCTGGCTCAAAAATGGTCCCATCTTGTACCCTTCAACCCCATGCAACCTCCCCATAGAGCAAGTTCAACTAGTGCCATGTCATTCTCTTCACACAACATATCAATCCTTTTGCTTTGTGGAAACCCTTGAAAACCTACTTAGGAGTTTGAGTTATCAAATGGGGTTGACTAGCATGTTGGCCATGGAATCCATTAAGCCCAAGTACCTTGCCTTTGCCTACTCATCCATTGGCTCCATTACATCTATTTGCACTATAGGCCAATGCACTAGTGAGCTTTTAATCTTCCTGCCAATCCCTGGGGAACTTGACCCAATGAACCCCACAAAAAAATGCTCTCCACTCCTCAAGGTCACACTTCCTAGTGAGTCCACACTCTCTTTGTTGCCCCTTGTCGATGAAGGTTCAACATGCATCGGGGAACGTCCTACTTGGGCCAACCTATCCAAGGACATAGAGGAATCCCTCCATAAGAGTTTCAATTTCTATGATCCTTTTGACCCCACTCAATGGAAAGCCCCTCCTTCCATGAGAATTGTGATTTTAGGGGAACCCCTCATTGAGTGGCTTAAGCAAAACCTCCTCCTCCACAACATGCACCCCCCTATGGAAAATCATTTCCCAATTGTGCCCACCTCTCCATTCCACACAACCTTCCAATCATTCTCCTTTGTAGGAGCTATGAGGGACTTGGTTAGAAATGTACTTTGGCAGATAGAGGTGACAAACATGTGGGCCTTAGAAGCAAGCCACATGGGGTACCTTAGTTTCTCACACCCCTCCATCGGGACCATCACCTCCATTTACACCAAGGGTCCTTGCATGAGTAAACTCCTATTATTTCTACCCGAGCCCAACGAGTCTTACATCACCCCCTTACCCTCCTACAAGGAGCATTGCATCGGGTCCCACCAGGGTCATGACTTCCACTTCCCTATGTGTGCTAGGGACCCTAGGGCGATCACTTGGATTGAAACCCCCCTCCACGTCACTCACCCCTTAACCCATCTTGATCTGTTTGGCCACTCCCTATGGGCTTCCAAGTACTCATCACTCACTACCCTCCTACCCTCACCCACTAGGTCAATCCATGTGAAGTCAAAACATGAAGAAAGCATTCATGGATGTCCCGGACCCCCGGCATCAAACACCCCTTTGCATGATAGTCTCATCTATGGATGTCCCGGTCCTCCTAGGTCCGTCAAAATCTACGTAGCACCACTGCATGTTAGGTCCACATTTGGTTGTCCAGGACCCCCATTATCCACTAGTGAGTCAACATCCACAAAGATGCATGAAAATATTCGTAAAAACATCAACAAGAGCAATGAGATTTACAAGAAGTCAGCTGATTCCCACCGCCGCCACCAAGAATTCCAAGTTGGTGATTTTGTGATGGTGAGAACTGAGAGGCTATTCCCTGGGAGTACCTCTAAGTTGAGGTCTCGTGGAGCCGGCCCCTTCCAGGTGCTGAGACGACTTGGCACCAATGCTTATGTGTTGGACCTCCCTGAAGAATACGGAGTAAGTCCCACATTCAATGTGGCTGACCTGGTACCCTACAAGGGCCCCACGGTGACACCCAGCGAGGAGATCCAGCCTATTCCACCCCTTGAGAGCGCCCCCACACTTCAGAGAGCTCCACCCAACTTGAGAAACCAGCGTGATAAAGTGGAGCGGATATTAGATGAACAGGTCACCAACACAAGGAGCAAGTCGTATGAGCGATACCTGGTCAGGTGGAAGGGACGACCACCCTCGGACGATGCCTGGGTGAGCCGGGAGGATCTCCAGCAGCTGGACCCCGATCTTCTAGAGCAGTACCGCGGCAGGGAGGGCCTTTACTCGACTGAGTCGAGTTCTTCGCAGCCCGGGAGAATTGATGAGGGCATCACTCACGATTCCCTCTGGCTTGGCACCTCTCTCCCTCCCGAAGGCAGCTAGGAAGCAGCCCTTCTTCTGGATTGGACCTGAGTGCTTACCATTTGGTCATCTTGTTGATTTCTCCTTTTTCCTTGAGTCATAATCATGTAATTTGCCTTTTATTTGAGTCTTGTACCTAGGTTATCCAGTCATTTCCCTAAGTTCGAGTCTCATTAGGCTATGGAGCTTGCTATTGGGCCTATTTCTTTGGGCTAGGCCCATGGGCGCACCCCCCCTTCCTTGGTTATCTGTTAGTATGTTAAAAGTTAGGGTTTTATATGTAAAAATGGATTTCCTATAAATAGGACCCCAATCCCTCTTTTGAAGGTTAATGAAGTATTGTTGAAAATTGCCACTTAAGTGCTCTTCTCTCTCTCTCACTAGCTCTCTCTCTTCCTCTCTCTCTAGGGGGCGAACCCCACTCTCTCTCTCTCCCCCTCCCTTGGGCGAACTAGCCCCTTCACCTTCCCCTCCCCCTGCCACCTCAGCTGTCACCTCACCCTCCACCCCTTCACCTCCCCTAGGCCACTTAATACCCCATTTACTCCCACCACTACCCAAGCAACCCTTCCCCTTCCCCATACAACCTTCCATCTTCCCAAGAGGAATCCCCACTTCCCAAGCATCTCTCCACATCCCCAAGGCAGCCCCTTCCCATTCCCTAGACTACCATTAACCCTCCATTAACCCACCACTCCAAATCCAAAGGCAACATCCCCACTCCCCTAGACCATTTGCGCCCCCACCCCCATCCTTGGCCGCACCCCTCTCCCCTCCCCTCCACCTACCAGCTGCGGCCATCTCACCCCCCTCCCTCTTGGATCTCTCTTCTCCCCCCTGCTCAACCCCTCTCATCACCCTAGAAGCATCCCACCCCACCCACCATCCACACCTCTCCACCTCCATTGCTAACCCCCACCTACCCCAACCAAGTTCTTCCACCCCTCTCTTCCCCTTTGATCAGTCTGCAGGTGGCAGAGAAAGGGCTGTCTTGCAGAAGCTGTCACGGAGTCATACGGCGACCTCTGAAGACGTACCATACATTTCTGGAAAGGTCGACCAGTCGGCTTCGCGGGCGAGGCGGTCTCATCCCATTCTGAGTTCGGGGATGTCCGGGAGAGCCATTCTCCCTTGACTGCGCTGGACTCCCTCTGCAGAGTACCTGAACCCGGTTAGAAGCTGCACCACGACAAACGGCGAAGGATTCAGACTACGAGCTCTTCTAAAAAGTTCTCCTTACTCAAGTCCTCTATCAGGATCAAGAAGTAGAATTGCGTTCGGGGTCCGGAGGCCAGAGTTCTCGTTTTTATCCCTCGGCAGGTCGGGTCTGCCTCCCACAGTCTGCAGCGACCTGCCCCCACTCTTCTGAGCCTCCCCATCCTCACCGACATCAGACGGCTTCCCCGTCAATGTTTCTGCGAAGAGGGCTCGACCACGGTTCCAGAGACTCCAGCGGCTCGTGATTCAGAGCTCGGGAGCGACCGGGGCAGCTTCTGCAAGTCGCTGTTCGTATCAGGTAGTTCCTGTGGCCCGAATCTGCCACCCTGTTCGAAGCTCGACCCGGACCAGCAGCTGTAGCAGAAGAAATCGTGAAAATTCTGGGTCATCCGCGTACCAGATACGAAGATCCCCACACTAATCTCACCTCCGGAAAAATTCTGGAACGCGATCTACAGCCCCAGGACCGTCTGGCAGTCAGCCATCACAGCCTGCACGTGGAAACAGTCTCGGCTTCCCTCTTCCGTTCTCCGACGATTCTCCCGTCCCCGCCTGGCCGGCTTACCGCCCCTCCCTGCGTGGAGGTAGTGTTTGATTGTATTTGATCATCCCTTCCCCGAGGTCACCCTCCTGCGCGAGGTGTAGTGGTTGTATTAAGTTGAACATGTTGAAGTTTCATCGGCGCAGTGTGCGGGGACCCACACTTCCCCGCTCGCCCTCGTCTCCGACCGGGGTTGGTTTCCTCAAACCAGCCAGGTGAGCCTCTACCCTTGCTCATTTACTCCTGTTCATTTCATATCTGCGAAACTTATCTGCTGGTCGGTGAGAGAGTGCCCGATCCCGGAGCCACCAACCCTTGTGTGGTCACCGTGGATGATAGTGAGCGAGTGACCTAGTGCCCCCAAGGCACCCGGCCGCCCTTGTTTGTGGGCTTCATATCCTCGGGAGGGACAGCCTTAGCGGTGCTGGTCCTCTAACCAGCCAGGGGCTTTCTCCAAAATCTCGACTCGGCATCACCGAGTCACCCCGGGAAACGTGTGCACGCGGTGTGACGGCGACTCTCAAGTTGCTCCCAATCTTGTGGTTGTGATTGCGAATCAAGTCCTAGGGATCAAATCTATTGCTGCATATGGTGTCACATCAGTTGGTAGGAGGAGATGTGGGGTTAATGGACGTGAAGAGTTGAGAGAAATAGGCCACAAAGGAGTCTTTGATAGTAGATCTGTCCCCAGTAAAACTGTTATCCGAGAGTTTGATCCAGGATATAGCATTTGTTTTCCTGCGCTTCAAGACCTTGGTGTGGAAGAATTTGGTACTTCTGTCTCCCTCTTTATACCAATGTGCCTTTGATCTCTGTCGCCAAAATTCCTCGACCAGTAGAATCTGATCTTCATATTGGTTTTCTAACTGAGCTTCTTTAGTAATCTGATCTTCAGTGGGAGGCATAGACCTGATGGTTCCAATTTGTTTCTTCAATTCCTCTACTCTGAGTAAGGGGTCAGGAAAGCACTTCTTCCTCCATGCTCTGATCTACCTCTGAAGGTGGTTTATCTTCCTGGAGTAGTTTGTTAAGAGGGTGGTGGAATGATTCCAATTGTAATTGAGCATGGGTTCAAAATCCTTTCTCATGGTCGACATGGATTCAAGTTTGAAGGTGGTCTTTCGCTTTCTGTTGGATCCCAGCTGGTTTGTATAAATGGGATTGTGGTCACTTGCTATACGAGGGAGGTGGTGTAACGAAGCTCGGGGGAAGAGTAGAGTCCACTCCACATTAGGCAGTGATCTATCTAGCCTTTCCTTGATGTGCCATTTAGCCATCCTACGGTTAGTACAGGTGTAGGCAGGGCTGTCATATCCCAGATCCAGTAGACCCGTGTCTTGAATGAAATTCTGAAAATCTTTGGTTTGCTGAGAGTGAACAATAGAACCTCCGGATTTTTCTGCGGGACCCATGATAGCATTCATATCACCAGTGACCAAAATGGGAGCACTTTGTGTGTTGATATAATCTGCCAGTTCATTCCAAAAGATGTGTCTGCTAGCTCTCCGGGCAGGGGCATAAATACATATGAGCTGCCAATGTTTCTGAGGGGGGTTTTCAATGTCAAGAATCACCCAGTTCCCAGTAGCTTGAGTGACTGTAGCTTGGATGTTTGAATTCCACTAGATCCATAGACCCCCTGCCCTCCCGGTTGGGTCAATGGTACAGTAGTTGTCAATGTTCCTTTGGGTGAAGTAAGCATGACTGGTAGTTTTGGAAGCTTTAGTTTTAGACAGGAAGATAATATCCGGTTTGAGGGAGTGGTTTATTTGGTTAAGGTATGGAATTATGGAGTGCCCACCCACACTCCGAAAATTCCAAGATAAGATTTTCATTTTTTCCTCGACGGCTTATTGAGGTCGGCCGTCTGGACCTTGTGGTTATGCTGGGGGTTGTGGACCGAAGGTAAGTGCCCCGGGGTATGGTGTTTGGCTCTTGCAGCTTGTTTGGGGTTCTGGGATTTGGTTCTCTATGGTGGGCCTTTAGAGAATGTACCTTGAAGGAAGGGCATTATGGAAAGAGCTGGGTGTTCAGGTTTGACTTTTTTAGGATGACTCTCAAGTGGGATAATGTCGAGAGGATGATCTTTTCGTTTGTCCCGATGTAGGAGGGGAGGTGGAAGTTGAGGTTGCACAAGGAGGCTGACTGGTAGGTTGGGGTGATGGGAGGGGAAGGGGGTGAGTGGGTAGGGGGTTGACTTGAATTGTAGGTAGCTGTAACAAGAGGGGTGGGGTACGAAGTAGAGGGGGTGGGGAGGTGATGGGGGTGTTGGAAGTGGTTGGGATGAGGCTATGGGGGGTGGGTGTTTGAACCTGGTGGTTGGTGTGAGGGTACAGAAAAGCTGCCATTGGGGATGGGGTCCTGAGCAGGGGAGTGGGGAGGGGAGTGACGCGGCGGCGACGTAGAAATGGATCGACGGTAACTTCGGAATCACGAATGGGACTGGATAGATTGCTACCTCGCGCAGCTCGACCTCACGCCGGACGGTCTCACACCGGGCGACACTCAAACTCACAAGGAGAAAGAGGGAAGGGAAAACACAAGAAAGAAATGTCTCTCACATAGGTTGAATTTCAATAGCATTCATCATATCAAAACATACACCCTTAGCCTTCCTTATATATGAGGAGGCTATAACACTTACACCTTTAAACTTTCCTAATTACACATATGTCCTAGCCTAATAAAATAAAACCAACCCACCTAACTTTTGACTTGTGAGTTTTAATCAAATAAAATATACAAAATACACACATGTTATTTGACTAGCCGAATACACACAAAATACATAAAAATATGTGTATCACTCAATACACACAAATACGCAGAGTCTTCAGGAAGTCGGATCTCCGAGCCACAAGCTCGGTGTCAGGGCAGTGCGGCGTCGGCTCCAAGTAGTGGGCCCGATAGTGGACCCGGTGTCCCCACCAACCCTCTCGGGGCGGTTGGAACTCGACTCCGTCGAGTAAGGGAGGACACTGCTGTGGTAGTGCTACAGCAGATCTGGATCGAGGTGCTGGAGATCTTCCCGGCTGATCCAGAAATCATCAGAAGGTGGACGGTCTCGCCAGCGGACAAGGTAGCGCTGGTACACCCTGCTCCGTGTAGTGGTCACCTGCTCATCCAATATCCTCTCAATGTGCTCGCGCGGTACTCTCGAGGCTGTGGGACGCACAGGGGTGGGCTCACTCTCAATGGGAGGAGAAGGCTCGAAAGGGTCACTAGGAATCGCTGTGGGTTCCTTGTAGGCCACTAAGTCTGCCACATTAAAGGTCGAGCTAATCCCATATTCGGGAGGTAAGTCCACAACATAAGCGTTGGAGTTAATCTTCCGCAGAATTGGGAAGGGACCATCACTACGGGCATGCAACTTTTTAACGGCTCCCGAGGGGAGTCGTTCGGGTCGAACCCGTACCATAACCATGTCACCTTCTTGGAATTCATGGTGACGCCTATGCGAATCAGCCAATTTTTTATAAGTCTCATTACTGAGGTTGATTTGCTTGCTAATCGACTCATGCAGACTCTTGACATGCTGTGCAAACTCCTCAGCTGACTTGGACATCCTAGACTCGAGGGGAAGGGGAATGAGATCCACAGGTTTCCTAGGTTTGTAGCCATGGACGACTTCAAATGGACTCATACCTATGGACCTATTGACGGAGCTGTTGTATGCAAATTCGGCTCTGGGAAAAGAAGATCCCAAGTGCCGAATGATCCCCTACGAGACACCTCAAAGGATTCCTAAACTCCTATTGACGACCTCTGTTTGCCCATCGGTTTGGGGGTGATAGGCAGTGGAGAATTTGAGTTTGGTGCCAACTAGGTGCCAAAGTGTCTTCCAGAAGTAACTAGTGAACCGGACATCTCGGTCAGACACGATGGTTTGGGGGAGACCATGCAGACGCACGACTTCATCAAAGAATAAATGGGCTACTCTAGATGCATCAGATGTTTTGGAACATGCAATGAAGTGGGCCATCTTAGAGAACCTATCAACGACAACAAAGATGGAATCATGCTTGTGAGCAGTGCGAGGTAAACCAAGGATAAAATCCATACTCACATCAACCCATGGTCGATCAGGAACGGGGAGAGGAGTGTAGAGACCAGTGTTCTGTTTGACCTGTTTGGCCATTGTGCATGTCCTACACTGGGCTACAATCTTGGCCACATCTTTCTTCAGGCCAGGCCAATAGAAATGCTCCTCCACAGAATGGATGGTCTTGTTGCGGCCAAAGTGACCAGCAAGACCTCCAGCATGCATTTCCCAAATCAGGAAGTCCCGAACAGAAGTTCTCGGGACACAGAGTTGTTGCCCTCGAAATAGAAAACCATCATGGAGTAGATAGTCAGAAAAGGCTATCGAGGGTCCAGCAGACAGAGCAGAGTAGGCAGGGCCAAAATCAAGACACTCTCCATAGAGTTCCTTCATGCGGTCAAATCTGGTGACCTCTACCTGAACAGTGGAAAGAAGGGAGACCCTTCGACTCAAGGTGTCGGCCACCTTATTCTCTTTTCCAGCCTTATGTTTTAGGACAAAGGTGAAAGACTGGAGGAATTCTACCCACCGACCATGCCTCGGGTTCAAGCCCTTCTGAGAGCTAAGGAATTTTAAAGCCTCATGGTCCGAGTATAAGACAAACTCTTGTGGTAAGAGATAGTGTCTCCAGTGTTTGAGGGCTTGGACCACGGCATAAAACTCCTTATCATAGGTGGAGTAACGAAGCTTTGCATCAGAAAGCTTCTTGTTGAAATAGGCCACATGGTGATTTTCCTGGCTAAGCACTCCTCCTATTCCTACGCCAGATGCATCACAGGATATCTCGAAGACTTTGGAAAAGTCTGGCAGGCGGAGGATAGGGGCTTTGGTCATGAGCTCCTTTATGGCACGAAAAGCCTGGGAGGCGGCTTTGGTCCACTCAAAATTCCCCTTACAGATACAATCCGTAATGGGTGCCATAATGGTGCTAAAACCCTGAATGAAGCGTCTGTAGAAAGTGGCTAGCCCATGGAAACTTCGAACGTCATGGACATTCTGGGGCTCTGGCCAGTCTACTAGGGCTTGGACCTTGGATTGGTCCACAGACACTCCTTGACTAGAAACCACAAATCCAAGGAAAGTGACCCGGTCTGTCATGAATTCACATTTCTTGAGATTGGCAAACATGGTTTCTCTCCTCAAAGTCTCGCAGACTTCCCTCAAATGATGGATGTGGTCCTGAGGGTTGTGGCTATAGATGAGAATGTCGTCAAAGTAGACGACAACAAAGCGACCAATGAGGGGTCGAAGGATTTCCGTCATAAGCCGCATGAATGTGCCGGGGGCATTGGATAGCCCAAACGGCATGACAATCCACTCATACAGACCTTCTTTTGTTTTGAAGGCTGTCTTCCACTCATCCCCTGGTCGAATCCGGACCTGGTGGTAGCCACTTTTCAAGTCAATCTTGGAAAAGATGGTGGCTCCACTCATCATGTCAAGCATGTCATCAAGACGGGGAATTGGAAATCTATACTTGACAGTGATTTTGTTAATGGCGCGGCTGTCAACACACATCCGCCAGGTGCCATTCTTCTTGGGTGTGAGCAAGGCAGGGATAACACATGGACACTTGCTCACCCTGAGGAAACCTTTCTGGATAAGGTCCTCGATAATCCTTTGGAGCTCAGCATCCTCCTTTGGGTTCAGTCGGTAATGGGGAAGGTTGGGTAGGGTGGACCCGGGGACAAGATCAATAGCGTGTTGTACGTCACGCATGGGAGGGAGTCTAGAGGGAAAGTCCTCTGGGAAAATATCTTGGAAGTCCTGTAGGATTGCTTGGACTTCAGGTGGGATGGAGACTTGGGACTCCTCAGGAGTGATGGTGACGACAACAGCCCAAATAAGGGCACCCTCGGTAACCTCTCTATTCATCTCACGAATACCTATGAAGTTAAGGCGCCTAATCGGGTCATGGTCAACCTTAGGGGCCTTAGGGATGGATATGACAAGTGTAGGAGAGGAGGGAATGAGAAGTTTTCCTTTGGTGGGAGTTGGGGCATTCTCCTGAATTTTGGGGGATGCAGTGGGTGTGGAGGTAGGACTCTTTCCCGTGGCCACCTTTGGGGGTGTCGGGTACAACTGAATCCTCTTCCCATTGTGGGAGAAGGAACACTGATTGGACCGACCGAATATAGTAAGGTCAACATCGTAGATCCATGGCCGTCCTAGGATGATGCTCCCGACCTTCATAGACACTACATCGCATATGATTTGTCCTTGGTAGGACTGGAACTGGATGGGAATGACACATGTAGTGGTGACTGGGATAGATGTGTCGTCAACCCAAGCCACGTTGTACGGCCTCGGATGAGGATGTGTAGGTAGACCTAGACGGGAGATAAAGTCTGAAGAGACTGCATTGATACAGCTCCCGTTGTCAAAGATCACCTTGCAGGGTTGAGAGTTGACCATGATGTAGGTTCGACGCCAGTCGTCCTTCTGTGGGTGTGCGAGGATGCAGCGAACTACACCCCCAACTGTCCATGGCTAGAACTCTCAGCAATATCTCCCACTTGCACGTACTCGACATGCGTGCTATCAAATCCCGCATCTAATTCCTCAAACTGGGCAATGAGATCAGGGTCAGGCTCATATCTCTCAAGGGGTTCTTCTTCCTGAGGTGGAAGCTCCACAGGCTGGGGGTCGGTGATGACTAAGGCTCGGGTGGGCAGTTGGAGGCAATATGCCCTAGGTTATGGCACCTATAGCAACGAACTCCCGAGATAAGGACTGGTTGGGAGGTGCTAGGGATGACTCCCTTTCCCTTGTCATCTCTCCTCTCAGTTGGCGGAGTATACTCCAGCCTAGGAACAGTAGCGGGTGCAGGTAAGGGTTCCTCGTGAAAGGAGCGTAGGGGCAACGGCCCGAAGAGGGGTAGCAGTAGGGACATAGGAGGTGGAGGGGCCAGGCCTCTCAGAATAGCGGACCATGGGGTTTCGGGACTGGGTTGGCGGTAGGTGGGACCCGAGGTGGGACCACCCTTTGAAACCGCTCGACATCCCGAGCAACCTGATAGGCATGCTCGAGAGTGTTAACTTCCCGTAGGAACAACTCCCGCTGTATGCTCTCGTGTAGGCCAGCCCTAAATCGTGAGAGGGTGACAGAGGCATCCTCCATGACTCGACTCCGAAGGAAGAAGTCATCAAATTTGGCGATGTACTCGTCCACGGACTTTCCATCTTGGGTGAGTTTCTGCCATTGGTCTAAAAGACGCTGATGGTAGGAAGGTGGCAGATACTTCTCCCTCAGTTTCTCCTTCATTTCTTCCCACGTGGTTATGGGCTCCTCTCGTCTCCTTGCTAGGAGATTCTCAACATTACACCAGTAGGTTTTGGCTTGACCTAGGAGTTTCATTTTGGCAAACCTCACCCTTGTAGCAGGGGTCATGCGGCGATGCCAATCAAAATATTGGTCCATCCCGGTCTCCCAGTCAAGGTATGTAGCGGGGTTGAGGGACCCATCAAAACTCGGAGCGTCAATCTTGACGTTCCGTAAAATGATATCCTCATCGTCGTGGTCTCTCTCTCGAGACGCACGGGCCTCTTGCTCTCCACCTTGGGGAGCCTGATTTGGGCGGACTTGCTCTCTTTCCTCCCTAGGATTGGCTACGGGATCGCCGTGGCCATTCACTCGTCCTTCCTCTCCCTTCAGTCGATCCTCTAAGGCTCGGATCCTCTCATCTAGTTCCGCTCGTAGTTGGCCTATGGATTCTTCAAAATGGGTCAGAAGATTATGCTCGAGCTGAGCCAACATAGCACTTATGCTCTTCTGATCAGTATGGGATTGTAGAGTTGATGGGCGCTCTAGACGGCCGGATGAGTTCCTAGACCAACGTGGCATGCACGACCTCGGACCTAAATGATGTAATCCTTGGACCAAAAATTAGCAAGATATAGATCCGAATTTTGTTGGCTAATAGGCAAAGGGTCAACTTGAAGGGACCGGTCAGGGAGAGTTGCTCGTCTGTAGGCAAAGTAGTTGTGGAACTACCTCCTAACAATTAGGGTGCTTTAATGCGACAGTCTAAGGCCTAAGGATGGGCGCATACAAGTTCTCGCTTTCCGTCCACAGCGATGCACTCAGGAGACTGGCTGCATGGATCGGGCTCTCTCTCACTTCACGCGGCAACTGAAAAGATACTAAATGAACAAGTGAGGGGAGCACGTACCTAGCTAAACTGAAAAGTCTAACTCCGACCGGACACGAAGGCGAGCGGGGACGTGCGTGCCCGCACGGCGTCGACGAAGTTTCACGGTTACAGCAAATTCACTCCACACAGGGGGGATTTAACTTATTACAAAACTGCTTTAAAATTTCCCACGCAGGGGAATAAATTAGATCAGACTTTCTCCTCGCAGGGAGGCTTAGGGACGCTCTCACCCCTAAAGTGCGGAACGTCTGTCGACGACCGGTTGACCCGGACGCTACTTCAACCGTCGTTTGCGGACTTGGGTGCCACAATTGATAAATTATTCAAATGATTTTCTTATAGATATATATTAGATATATATAAATATATATATATATATATATATCTCATATATATATTATATATATTTAACACACCTTTTTTTTCAACTTTCAACTTTCTTTTTTTTCAAATATCTACCTACTCCTTTTTTGAGTTTTTTTTCAAACTTTTTTCACACGTTTTTTTTCAAACTTCACCTACTCTCTCTCTTTTTTTTGACTTTTGCTTTTCAAATCCTTACGCGGTTAGTGGGTGCCGGCGCATGCGGGCGCACGCGGGAAGGACGGCGCACGCGAAAAAGGAGGGCGGGCGCACACGGAAAGGGTGCTGCGTGGCAGGGCAGGCGCGGGCAACGACGTCGTCGGCGCGGGCGTCGGAGCGGCAGGGGGCGTCGGGCCGGTGGGCGCGGCCGGGTACAGTCCGGGTGCGGCTGGGCGCGAGCCGGGGGGGGGGGGGGGCGGGGGGCGCCTGCTGACACGGACGTGTGGGCGCAGACGGGGTGGTGGAACGGGCGCGGCCAGGCGCGCGCTCAGCCGTGGGCGGGGCGGCCAGTGGTCGCGCCTGCTGGCGCAGGACTGGTGCGGCTGCTGGCTCGGGTGGACGCGGGGCGGTGCAGTCGCCGGTGCGGTGCTGGCGCGGGCACGCGGGTCGCCTACGGGCGCTGTTGGCCGACTGTTGCGGCCGAAATTCGTTTGAATTATGGCACGGTCGACGATGCTGTTCGAGCGTGCCCCCCTTTTTTTTCTTTCTGTTTTCTTTTTTTTCCCTCTCTCCACCGAGAGAGCTTTCTACTAATTTTTTTTTCCTTTTTTTTCTTTCCTTCTCAACCGAGAGAAAGAACTCTTCTTTCCTTTCTTCTTTTTTTTTCACTCTAGAGAGAAGAGAGAAAGGGAGACGATGTTGGGGACGTCGGGGTCGTCGGAGACGCCGTTGTTGGGCTCTGATACCAAATCTGACGCGGCGGCGACATGAAAATGGATCGACGGCAACTCCGGAATCACGAACGGGACTGGATAGATTGTTACCTCGCGCAGCTCGGCCTCACGCCGGACGGTCTCACACCGGGCGACACTCAAACTCACAAGGAGAAAGAGGGAAGGGAAAACACAAGAGAGAAATGTCTCTCACGTAGGTTGAACTTCAATAGCATTCATCATATCAAAACATACACCCTTAGCCTTCCTTATATAGGAGGAGGATGTAACACTTACACCTTTAAACTTTCCTAATTGCACATATGTCCTAGTCTAATAAAACAAAACTAACCCACTTAACTTTTGACTTGTGGCTTTTAATCAAATAAAATATACAAAATACACACATGTTATTTGACTTGTCGAATACACACAAAATACATAAAAATACGTGTATCACTCAATACACACAAATACGCCGAGTCTTTAGGAAGTCGGATCTCCGAGCCACAAGCTCGGTGTCGGGGTAGTGCGGCATCGGCTCCGAGTAGTGGGCCCGGTAGTGGATCCGGTGTCCCCACCAGGGAGTGGGGGACCAAGACCAAAGTTGAGTGTTGGGCCTCTTCCTCTTCAATGATGCAGGAATCAGGAAACAAGGTTCTTTGGCAAAGAGGTGGGGGGTCTTCTTACCGGGCTCTGGTGGATCAGTGGCCGGAAGGGGAGATTCCACTGTGGAGTGGGCCTTTGAATTAGTGGGAGATGTGGGACTAACTCTTAACCAGTCACCAAACTCAAATTCAATCATTTCGACCAACTCTTGTCTCAGTTGCGGGGAATAGGACTATTTTATATGACTCTTCAATTCTTCCAGCTCAATGCAATGTTCTGACTCATGATTCAAGCACCCACAGCAATGACAAAACCACGGTAATCTCTCATAGGCCACTTGGAAGGATCTGATGGAGTTTCCCGGAAGTCTAACCTGAATACTGGTCTTGAGAGGTTTATCTATCTGAACTGAAACTTTAATCCTGGCAAACCAGCCCCATGAACAGATTTCACGGGGAACAGGCTCATAGGGTTCTCCCAGTTGGCTTGCCAGCAACTTGACATCATTTGGGGTGAGGAGTTCCTCCGGGAGATCATAAAGTCTGACCCAAAGATCGGCTGTTGTGAGGGAATATTGGGTTGGTGACATGAACGGTTGCCCCCTTTGAATTAGCATAATGTCTTTTTTGAAAAACCAGGGAGATCTCTTACAAATAATATCCACTTCCTTTGGGTCGGAGAATCGGACCAGGTAAGAGTCATCAGGGTAGTCAATAAATTGCCACTCACCTTTTGGCTTCCAGATATTTTCAATTCATTTCTTCGGCCCTGCAGCTCGAATTTTTGTCTTGGAGAGAATCTTCACCACCAGAGAATGCTTCCAGCGATCATATCTGCCTGGGTCTTGTTCACTGGCATCTACTATCTCTTGTGTCTTCCCTTTGACTGACAGTCTTCTACAACTGTTTCTGATGGCCTCTTCATCTTCCGACGTCTGCTCGCCATCTACACTTTCCATAGAAGCTCAGCTGGGGAAAAGCTGCGAGCAGAGATGTGGGCTACGGGTGGCGGGGGTACGGCAATGGCGGAGATCAGAGGTTGGCGGGAGGGGGGCGGGGTTAAGTTGGGGAGTAGGAGTAGGATCAGAGGGGGGAGGGGGGGTGGTGGGGTTATGGGCCAAGGGAGCCCACGGTCGGTGTGAAGAGCACAGAAAAGGAGCGGAGAGGGGTGGGCGGGGATGAGCAGGGTGCCGGCTATGGCATCGGACGGGGGGGGGGGGGCACCGGAGCTCAAGGAGGAATGGCAAGGATCCGGTAAGACCGAGGAGAGCTGCAGAGAGCAGAGGGCGGGAGCAATGGAAGGAGAAAAAAAGGGGGGGGTCAAGGAGGAAGGGGGGAGCAGACTTCCGGTGCTCGGGGAAGAGACACCGAGGGTTCCAGGAGGGGGACCTCCTGACTTCCACCAGGTTTGTAAAACTCCCATGAATTATCAGATTGTTCTCCTTCTTGGTCTCATTCCATGGCTCATCACTGATGGGGATAATAATTCTTTGGAAGCCATCCCTTCTAAGGAAGAGATTAGGAAGGCTGTCTTCTCTATGAATGCAAATGATTCTCCTGGATCATATGGCTTTACCGGATGTTTCTTCACCTCTGCGTGGGATATTATTGAGCAAGTTGTGATTTCTGCTGTCCAGGGTTATTTCAGGGGGTTCCCCCTCCCTCAAGGTGTAACTTCTTCTGTTATTGCCTTAATCCCGAAGAAGGCCTCTCCTATTACTTTTGCTGATTATAGGCCTATTAGCCTCTGTAACTATAGTTACAAGATTGTTTCAAAAATCATTGCTACTCGGTTGCCCAATTTTTTGCCCCGGATTATATCACCTCGGTAGGGTGCTTTTCTGAAAGGTAGGAACATTGTTGATAATGTTTCCTTGGCTAGAGAAATGATGCATGAGATCAACAGGAAGAACAGAGGACACAATGTCATTCTTAAACTGGATATGGCGAAGGCGTATGATCGACTCGAATGGGATTTCCTCCTCGAGGTGATCAAGCGATTTGGTTTCTCTACTCGTTTTGCTTCTCTCTTGGCTGCTCTACTGAATAACTGTTGGTTTTCTGTTGCTTTCAATGGTTCCTTGACTGGTTATTTTCATTCCACTCGGGGTGTTCGGCAAGGGGACCCTCTGGCGCCATCCCTCTTTATCATAGCTGCTGAGGTATTGAGCAGAGGGCTTACTCATGTTTTTGACAATGGTGGTGTGCGGTTTTTCAAAGTGCCTAGATCGTGCCAGCCTATAACTCACCTTCTCTATGCTGATGACATGCTCATTTTCACAAATGGCCATGTTTCATCCATCCGAAACCTGTCCCGATTCCTGTCCAGGTATGACAATTGCTCGGGGCAATCTATTAATGCAAGTAAAAGCTGCTTCATTACTACGGATAAGGCTCCTCTGACTGCGTTGTCTAGCATTCGAAGGATTACTGGGTTTGTGTAGAAATCCATAACATTTTCCTACCTAGGGGTTCCGATGTTTAATGGCAGGAGGAAGGTGGAGCACTTTAAGTATTTGATTGAAACGGTTGCATCTAAAATCCAGGGGTGGAAATCGAAGCTTTTAACGCAGGCTGGTAGAATGACTTTGATTAAGTCTATTCTTTGCTCCATCCCAATCTCTGTGGCCAATGCCTCCTTTATCTCGGCCTCTGTTATTGACTGTATTAATCAGCTTTGCGCCAATTTTTTGTGGGGTGTGACAGACGGTTTGAGGCACCGGCGGTGGGTGGCGTGGCATGCTGCTACCCGACCCCTTACTGATGGTGGCTTGGGTATCCGGTCTATGGGAGATTTGTAGGTCTCTATGATTATGAAATAGCTCTGGAGTATCATTTCGGGTACTTCGCCTTGGAGCTCATTTGCTTGGCACAAATTTCTGAATGGCAGACACTTCACTCACTGCACTACTCCCTTTCCTACCGGCGTCAGGAAGAGTGTGTTTCTCAAAGCGAAGGAACTCTTATTGCAGGGCTTGCGGTGGATTGTCTTTGATGGGGGAACGGCGGATTTCTTACATGATACTTGGTTTGGCAGGCTGCCTCTTTTTGATTTTGTCTCCCAGCCACCTTCACTCGCAGTTTCAGTGTAAGAAGCTTTGTCGGATCACTCTCACCCTGTCTGGTCATCTTTGTCACTCTCGCCCTCGGCCGTGGACGATTTGCTTAATTTCCGTTTGTCTTCGGGGTCGGATCAGCTGGTGTGGACGCCTACATCGAGCGGGGTTTTCTCTGTGAAATCTGCTTTGTAGTTAGTCAATCATTGTGGCCCGCCATCCCATCCGTGTGAGGTGATGTGGCGTTCTGGCCTGCCGGTGAGGGCGACACTCTTTGTCTGGAGGCTGCTCCATAATGCGGTTTCAGTGGATGCCACAATTATTGATTGTGGGATCCCTATGGCCTCCAAGTGTTCCTGTTGTGTGCACTCTCCGAATTTTGAAAGTGCTGATCATCTTTTCATCCACGGTGACCTGGGTAATTTTTTTTGGAATTGGCTCCAATCCGTGTGGCATATTTCGCTCGACCCCAACCTGTCTATTGTGGATCGTGTGAGGCAGCTGTTTCATGTTTGTAATTCTCGATACCCTGCGGGGTTTGCGTGCATTTATTTGTTGATGATGGCCATCTGGACGATTTGGAAAAGTAGATGTTCGGCTCGGTTTGACGGTGTCCGTGTGTATGAGATCCATTTTTAACGGATCTTTACCAATATTAGAATAAAATATATTCCATGAATTTTGACTATTTTTAAGAATTTATTGGGCCTAGTTAAATGTGCTTTGTGTATATATATAAAGTTTTTAGAATTAGAAAGGGGCATAATGATAATTTTACTTAATTGAGGGTTTAGATCACAAAATAGGGTTAAAAATAAAAAAAATAATATTTGAACTCTTTTTTAACCCTCTCGATCTCCCCTCTCTCTCTCGATTCACTCTCATTTCCTCCCCCCCCCCTTTTTCTCTTTTTCACCCGAACGCAGGGAACCCGTGAACAAGCGACCCGGCCCCCTTTTCCTCTCTCACCTTCCTCTTCTCGGCGGCGCACGGCGGAGGACAGCGGTGGCGACCCAAGGCCGGTGCGACGGCGCGGCAACCCAAGACTACGGAGGAGGAGGATCGCGGCGGCGACCCCTCCCCCTTTCACCTGCGGCACCGCGAACGGCGACCTCCTCTTCCCCTTTTCCTCTTCGCGGCGGCGGCAACCCGGGGTTGCGGCGGAGAACTCCGGCGGCCTTGCCAACGAGCTAGCGGAGGGGAGACCGCGGCGGCACCCTCGTCGGAGCGAACCCACGGCGGAAGATGACGGCATCGGCGGCTCTCTCCTTCCCCTTCTTGCGGAAAAATCGGTGTCCTCGTCTTAATCCAGTGGAGAGACGGCCGGGAAAGGATGAACCGCGGAGTCCCTCGGCTTGCATGCGGCCGGATCAGACATTTCCATCGCGTTTGAGGTAGGGAGATCGATGCCCTAGCCCGTTAAATTGTTCCTAATGCATGCCCATCGTCGCTGAGTTCATAGGCTATAAACTGTCGCATGCCCATCGTCGCTTAGTTCATAGTCTATAAACTGTCGCACGCCCATCGTCGCTGAGTTCATAGATGATAAATTGTTATATTGAGATGATGGATTGGTAGGGAACATGTTAAAAATAATAATTCCCGTCGATTTGAATAGACTGAGAAGGGATCCAGTTATGATTCCCATGGATCCGGTTCTCCGGTAAGGACCATGTTTAATTTATTTTAGATTTTATAATGGTCCGCCATAACCTGTTTGTTGACCCGAGCGGCTGACATCTCGACCGCGTAAATAAATTAAATTTGAATGGTGGTAGAAATTTCACAGTTAGTCCGTTGAGTAGCACGCGGCGGTTCATTGTTCGACTGCCTAAAACCATAGCAGCCCTAGTTCGACCGCTTGTTATATAATGATGCGTGTTCATTTAAATTATGCATTTAATGTTGCTTCTTCGCCATGCTTAAGTCGTTTTATCGACTGGGGCGATTTTCTTTCAACCGGTTAACCCCAACAGGTTTGAATTCTTAAGATAGTCAATTATTCATGCATTTAATTATGGAATAATTGTAATTTCAACATGTTCAATAGTTTATGCATTTAGTTATGGAATGATTACCATGTTAGCATATTCAAATTATTTAAGCATTGAATTATTAAATAATGGCCATCTTAGCATATTCAGTTTATTATGCCTTGAATCTTGCATATTTGTCATGTTTAATCATTATCATAAATTATGGCATGTTTTTAGATCCCAATAGAGCTAGATTCTCTTTCCTAGTGATGGAACCACCAGTCGTAGCCCGACGACTTTCAATGTTGATCTCACCCGGGAGAGGTGGAGGGGTATCCCAGTTTACAATTTTTAAGCTAGTTTCCGTGGGCCCCTACTTTACGGTAGCGTCCTACTGGGGGGGAAAAACTAGCTAGAGGCCTGGCTCTAGGCACGAGCCAGTGCGAGCACACGTGGTCAGAGACTTAGACTGACACTGACGAGTGTTACTCTGACTAGTTACTTGCTTCTGGTACTGTTACGTGTCTCGCTTGTCATGATCAGACTTGCGTAGATGCTTGAGACACAGTGTAAGCCGTCAGTAGACGCATCTGGTTTCTTCTTCTGGTGGATCTCCTCTCCTTCTCACTATTGTCACTTGGAAATGATTGAGCTATGATCTATTGGTAGATTTCGAGTACTCGCACTTAAATTACAATTGGCATATTAGTTAGCTGTCTATAAACTATTTAGTTAGTTTTACAGTTTTATTAAATTATCATTTATTTATGCCAATGCATGCTTTACTGCTTTCCTTTTGTTAGTTGCGAGTTAGGGATCCCTGTGAACCCTACTGAGTCTCTGTTGTGAGACTCACCCCTTCCTTTTACAGGTGAGGCGGAGCAACTAGCTGCAGGATTCTCTCATGCTTTTGGTGAAAAGTCTTAGAGCCAGCAGTGGTCTGTCAGTGGTCGGTTAGTAGTCAGTTTGTCTTGTTTTCTTCTTTTGGCCGGGGTATGTCCCGTGTAGTTATTTATTTTGACCATTGTACATTGTGGGACTTGTGATATATGGATATGGACTACTTGTATAAATTTACCACTCTGATATATGTAATTGCTTCCGTTTAAAATTTAAATGAATGCTTTAATTAATATTGCACGTGTAATTTCTATTCGTTATGCATCCTCTCGACAAACACTCGCTAACCCTTACGGGACCTCATCAGCCTCTTGGGTGGCCTCCCCGAGCTCTTGGTATCGGTAAATCGATGATATCGATTTATCGGTATCCGGATCTCCTGGGTCGTCACAGTGTGCCTCCTGCTAGAAGTGTATCTGTGATCTTGTTCTCTCTGCAGGAAGCTTTTAAGCTTCAACGGTTTAAGATTGTGCTTGATTCTCGAGGGATGATTACCTTAGCTAAGCTTGGGCTTCCATTCGTGCATAAGTAGTCGGTTCTTATCAGCCTGTGTTGGCGGCCTCCGGAGTGGGGTTTTGTGCTTAATGTGGATGGAGCTGCCAAAGGAAACCTGGGTCCTTGTGGAGGGGGTGGCTGTATTCGAGACTCTGCTGGTTTTTTCCATTTTGGCTTCTCATATTATTATGGTCCGGGTACCAATATTATTGCTGAATGCAAGGCTTTGCTTGATGGTATGCGGCTTGCATTGCAATACCAATTCCCCATCTCAGCTATTCATTCGGATTCGCAAGTTCTTGTCCATTTGTTGATGACAAATTCTAAGCCACCTTGGACGGTTCTTCCTTGGTGGGAATCCCTGCTGAGGTGCTTCCGCCATCTTGGCGCCCCGATCAAACACTGTTACAGGGAATGCAATCAGGTGGCAGATGCTTTGGCTTCTGTTGCGGTGGTGGGGGAGGGGAACTCTGAGTTTTTCTGTTGGCGCCAGCTGCCTCGTCAACCTAGAGGCGCTGTCGTGGTTGATGCAGCTGGCCTGCCCTCTTTTAGAGTTGTCCGCCCAAGATGATATGCTTGTCGGGTCGTCTTTTTTTTATGCTGATAGATCTTTGCGGCGTTTGCTTTGTATACCGGCATGTTGCTTAGTTTTTTTACTTCCTAGTTTGATTGCGAGGCTTTGGTTAGCCACCTGTATTGTCTGGGGTTCCCCCGGTGATTTGTTTGTATTATTTTGATTTATCAAAAAAAAGTCCTTCCTATTACTTTGATTTAAACGATCCCGTCATTTTATTTTAATTGGGTCACAATACCCTATAAATAGATCACCGTGGGTGGCCATTCACACACATAAGAAAAGTCACTCTTTCTCACGGTTCCGTAACTCTTCCTTCTCTTGCATTCTTCTTCCTTTTCTATTGAGTACTCGAGAGCAAGGTCAGGATTTGTAAAACTCTCCTTGAGGACGTGATGATGGGAGAGAGAAGATCGTATACCCGAGAGTCGTCGTATCTCTAGGAAGATATTACCAAGTGAACCGTACGTCAGGAGATAATAGAACTCTTTTAGTTCTAGCGTGCTTTTCACCCAACAGACTATGTTTCTAACTCTGTTCACTTTTATTGATTAATTATGTTACATGTTTTAATTTTAAGCAATAGATCCCAACAACCTAAGAGTTCTATTGTATTTCTTATTATTGAAAAAGAATTATTTTTTTTAAAAAAGAGAAAATATGTATGTTTAAATATTTGGTTTCTAAAAATAAAATTATTATTCTAAAAAAGGAAATTTAATTTTGCTTCTCAAAAACTAGTTCTATAATTTTTACAGAAGTTAATTATTTTTATTTTTAGAAAATATAATTCTGAAAATTATTTCTATTTTAAATAAAATTTGTTCATCAAAAAATAGATTTATGAACATACAAAAAAAAATGTCCGCAAGATAGTCGAGTATCTCAGTTGATAGCCGTTCATATCTGCTATCTCTTACCTATCTCTTAGTTGAAGATAATCGACTATCTCGGTTGATAGCCGCTGTTCTTTTAGTTGAAGATATTCGACTATCTCAGTTGATAGCCGCTCCTATCCGCTATCTCTTAGTTAAGGATAGCTGACTATCTCAATTTAGTAGTGACTATCTAACTGTTAGTTAGCACCCATCTCAATTGACAGTCGTAACTAACGGCGATAGCCGACTATCATGTTGTTAGCCATAGCGCCTATCTCAATTAATAGCTGCTACTAACGGTGATAGCCGACTATTTTGTTGGCTAGCGACTATCTCATCTGTTAAGCGCGACTATCTTGGTTGATAAATAACTATCTCAGTGCATGGTTAGCTGTGACTATCTCAGTTAGCAGCAACATCGACTATCTCAATTAGTGACAACCATCGACTATCTCAATTGGCAGCAACATCAACTATCTCAATTAACAGCTATCTCAGTTAGTAGCAATCACCGACTATCTCAGTTAGCAGCTACCATCGACTATCTCAGTTTCTGAATTTCATTTACAGAACATAGTTATTCCTGTTTTACAGAAAATACAATTTAGAAAATCACTGTTGTATATTATAATTACTGTTTACAGTACATCAATTTCTGAATATTTGCTACTATTTACAAAAAATAAAATATTACTGTCCTTTTAAAACTTTTTTGCATTTCTTATTGTTTAAAAAACTATTTCTGTTTTCATAAAATCAGAAAATTCTTAATATTGTTTCTGCTTAAGTAAATTAATTTTTTTTTCAGAAAAATAAATTATAAAAATTTATTTCTATTTATATAAAAATATTTAGTTCTGTTTTTTGAAAATAAAATTTTATAAAGTGTTATTTTCTATTAGTTTACATAAAGCAATTAATTCTATTTGTTGAAAATAAATATTGAAAATTACAACTTGATGAAAAAATTTATTATAATCTAATAGCTTGACACTTCTATTTACTGCAAATTATTTTTGAAAAGAGCATTATAGTATCTACATTTGTGAAATTGCTTACTACTAAAACCTTTAAATTCTTGCAAATTATCTTTACCTGCATTGTGTTAGATAATTGAAAGTTAATTTTCAATCTCTGAACTTTATTTGCTGCATCTCCACTCAACATTGTGATAATTTTAGAAGAAATATGTCTGCTTACACATTTATATTGACAAAAGTTCAATCAATTTTTCAACTAATTTTATCAACTCTCAACATTTTCTTAATGGTTAGTTTAATAACTAACGAATCCCTTAGTGCTAAGTCGGATAAATTTGATGGTGTAAACTTTAAAAGATGACAAAATCAAATGAGGTTCTAGTTGACCACCCTAAAGTTAATCTCAGTCATTAGTGATAGCACCACTAAGAGCTGGGGGTCGGGTTCCCCTCAAAATACCACCCGACGGGTCCAAACCTGGGGATCTCGAGCCCAAACTAAACTCGAGTCCTCCTCTTCCATTATCAAACCGGAAGAGATAAACTATCATTACCTCCACTGGATATTGAGAGCCCTATCTGTTAACATATATGACCTATATTATAATTCTAAAAGTGCTAGTGAATTAGGGGGCACCCTAGAAGTAAAATATATATGGCTTTGATGATGATGATATCAAACGGTTCAAGACATCCAATTTTAACAAATTTAAAATTGTGGACAACAAACCTATCAAATATATGAATTTGAAAATCTTGTCTAAGAATTAAAAGTCATAAGATCCCAATTAGACAAATTATTTCAAATAGCTTTACTATTGGATAAGTAATCTCTCTCCTGGTTCGATTTCATTAGGACCCTTAGTCATACCCAAAGAACTCTCACCTTAATCAAATTATTTGGAGCAATTAAGGTAGAAGAACAATATAGATTAAGAGAAGTCACCACATAAAACTATACGCCCAAGGCAAACATGGTCGAAAATAAATCACACAAAAATCATAAGAAATCATTTCTCCCTAAGCACAAAAACTTTAAGAAACGTAATCGACCATTCCATAACAACAAACCTCAAAATCTAAATCCTCAAAATAAAAAGTCAAATGTGATTAATGAGGAGCATTGTTGCTACGTATGCGGATGGACCAATCATCTCGCCTATTAATACTACTTTCGGAAGAAATCTGCACAAAAGACAAAGAGAAACGGCCTACGTACTACCGGCCCTCAAGTCAACATGGTGACTGAAGGTGCTGGTGTATCTGAGCCGGCATTTATCTGTTCTCTCAAACTTTGAAGCGAACTTAACTAATTTACCTATTGATTGGTGGATTGACACTGAAGTCAATATTCATGTGTGTGTTGATCGCTCTTGGTTTTCCACTTATCAAGACTCAGGTGTAGGAACTGTGATGCTGGGGAATAATGCGGAGACGCAAATGCTACGGACTAGAAGAGTAGATTTGAAGTTGACTTCAGGGAAGATCTTGACCCTTCACGGTGCTCACTATGCTCCCGATATGAGGCGAAACTTCATTAGTGGGTCCCTTCTAGTGCAGTAGGGATGCAAATTAATTTTGAGTCAAATAAAATCATAATAACTAAAGGCCTATCCTTTATTGGAAAAAGATTTATGTGTGATGGCCTTTTCAAAATGAATGTATGCACACCTTCTTTCAATGAACAATCTGTTGTGTTAAATATCGAATCATCTTCTACATGACATTCAAGATTGGGCCATGTTAATTATAACTCAATCAAAATATTAATGTGATTAAACTTAATTCCTAAACTGGATATGTAACGTCATGAAAAATGTGAAATTTGTGTTGAAGCGAAATTACCTAAACAAATATTTAAATCAGTGGATAGAGACTGTGATATCCTAGTGTTTATACATAGTGATGTATGTGACACTGGACGATTATCTAGAGGTGGCAATAAATACTTTATGACATTTATTGATGACTTATCAAAATACTATTATCTCTATCTAATTAAAACAAAAGATGAAGTATTAATCAAATTTCAAATCTATAAGGTTGAAGCAGAAAATCAAAAAGAAAAGAAAATTAAAATATTTACGCCCGATAGAGGAGGAGAGTACGCCTCTTTCTCACTCACTCAATTTTGTCAAGAAAATATAATAATACATGAAGTAACCACCCCATACTCTCCTCAATCCAACGGTGTAGCTGAAAATAAAAATAGAACATTAACTCGATATTAATTAATTCAGGGTCACCCAAGAACTTGTGGAGGAAGGCCCTCTTAACGGTCTATTATATTCTAAACAGAATCCCCTTTAAATAAAATAACTCTACACCTTATGAAATTTTGAAGAGGAGAAGTCATAACTTAAATTTTCTCAAAGTGTGAGTGTAACGCCCCGGATTTTTCGGATCATTTTCGTGGGTCTCGGAGTGTGTTTTGTGCTTTACACATGTTTTTCCCTGATATGCCTTCGGAACCTTGTGAGGGTGAACCGTTGCGTTCCCCGACTCCGGGACGTGATCAGCGCATTGTGCTCTTCCCGAGGATCGCGGGGGTAATTTTTCATATTTTTTTGAATTTTTGAAATTTTTAAGTTTTTCTATATATATTAACCTCCTTTTCTCTCTCTCCCCATCTCTCATTTCTCTCCCTTTTCCCTCTCTCTTCTCTCACGTTCTCTCCTCTCCCCCTCTCACTCTGGGCGGCCGACGGAGGCGGCAAGGGTGGGGTGGCGTGGCTCGTGGGGCGTGGAGCGACGGGCACGAGACGAGGATCGCGATGGTGGAGGCGGTTCGTGGGATCGCGAGCCGACGAGGGTTTAAACGGCGTTTTCTTCGTGGATCGGCGTCCACGGCGCGTCGAATCTTTGGTAGAGGAAGGGAGATGGATCCCCAGCTCGTGCACTTCCTTTCTCGCGAATTTGGTGGGCCGTGGTGAGCCGAGCGGGCCTATTTGAGCGATTTGGGAAAAATGCATGATTTTGGGATGTGAGCCCGATCTAGAGTTTTAACCGTATTTTTGGGGGTTAAGTGGGTCCTCTCGACGCTAGAGAGGTTGGGGACTAGTTTCCCCTTTGTTTCCCCTTCACGTGGGCACAAACGGGGTGTGGAATGGAGTTTTCCACGATTCACGCCGTTCTCATTTTTCCGGCTTAAAAATGGTCTTAACAGAAGCCGCTTATAGGTGAAGTGGTCCCCAGTCAGATCTTTTTCTGTCCGTTTCACCGTGTTTCCTTGTGCGATCTCGTGATAGACCGTTCCATTGGTTTAAGCGGTCCAAGCTAGACCGTTTCTTGTGGCTGGGCGGCCAGGGGCTGACAACCTAGGGTTCAGGCGGCCACCTGGGGACCGCCATTGGTCACTGTATTGTCGGTAGGTTTTGCGGTCCGTGGAAGACCGCCGGGCGTCCTAAGCGGCCTCGCGACTGACCGCTACTGTTGGTAAGCGGTCAGGCCATGACCGCCTAGGGTACCTACGGTTGTGTGTCTGTGGCAGTCTGGAGGAGACCGCCCTGTTTCGTGCGCGGCCTCGCGACTGGCCGTTACTCAGTGAATAGCGGCCAGGGCAGGACCGCCTGGTTCTAGAGCGGCCCAAGTGCGACCGCCCCTTTGACCGCTTGTTCCCGGTTAGTAGCGGTCTAATGGAGACCGATGTTATGGATTTTACAGTCCAGGAAGGACCGCTTATTGGAGTTATGTGGTCCCAGCCAGACCGCCTATCTCTGTGACAGTCCAGGGAAGACCGCCACTTTGTTTCTAGTGCTTAACGTGTTTCGGTCGCGTAGTGTTGATCTCCAATCGACCCGGTTGTGACCCAGTGGTTGACCATCGGCCTCGTGAGTGTCTCAGACATCCCTTGAGTTCCGTGACCATGTTTCTGGGATGTCTGGAGGTACCGTGTTACCTTGATTAGCGTGCCCATAGATTTAGAGAGTCCGGGTGACCCCATGTGTTTCAGGCTTTCATGTTCTCGCTAGATCGAGTCACCGTGTGTCGCTATGAGTGCGGTGGGGTTCCCCGCACGTCGTGGGTTTCTCCAGAAGGTGGTTTCCGAGTGGGCCGTGTGTGTGGCCTTGGAGTGTACGTTTAGTTAACCAGCCTGGGGCTGGAGGTTTTCCGTGTGTCCCTTGGACAAGAGATTCACCTGGCGGCTTGTGAGCTGCCTTGATAATTATGCTATCGTGGTTTCAGACCTAGGGATTAGGCTAGATTAACGGCGATGTGCCGTTGTGAACGACGGTCTTGACTCGAGTCTGTGACTCAAGACCGTTGGAATTAGTAGGTCTAGTGGGCCATCCAGAGTCTGGTGGCATCATGCCACCTGTTACTCCGCGTTACTCGCAATGGGTGCGTGTGTGATTTTCCGTGTTCGCGTCTAGTGACCTCCCACTGGTCGTAGCTGTTGAGTCCCGAAACGTGGCAATCAAGAGGGGAGAGGTGAATTGATGGCCAATAAAAATAGCTATCTAATAGAACTCTTATAACAATTACATTAACAAGCTCTCACCTCGCACGAACATGAACACACTTGTGGAAACGTATGCAACGGGTGTGATTGATAGAAAAGTGGTGTAAGCTCAACTCACCGCGAAGCCCACTTGACAAGTAAACGTATAGGCAAACCATAATGAACACACGGAAATTTTTAGGTGGTTCAGGTACACTGCCGTGTTCCCTACGTCCACCCCTCACACGGAGGATTAAGGCTTCACTATGAGTGAATCACACACACACACACGCTGTAAGGACAGCAACCACACACATGTTCGTGTTACCGAACACAAGCACAACACACACACACGTTTGTGTTACCGAACACGAACTCAACACACAAGTATCTGAGATAATGTTTACAGATGAATACTCAAGCTTGAATCAACTGAACCAGAATGAAAAAGGGTGAGGAAAGAATGAAATTATCCTGGTTGGAGCTCCCCCTTTCTCTTTTCGGAATTTAATCGAACACTTGTGTAGCAGGAAGATATTCTTGACGATCTTGAATCGGATGAGCTTGAAACTTGATTTCACTCGCAGCCAGCAGCAGAGGATTGATTGGAACTTCGAATCCTCCTTCTTCCCTTCACTTTCACGCACAAACACAAGAGGAATAATGGCTGGAGATGGCTGCTGCGACCTGCACAAGGAAGGGTTAGAAAGAAACCCGAAAACAGTGTTTATAATTATTCCCTTAGGGTTTACACCCTTAACAAGATGATTTATACTCCTAGACAGGACAAGGGACGTTCAGGGGACCAGATCCATGTATTACGGAGTGATTCCCGGAGTCCCTAACAGCTGTATAAGCCCATGTGGCTCGAAACCATCAAGTCAACAAAATCGGCGCCGCCCAGAACAGAAGGGTCGACCCTTGGGGTCGACCCTCGTGCTATGCTAGAGGTCCAGAAGTCATGGGTCGACCCCTGGGGTCGACCCTCTCAGAACCAGGTTCTGGTTCAACAAAAACAGCAAGAGGACCTGTAGGGGTCGACCCTTGGGGTCGACCCTCTGGGCATGGGTCGACCCTTGGGGTCGACCCTTTCAGTTGGGAGCCGACGGGTTTAAAAAAAGGTTGCCAGGGGTCGACCCTTGGGGTCGACCCTAGAAGCTGGGGGTCGACCCTTGGGGTCGACCCTTTCAGCAGGGGTTAAGAACCCTTGCTCAGATGCTCCGATTGGCTTGGGGATCGCCCCGAGGGGTCGTCCCACGCTCCACAACAATCACAAACCATGATTCTAAGTCCAAGAACACATCTAGATGTTTTTATGATGGTTTATCAAAATAAACATGTTTTAGCATGAAAACATAAACCATTTGACATAATTAAACTCTTGGATGCTTCCTAGATAAAAGGACTTATGGAAATGAAGGAATTCAAACCACATTGCCATGATTCAAAAATGATTAGATCTCACCCATAGTCCTAGAGTTGCATTCGACTGTGGCCATTGTTGATTGTCCTGTCAAAACAGTTTTTGAATTGGATTTCTTTCATGAAATTCAAATGATAAACACTTACCCTTGAAGTGAAGTCCTTCAACCGTCCAAAACCTTATATGTGCAGCACTTACAAAGTCATCAGAGAATCTCATTTTCAGTTTAAGAAACATCATTTGGTCATCATCAAAATATATAAGACATGATAAAAGAGGAGGGGGTTCAACAATCTCCCCCTTTTTGATGATGACAAAATGCTATTTGAATTGTCAAGCCATCTACAATTGAAACCTCATTTGCATTAATCATTTCAACATGAGCCAATTCATTTCTCCCACAGGGCAACATAATATGTAAGATTGATTAGCATGGCACACTGTTTTGCCGACAACAAGTGGAAGGAAGGCAAGTCTGAAATGCAGTTAACAATATGCCATAGCTAAAATGCAATGTCTGATGAACTGAAATGCAACAAAGTGAACTGAAATGCAAAAACTGAAATGAGATGCAATGCAACACACGCATGCATACACACAGTACATATAATAGCCGAGATAGTCTTTCTCCCCCTTTGGCAACATCAAAAAGGAGGGGGTGAAACAAGGATAATAACTATGCCATAATGAAGAGAGAGAGAGGCTAATCGTCATCCTCGTCATCATCCGGAGTAGAAGAGCCCGGTGGACGCCTAATATACTCCGAAAGATCGGCTAGCAGTTGGGCTTGGTGGGCCAAGGCGTCAGTGATAGAGTGAGAATGCTCCTGATGGGAAAGTTTCAGATCGCGTAGATCACGTTGCAACGCTGTCATAGTCTCCCCATACTCGTCCAACCGGTCATCAATGGTGTCCAATCGGTCCATGAGAAGCTGAACCGCCTCAGAAGGCATGTCGGCAGCAAACGGAGGTGGCGGTAGATCGGCCTGTGCATCGTCTTCATCGTCTTTAGCGGAACTAGTATCATGGGCAACACTCTTTAAGATGCGAATCAGAATACCATCTTGTAGCTCATATCCCATATTGTGGCAGATGGAATGGATAGTAAAGGTATCCGCGTCCCGGATGTCTTGAGAGGGTTCTTTTGACAGATTTATATCCAAACAAGCAAATATAGCAGATAATGCGGCAGCATAAGGAAGAGTACGGTGCTTGTGCTTCATGCTTGTGCACATATGTGCTAAGAAAATAGCTGGAAAGTTAACCGGAATTCCACCCATAAGGCAATAAAATAGGAACATGTGATTCTCGGTTACTTTGTCATGACCGCCTCCTCTAGGCAACAAAATTGTAGTGATCATGCGGTGCAAAATATGCTGTACGGGAGGAAAGTGGTTGGCATTTAAGCCAGCAAGTAATCGACCTCCACGTTCTTCACCGGTCATCATTTGATACACTACATCATCCGGAACAACTATATCTCCAAATGTGAAACCTTCAGTCGGAAGATGGAAAACCATGCCCAAAAATTCAGTGGTGAGAATGATTTGCTGTCCATTAACCGTAGTGGTCGGATGTTCCCCGGACAAAATAAGATTGCCATAAAACTGATTTACCAACCGTGGATATGTGCGGCGATATTCAGACATAAAAGAATCCAGGTTGGGCTGACTGCATAATATATCAACGAGACTCGGAAGATGGCGGTTCAAGTTGATAAATGATACCACACGAGGGCGTAACACCTTCCGATCCAGAACTTTGCTTGAGGGCGCCGAATCGCGCTCATATGCAGCCTGTCGTCCACGACGTGCCGGGGCCGCACTTGACTCGCCTCGGCTGCGAGGGATGCGCTTCTTGGGGGCCATCTAAACACAAACCAAAAGAATCCATAGATGGGGAAGGATATCGATGGTTTGACTAAGGGAGCATGCTGAGATGTGAAGCTAGGATCCTCCACAAGCATCAAGAACATACCTCAAGAATGGAGAGAGCAAGGGATCGACGCCGTGAGCTCCAAGAAGGCAGGCGCGCGCGGATGCCACCGGGAGAGCCGCGCTAGGGCTTGGAGGGTGGAGAGCCAAGGGAGGAGTTTAGGGCTTGGAAGGAGTGGTGGCAAGGCTAGAAAGGGGGAAAAGGTGTTTTTATAGCCGGAGGAAGATCCACCTTAAGGGTGGAACCAAGTAGGAGGCGGCTAGGGCACCAAAAGGGGCCACCCGCCGGTTTGGGTCGACCCTTAGGGTCGTCCCCTGGTTCGGGTCCCCCATGCGCCCGAACCGGCACCGCGAGGGTCGACCCTTTGGGTCGACCCTTCTTCTGGGTCTGCGAGGGTCGACCCTTGGGGTCGACCCGTTCCCTATTTTGCAGCCAAAAAGAGAGAACAAGAGTGCTGAGTGTCAATAAGTGTCCGGCTCGAGTCCCCAAGTGAAAAATACATGAATTCAAGGAATTGTGAGTAAAATGATGGGATTTAATTCATTGGGGAAGTGCAGTCGAAATACGGAGATATGCTAGACGCGTAGAGGCCGTGTGATCCGGATTTTTGACTTTGAGCAGATTAGCTCTTCTCTTGGCAATGTGTATAAGTCAAAGGTGATTTCGGCCATAGGAATTTCAAGCAACAGTGTGTATTTACAGTAAACATAGAAGGCATGCAGGAACACACAAGGAAAAAGAATTTTTGTTTCTTTTTATTTCACACAGGATGATGCAAGTGCATGACAAGGAATTAACTAAATGCTCAGTATTTGATGCAATGACATGTAATGCAATGACCTAATTATGCATAGATGGACATGACTGTTACTCAGACTAGTCTATCCTACAAACCCCTAGTTCTCTTCTCAAGGATGTGAACCTATCTTCACTAAGAGGTTTGGTGAAAATGTCGGCAATTTGTCGATCTGTTTCAATGAAACTGATATCAATATCACCCTTGCTCACATGATCTCGAATGAAATGATGCCTAATTTCAATATGCTTAGTGCGAGAGTGATGAACTGGGTTTTTAGACAGGTTTATGGCTGAAGTGTTATCACAAAGAATTGAGGTGTTTTTAAAGGATATGCCATAATCAATCATTTGCTGTTGGATCCATAACACCTGGGCAACACAACTACCGACAGCCACATACTCGGCTTCGGCCGTTGATAATGCCACTGAATTTTGTTTCTTGGAGGCCCATGAGACCACGCATCCTCCAAGAAATTGGCAATACCCACTTGTGCTTTTCCGATCCATTTTACAGCCCGCGTAATCAGCATCAGAGTATGCAACTAGTTCAAAACATGAATTACGCGGAAACCACAATCCCAAGTTAACTGAACCAGCAATGTATCTAAAAATTCGTTTTACAGCTGACATATGTGATTCTTTAGGATTTGATTGAAATCTTGCACACAAGCAAACTGCAAACTGAATGTCAGGCCTACTGGCAGTTAAATACAATAGTGAACCTATCATACTTCTAAAGAGTTTCTGGTCCACTGGTTTACCTGTCTCATCTTGATCTATTTTCATTGAAGTTGACATTGGTGTTGGTTGAGGTTTTGTTGATGCCAAATTGAACTTTTTCAGTAACTCCATTGCATACTTCTTTTGATGAATGAACAACCCATCTACCGTTTGATTGATCTGCAATCCCAAGAAGAATGTTAGCTCTCCCATAAGACTCATTTCAAACTCACTTTGCATCAATTTTGCAAAGTCGTTGCTAAGAGTGTCATTGGTGGAGCCAAAGATAATATCATCAACATAAACTTGAACAATTAAGATTTCCTTACCCTTCAATTTTGTAAAAAGGGTTTGATCAATGTTACCTCGTTTGAAGTCATTTTGAGCGAGGAAATCGCTTAATCGTTCATACCATGCACGGGGTGCTTGTTTCAGACCGTAGAGAGCTTTGTTCAACTTGTATACATGGTCTGCATGCGTTGGGTCTTCAAACCCCGGAGGCTGCTCCACGTACACGTCCTCCTGGATATAGCCATTCAAAAACGCACTCTTAACATCCATTTGAAATAACTTGATATTATGACAGCATGCAAATGCTAAAAGAACCCTCACAGCCTCGAGTCTTGCTACTGGAGCAAAAGACTCATCAAAGTCTATACCCAGCTCTTGGCTATAGCCTTTGGCAACAAGCCTGGCCTTGTTCCTAGTAACCACTCCTTGATCGTTTGTTTTGTTACGGTAAACCCATTTTGTTCCGATCACGGAGTGATTCTTAGGACATGGAACGAGGAACCATACTTCGTTCCTTTGGAACTGGTGTAATTCCTCTTGCATGGCTAAAATCCATGACTCATCACCTAAGGCTTCTTCTAAGGATTTGGGTTCAAATTGAGAGAGCAGGGCCATATAGTCTTGATTTTCAACTTCCCTGAACGAGGCTCGTGTCCGTACTCCTTCTTCAACATCGCCCATTACATTGTCCGACGGATGGTCCTTTGGAAAACTCCATTGAATTGGTGGCTGCTGTTCAGCTTGATTTTCCGGATTAGTCTCAACTTCTTGTGGTTCTTCTTCTTGTTTCTCCACTTTTCTTTCTTTCTTCCCGATATCTCCAATATCCAACTGATCATCCTGCAAGACAGGTTTGTCATTAGTTTTATTTGGAGATGATTCATCGATAATAACATGGGGGCTTTCCTCAACAACAAGAGTTCTCAAGTTATACACACGATATGCTCTTGAGCTCAGTGAGTACCCAAGAAAAATACCTTTATCACTTTTGGGATCAAATTTCGCCAGGTCTAACTTACCATTGTTGTGAATGTAGCATGTTGAGCCAAACGGTCTAAGATGTGAAATGTTTGGCTTCTTACCTCTATACAGCTCATAGGGGGTTTTCTTCAATAATGGTCTTACCATGGCACGGTTGATTATGTAGCAGGCCGTGTTCACTGCTTCAGCCCAAAAGTACCTTGGCAGATTATTCTCATTTAGCATCGTTCTTGCCATTTCAATCAGGGTTCTATTCTTCTTTCAACAACGCCATTCTGCTCGGGGGTTCTTGGTGCGGAGAAGTCATGAGAATAGCCTTGAGCCCTGCAAAAATCGCTGAACTCATGGTTATCAAATTCTCTGCCGTGATCACTCCGCACGGTTTTGATGCAAACCCCTTTATCATTTTGTACCACCCTGCAAAATGCTTCAAATTCCGTCAAGGCATCATTTTTATGTGAAAGGAAGTAAACCCAACAAAATCTAGAATAATCATCCACGATTACAAAGCCGTATAGTTTACCACCCAGGCTATGTGTCCTGCTTGGTCCAAAGAGATCAATGTGGATGACTTCTAGAGGCCTCGATGTGGTCACATCATTCTTGCTTTTGAATGACGTCCTTGTCTGTTTTCCCATGCTGCACGCCCCACATACTCCGTCTTCGACGTCCTTCAACTTTGGCAGTCCAATTACCAAATCTTTCCTTGATAATTTCAGCAAGACATTGAAGCTGGCATGCCCAAGCCGGCGATGCCATAGCCACGCATCATCCTTGTTCCTTGCAATCAAACACAAACCCTCATGAGAAGCATCATTTAAGTCTATCATATAAACATTGTTATACCTGAATCCAATGAACTTAACCTCATGAGTGTGTCTGTTCAAAACAGTGCAGTGATTAGAATCAAAAACAACATTGCATCCCTTATCACAAAGTTGACTTATGCTTAAAAGGTTGTGATGCAAACCTTCCACAAGCAGCACATTTTCAATGGTGTGATTTTGATTCTTACCAATCTTACCTTCTCCGATGATTTTTCCTTTGTCCTTACCACCGAATGCTACCATTCCACCATCCTTTTTATGCAGGTCCACAAACCATTCCTTGTTTCCCGTCATGTGCCGAGAGCACCCGCTATCCAAGTACCATTTGTTCTTCTGAGCTCTCGTGTGGACCTGCAATACAACCAAGGTGCTTATAGAGATTTTGGTACCCAAGCAAGCTTGGGTCCATGGTGGTTAGAAGCATGATGCACATATGATCTGTTTCTGATTTTAGCAAACTTTTCTTCATCATATTTCAGAATTCTACAGTCATACATGTCATGACCCATTCTTCCACAATAAAAGCAATTGATATTTTCATCTCTTTTCCTCCTTCTACCAACATTGGAATAGGAGTTATGCATGTGTTTCTTGGTTTTGGAGGAAGCTGAATTTGTGGGAGCCCAATGGGTCGTTTGAATTTTTGATTTTTCAAGAATGACAAGAGCATCCTCAAGTTCTTTTATTTGAGCCAATTGAGATTGGCTCTCTTCTTCAGCCTTCACCTTGGCTTCTTTGCAAGCAATACTTGCAAGCTTTTCTTGCTCCAATTCATTTTTTAAGTGTTCATGCATTTTCAGAAATGTAGATTGTTCTTCTCTCATGCATGAAATCTCTTCCTCAAACAATTCAATCTTTGAAACAAGAGTTTCATTTTGATGTTTCATGCTTTCATTTTCTGATTTCAAAGGATGGCATTCTTCACATGATTTGTTTGTATGAACAAGAAGATCAATTTTCTTTTTCAAATTTCTGTTTTCAGATTTGTATCTTCTACATTTTTCATACAAAGACTCATATGCGATTTGCCATTGCTCACAAGTGAGAGTTTCAGGTTCAGAATCTACCTTTTCATCATCATTGGCCATGAGGCATAGATTTTGGACTAGCTCGTCAAGTCCATCCTCAATGCCGGAGTCATCCTCATCCTCGTCGCTCCATGTGGCCATCATGGCCTTGGGCTTCCTGAATTTACCTTTCTTCACTTTCTTGATGAGGTCGGGGCACTCACCTCGCATGTGGCCAGGTTTCTTGCACTCGTAGCAAATTATTTCTTCCTTCTTGCTACTTTCTCCTTTGTTTGGTCCTTGCCCTCTTGGACCCTTCCTGAACTGACCACCGAACCTCCTTGTTCCTTTGACGAACCTTCTTGCTCGTCGTGTGATCATGGCAACCAGTTCTTCATCTTCTGTGTTGCCAATAGAATCATTTTCACTGCCCTCTGAATCCGGTGAATTCACCTTTAGGGCCAGTGGTGTGACAGCCTTCTTTTTCTTGTGATCTTCCTCGCTTCTTTTGATGTTTATTTCGTATGTCATCAGCGAGCCGATCAACTCATCGAGAGTTAGGGTGTTGAGGTCTTTGGAATCTTCAATTACAGTGGCTTTTGTATGCCACTGTGAAGAAAGGGATCTCAAAACTTTTCTTACAAGCTCCTTGTTTGAATATTCTTTGCCAAGCGCCTTTAGTCCATTTGTAATTTCTGTTAGCCTTGCAAACATATCAGAAATTGATTCTTCTGGCTTCATTGCGAACAACTCATAGTCCCGAACTAAGAGATTGGCCTTTGTTTCCTTGACTTGCGATGTTCCTTCATATATAAGCCGCAGCTTATCCCACATCTCCTGCGCAGAGGCACACATAGATATTCGTGAGTATTCGTTAGGATGGACGGCACATTGAATTATATTCATAGCCTTAAAGTTCGTTGAACACTTCTCTATATCTTCTTCATCCCATTCATCTTCTTTTTCAGATAAAACATATGGACCCTTACTTATGACACGCCAAACATCATAGTCCTGGGCACGTAGGAAAACATACATTCTATTTTTCCAGTAAGGGTAGTTCGATCCATCAAAGAACGGAGGTCTTTGAATGGAATGCCCTTCGGGCATCATCCCTCTGTTTGCCATTTAATGGGATCTGCTCTGACGACCGTGAGATCGTAAATCAACCAGAGACCAGAGCTCTGATACCAATTGTTGAGTCCCGAAACGTGGCAATCAAGAGGGGAGGGGTGAATTGATGGCCAATAAAAATAACTATCTAATAGAACTCTTATAACAATTACATTAACAAGCTCTCACCTCGCACGAACATGAACACACTTGTGGAAACGTATGCAACGGGTGTGATTGATAGAATAAGTGGTGTAAGCTCAACTCACCGCGAAGCCCACTTGACAAGTAAACGTATAGGCAAACCACAATGAACACACGGAAATTTTTAGGTGGTTCGGGTACACTGCCGTGTTCCCTACGTCCACCCCTCACACGGAGGATTAAGGCTTCACTATGAGTGAATCACACACACACACACGCTGTAAGGACAGCAACCACACACACGTTCGTGTTACCGAACACAAGCACAACACACACACACGTTCGTGTTACCGAACACGAACTCAACACACAAGTATCTGAGATAATGTTTACAGACGAATACTCAAGCTTGAATCAACTGAACCAGAATGAAAAAGGGTGAGGAAAGAATGAAATTATCCTGGTTGGAGCTCCCCCTTTCTCTTTTCGGAATTTAATCGAACACTTGTGTAGCAGGAAGATGTTCTTGACGATCTTGAATCGGATGAGCTTGAAACTTGATTTCACTCGCAGCCAGCAGTAGAGGATTGATTGGAACTTCGAATCCTCCTTCTTCCCTTCACTTTCACGCACAAACACAAGAGGAACAATGGCTGGAGATGGCTGCTGCGACCTGCACAAGGAAGGGTTAGAAAGAAACCCGAAAACAGTGTTTATAATTATTCCCTTAGGGTTTACACCCTTAACAAGATGATTTATACTCCTAGACAGGACAAGGGACGTTCAGGGGACCAGATCCATGTATTACGGAGTGATTCCCGGAGTCCCTAACAGCTGTATAAGCCCATGTGGCTCGAAACCATCAAGTCAACAAAACCGGCGCCGCCCAGAACAGAAGGGTCGACCCTTGGGGTCGACCCTCGTGCTATGCTAGAGGTCCAGAAGTCATGGGTCGACCCCTGGGGTCGACCCTCTCAGAACCAGGTTCTGGTTCAACAAAAACAGCAAGAGGACCTGTAGGGGTCGACCCTTGGGGTCGACCCTCTGGGCATGGGTCGACCCTTGGGGTCGACCCTTTCAGTTGGGAGCCGACGGGTTTAAAAAAAGGTTGCCAGGGGTCGACCCTTGGGGTCGACCCTAGAAGCTGGGGGTCGACCCTTGGGGTCGACCCTTTCAGCAGGGGTTAAGAACCCTTGCTCAGATGCTCCGATTGGCTTGGGGATCGCCCCGAGGGGTCGTCCCACGCTCCACAACAATCACAAACCATGATTCTAAGTCCAAGAACACATCTAGATGTTTTTATGATGGTTTATCAAAATAAACATGTTTTAGCATGAAAACATAAACCATTTGACATAATTAAACTCTTGGATGCTTCCTAGATAAAAGGACTTATGGAAATGAAGGAATTCAAACCACATTGCCATGATTCAAAAATGATTAGATCTCACCCATAGTCCTAGAGTTGCATTCGACTGTGGCCATTGTTGATTGTCCTGTCAAAACAGTTTTTGAATTGGATTTCTTTCATGAAATTCAAATGATAAACACTTACCCTTGAAGTGAAGTCCTTCAACCGTCCAAAACCTTATATGAGCAGCACTTAACAAAGTCATCAGAGAATCTCATTTTCAGTTTAAGAAACATCATTTGGTCATCATCAAAATATATAAGACATGATAAAAGAGGAGGGGGTTCAACAGTAGCCTTCTTACGGCACGTGTGTGTTGACCCACCCGGGAGTGGTGGAGCGGCTTACCCAAGAGAGACGGTATTTAGGCTGGTTACAGTAGGGCCCCTCGCCTTTGTAGCCTGAGTCCGGCTAGGGGGAAAGACAGCTAGAGGACCCGACCTAGAGTGGATGGTCTATGTGTGCACACTTAGTTAGGGGCTGTTGGACCCGCGTTGACGAGCGTGATCCCAGCTTGTCCTTGTTCATGGTACTGGTTACTGTAGTGTCTCTGTCTCCGCCTGGGGCGTCGCAGCGAGACACTTGAGGCGCAGACTAAGTCGTCATTGGACGCATCCGGCTTTGCTTCTGGTGGACAGTGCTCCCGTCACGCGACGTGAGTTTTCTTGTGACTTGAGTTTTCGCTTCCCGTCTGTGAGACGTGGTTTTGCGTGCAGTTCCGGATGTGTTCCCGAGATAGAGGTCTAGGGTTCGGTGAGCGTCACCGAGGGTTCTCCTTGGATGGTGTTAGGTCCACGACAATATTGTCGTGATGTTTCTTCCGGTAGCGTAGCCCGAGGTTTCCCCGTTAGTTCGGTGGTCCCCTGATTGTAAGATCGGGGCGTGTTTTCAGGTACAGTAGGAGTAACTGTAATGCCGAGTTTTGACCGGCCACCGGTTCACTGTTCCTACTGTAGTTGTAGCTGCTTTCCTTTCCACTACCGCCATTGTTCTCGGTTGGGGTTCCGTGGGATCCCTACTGAGCCAGTGACAGGAGGCTCACCCCTGCGTTTCAGGTGCGGCGGTTCTTCCTCGTGATTCGAGGGTGTTGTGTAGAGGTTCTTAGTTGCCAGCTCACCGGGCCAAGTGCTCACTTGACATGTGGTACGTTTTACTGCTTTAGACTATACTTTCTATTGGACTGGACTCTGTTGTAGTAGTAGTTTATTTATTTCTATTAATTGTTGAATTATGCTACCTTATTTCCTATTTCTTTGTACATCCACACTCCTTTTAGACCTTCCGAGCGCTCCCGGCTCGTGGGCGGCGGGCCAGGATTCGAATGGTATCGGGCTCCTTCCGGTATCCGGATCTTAGGTCGTTACAGTTGGTATCAGAGCGTGGTTATGGACGTACATGGGAATTCAAGATACTATAGTGATCAGAGTCCGTAAGGTCCAGTATAGTCGGCAGATGGCATAGGATTTTGTGCATGTTTTTCGCTTGGTTTCTCGCGTAAGAGCTTGAGTGCGCGGTGTTGGCACTGTGAAGGTGGTTGTCATTTTTCATCAGAGTGTCGGCGTGGGGTTTGAGGATCGAGGTCGAGAGCATTCTCCCTTTGATGGTGGCCCCGGTGGTGCTGCGTTGGGCAGAGGTTACCGGTAGATGTGTTGCTGCGGTGCGGCGTTCGAGGAATCTACAGCGAGGTCAGGTGGCTGGCGAGGATTGCTCGTGGTTAAGTGGCCGTGAGTGTGCTCCGAGGGAGCTGTTATAGAGTCTGGCCACTCCAGGTGGAGATTCATCTAGCCCCTAAGGCGTTGAGATTGTGGTTTGAGGTGGCAGAGCGGGTGTTCGGATCGAGAGGTGCGCTCGGGTGAGCGGAGGATCTTCTGTGGAGCTGCTGATTTGTCGAGCCTGATGTTCTTGCCAGGCTCTGTGGCGTCAGGAATGACGTGTCGGTCCTGGATATTTTTGTAGATTTTGAGGTAGGATTGGGTGGAGGCGTCCCAGTAAGTTCTTGCTCTTGCGCTTCTGTGTAAGAATGGGTTGTGTTCGCCCTGGAGTTGGCTTGAGATGTGAAGGTTCTGCAGTGAGTTCGGAACTCGAGGATGAGTGTCGACGGTTGTCGATTATGGCTCGTGTTGTGGCTCTTGGCGTGGCGTGTTGTAGTTCGAGGAATTGCGAGGTGGTGCATCGAGAGATGTTATGATTGTGGTCCAACGTGACACTCGTTGAGTGTGTCGGAGGAGCTGACCTGACGGAAGTGATGGTTTTTCTAGTGTTGGAAGGTGCTGTTCCCAGTGTGTGCAAGGTTCGAGGTCAGGTCGAGCGTGGAGACCTTTCGTTGGTCGGAAGCGTATTGAGTTTTTCCTTGGTTGGAGAGGATCACGTTTGGCTAAGGTTCGTTGTCTTACATCGTGTGTTCAGATTGGTTGGCCTTCGTGTGCCATGAAATCCGTGTGAGACGTGTTCCGTGTTTTGGCAAGGTGGTTGCATGTGAGAAGTCGTGCCCATTTCCCCTGGTGTGTAAGGTGTGTTGGCGTATTCCGGAAGGATGTGTGCCGCTTGGGCGGTGTTCGTGAGGATTTGCGGCTGGGGTTGTGGTTCCCGATGTATCGAGGATCGGAGCCTGCGGAGTTGCAGAGGATTGTCGGGATGGAGGATCCAGAGTTGTCGATGTGGTTGGTTGAGTGTGTGGATCAGAGTGCACGGATCGTAGCGTTGGTTGCTGCGAGTGGATTTCCCGAGGAAATGTAGAGCAGTGGAGAATTGGTTCCACGATATCAGATTATCTCGGGTTGCGTGAGATGTGTTGTTGCCGTGCCGTTGCCCGAGATATTATGGTCGTGGCACTAGCGGGGTGGAGAATTGGGGAAATATGTTGGCAAGTGTGCCGCATGAGTACCCTGTTCGTGTGTTGGAAGTTGTGTTTGTGGGTGAGATTGTGTTTTGGAGAAGTGATCTCTGAGAGATTATGGGTCCCAGATGGTGGCTGCGAGAGGTTGGTCAAGTTGACCGAGTGGTCGACCATGGTGAGATGTGTGTTGTCTGGGGACCCACGTGCATTGGTCGTGGAGCTGTCGACCAAGTTGCTGTGACAGCATGTGGCACTTGGTTGCTTTGGAGTTGTGTGCCGTGAATTGCTCAGGTTGCGTCCCGTGGCTCTGTGGTGAGAGCAGAATCGGGATTGGCAGGCATCCATTCAGAGTAATTGAGATGAGATAGGATTTGAAGAGACAGGACGGTGATTGATGCATGTACATGGTAGGTCCTTGATGGGACGTTGGCGTGGAATGGTGGTCCTTGGTCTGTGACCAGCATGGGAGGATTCCCCAATGAGTCTGAGTCTAGTGACGTGAGGACCAAGGAGAGACCTTGTCATGTGGTTGCGCCGTGCTCCCCTGAGAGGGTAGAGTTGGCGTGAGGCTCGAGGTTTGGATGTGGTGTTGGTCTATGCATGAGTCAGCAGATGGCCTGTCATGAGTCGGATTGTGCCTACTGGGCCGGCGGAGGTTTCCCGTTGACGAATGTCTGGTGACCAGTGGACGGTCTTTCACCGACAAAAGATGCTGGTGGTTGCGCATCGGGAATGGCGAGAGCCATGTCCAAGCGAGGGCTTTCGTGGCCATTTCTGTGATGTGCTTTTCGGATGGGATCTGGGCTTTGTCGGAGTTTGAGTTCTGGCAGAGTTGGTCCGGTGTTGTTGTGGCGTTCGGCTTGCCAGGTGTGAAGTGGTCCTTGGCGTGGAGCCGACGGAATTGTGGCGGTCAGCTGGTGGAGAGGCTGACGTTTGGTTGGTCTACCGAGCATGGATTTTGATCGGTGGTTGTCTCTCGTAACGAGGACTGTGTCTCCTCGGTGAGTGAGACGGTGGCAGCGGTGCCATGAGTGGTTTTCGTTGTAGCTGAGGTGATACTAGACTTGTGCTTTTGTGTTATGTCTGCTTAGGTGACCGATATGTGTGCGGTGTGCAGAGTGAGGTGTTGCTAGTGATAATGGTCTGGCCGTATCCCTCAGGATCTATGTTTTCATGAGAATCGAGATTTTTCTATGTTGGGGCTCTGACAGCATTGTCAGTTGGTTCAGTGTTCTTCCCCTGTGACTTGGCGCTTGTCCTGAATTTCGAGGATGAAATTTCTTTAAGGGGGAAGGGCTGTAACGGCCCGGATTTTTCCGATCATTTTCGTGGGTCTCGGAGTATGTTTTGTGCTTTACACGTGTTTTTCCCTGATATGCCTTCGGAACCTTATGCAGGGTGAACCGTTGCGTTCTCTGACTCCGGGACATGACCAGCGCATTGTGCTCTTCCCAAGGATCGCGGAGGTAATTTTTCGTATTTTTTTGAATTTCTAGAATTTTTGGGTTTTTCTATATATATTAACCTCATTTTCTCTCTCCACATCTCTCATTTCTCTCCCTTTTCCCTCTCTCTTCTCTCACGTTCTCTCCTCTCCCCCTCTCACTCCGAGCGGCCGACGGAGGTGGCAAGGGCGGGGCGGTGTGGCTCGTGGGGCGTGGAGCGACGGGCACGGGATGAGGATCGCGATGGTGGAGGTGGTTTGTGGGATTACGAGCCGGCGAGGGTTTAAACGGCGTTTTCTTTGTGGATCGGCGTCCACGGCTCGTCGAATCTTCAGTAGAGGTAGGGAGATGGATCCCCAGCTCGTGCACTTTCTTTCCCGTGAATTTGGTAGGCCGTGGTGAGCCGAGCGGGCTTATTTGAGCGATTTGGGAAAAATGTATGATTTTGGGGTGTGAGCCCGATCTAGAGTTTTAACTGTGTTTTTGGGGTTTAAGTGGGTCCTCTCAGTGCTAGTGAGGTTAGGGACTAGTTTCCCCTTTGTTTCCCCTTCGCGTGGGCGCAAATGGGGCGTGGAATGGAGTTTTCCACGATTCACGCCGTTCTCAGTTTTCTAGCTTAAAAATGGTCTTAACAGAAGCCGCTTATAGGTGAAGCGGTCCCCAGTCAGACCGTTTTCTGTCCGTTTCACCGTGTTTCCTTGTGTGGTCTCGCGATAAACCGTTCCATTGGTTTAAGCGGTCCAAGCCAGACCGTTTCTTGTGACTGGGCGGCCAGGGGCTGACCGCCTAGGGTTCAGGCGGCCACCTGGGGACCGCCATTGGTCACTGTATTGTCGGTAGGTTTTACGGTCCGTGGGAGACCACCGGGCATCTTAAGCGGCCTCGTTACTGACCGCTACTGTTGGTAAGCGGTCAGGCCATGACCGCCTAGGGTACCTACGGTTGTGTGTCTGTGGCAGTCTGGAGGAGACCGCCCTGTTTCGTGCACGGCCTCGCGACTGGCCGTTACTCAGTGAATAGCGGCCAGGGCAGAACCGCCTGGTTCTAGAGTGGCCCAGGTGCGACCGCCCCTTTGACCGCTTGTTCCCGATTAGTAGCGGTCTAATGGAGACCGCTGTTATGGATTTTACGGTCCAGGAAGGATCGCTTATTAGAGTTATGTGGTCCCAGCCAGACTGCCTATCTCTGTGACGGTCCAGTGAAGACCGCCACTCTGTTTCTAGTGCTTAACGCGTTTCGGTCGCGTTGTGTTGATCTCCGATCGACCCGGTTGTGACCCAGTGGTTGACCATCGGCCTCGTGAGTGTCTCAGACATCCCTTGAGTTCTGTGACCGTGTTTCTGGGACGTCTGGAGGTACCGTGTTACCTCGATTAGCGTGCCCGTAGATTTAGAGAGTCCGAGTGACCCCATGTGTTTCGGGCTTTCATGTTCTCGCTAGATCGAGTCACCGTGTGTCGGTATGAGTGCAGTGGGGCTTCCCACATGTCGTGGGTTTCACCGGAAGGTGGTTTCCGAGTGGGCCGCGTGTGTGGCCTTGGACTGTGCGTCCAATTAACCAACCTGGGGCTGGAGGTTTTCTGATGCGGGACAGACATGGGGACCGACTCAACGTGGTATGGACCTCGGACTCTAGATGCGGACACGACCAGCAACACATGATGGGAGAGACATTAGGCCCGACACGGAGAGCTCCTATAGGCTATACGTTGCTAACAGAAACACAAGCTCACTCGTCGTCCCAAGCGAGGGAAACGTGGATCGTGCGCGGTTGAAGAACCGGCAGAGTTCAAGGGTAGTCGACTCACTTCCGGACTCGGATCGAGTCGCGGGAGGGGTCAATCTCACACTCACAGTGGTGACATGGACACACGGGCTAGTACCTACACTCTCGGCAGCGGCCTAAGACCATATACTAGCTAAGTAATGTAATGCCAAGGAGTTAAGACCTTTACCTCCACGCACCCGGCGTGGCGAAGACACCCCGGCTGACTTACGGGCCCCCGGTTAACATAATTCACAGCGGTACAAAGAGATTCGACCCACTCCACGCAGGGAGGTAAAAGGTCACATGTGGGCCCCGGGGATCACGCAAATCAGGTTGACGGGCAGCATCTTGATGTCGTCTCGACGCGCCGAACTCCGCTTTCTCGTGCTTTCTGTACGGCGAAATCAATGGGCCGTGGGGCCCACACGCTGTCCTGTCCTCCGGGTCTGGCGGGGTGGGTCCCACTGTAATGGGGACCCCTGGCAGCACGCTTCCCTGGACGGCGGTCAGTCGGCGACACTCACCGGAGGCCAGGTGCCCCGGTTCCCAAGTGGAGAGGATGCTGTCCACGAGCTGACGTTGCTATTTCAGCAGCGCACGCTCTGGAGAAAATGGCCGCTGCGATCAGCCACGTCGCCGGAATGCGACGAAACCAGCGCCGTTGGAAAGAGGATTCGAAATACTTCAATCTAGGGCCAGTGGACTCTTCTGAACCTGCGCGGACCTGGGCTTTAACTATTTTTCAATTCTCTGCTCTACAGCTCCCGAAATCTCATATCAGCATACCAGTTTCCTGTAAATGGCCATTGACCGCCTATGTACAGTTGGATTCAGACTTTGAGCTCATCTTAAAAGTTGTAGGTAATCAAACTACGGAACTGGGACTATTTTTAGAATTTGATTTGGAGGTGGCTGCGATTTGTTATGATTTTTGGGGTGACTGGTGGTCGGATCTGGGAACAGGTGGATAGAACTGTAGATGGGTCTGAGAACAATTTTTAGAAAATATGAGATGGGTGAATCAAAAATTGAGAAACATTTTGGATGAAGGGGTGGATGGATGGAACCCCCAGTAAAATTGGGCGAACTAACAAAAATCAAAAAGTGGATCTAAGACATGAAACTCAGGACGGAGGTGAACCTGGACAGAACTCTGGCAGAACCGAAATGGAAGAGTGGACGAAAATCAAAAAATGGGAAACATGATCTGAATGCTGGCCTGATTTTTGTGGGTAGAGAGGAACATCCCTGAAACAACTCCTCCAAATTTGGTAGCCAAATGAGCACAGGGAAGACCTGTGAATTTTGAACAAGCTACTGGGATACTGTGCAGGCAGAACTCCGTTGATGGCGATGGCGGTGCGGTGGCGGCTCGTGGCGGCGGCGGCGATCGTCGGAACCGATAAACGAGGAGTCACACCTTAGAATGGAAACCTTCACAGCATCCAAGGGGGAGAGGGAGAGGAGAAGGGGGCGCACCAAGCTGGAGCTCCAAGATTTTCTTCCAATTCAAATGGCATTAATTCAAGAAAATGGTAATTACATGCCTTATATATGACTCCCACCAAACTCATCCTCCACCGTTGGATCTAGGGGTTGGGGATGGATGGCTAGGATGGAGTTTGATCAAAATACAACAAAAATATTAAACAAAAGGGGAGGGGGGCGCACCTTGACCAAGGAGGGTCAAGGGGGGGACATGGTAGGTGGGGTTGGTGGCCTCCCATGTGGACTTTTCAAGTCCATTGTCCCCCTCCCTTGGCCCACCCTTCTAGAAGCCTCCATGGAGGGTTGACTGACCCCACAGGGGCCCTAGAGCTGAGGTGGCCCAATGGGAGTGGAGTGGGGGCCCGTGGGACCCAGGGATCCCCATTTTGCACATAAGCCCCTCGAACTATCTAAATTACACACTGACGGAAAGGAAATAAAATACATTACACACAAATAAAAATCCCCAAAAAGTATGATAAATGCTATGACTCAGTGGGGAACCTCCAGACTGTCTCTGAGCCATAGGGATGCTGAGGTGGCTCGAGTCGTGCCCCGTGTGCGGTACCGGTGGCTCGGCGTGTCGCGCCGCTCAACTGCTCGGGTGTCCGCACCAATTTTTCCCGGGTGGGAGAAACTCGACCCTGTCGAGTAAGGGTCTGCATCGCTCCTGTATCGCTCCAGAAGGTCCGGATCGATCCGCTGCAACTCGCCATGTGTGACCCATGTGTCCTCAGTAGCGGGCCGTCCTCTCCATCGCACTAGGTAGCGCGGGTAAGATCCACTCCTGGTAACTGTCACTTGCTCGTCCAGTATACGATCTATATGCTCACGTTGCCGTGAAAAAGGGGCTGGAGGTGGAAGTGGACACTCAGGTGTGGGATCACTCTCAAGGGGAGGAGATGGCTCAAAAGGCTCACTAGGGATCACCGCTGGGTCCCTATATACAACAAGATCCGATACATTGAAGGTAGAGCTTATACCATATTCCTCGGGCAGGTCCACAACATACGCATTGGATCCAACGCGTTTCAACACTCTAAAGGGACCGGCTCTGCGAGCTTGCAACTTCTTAACGGTTCCAGAGGGAAACCGTTCAGGTCTTACCTTGATCATGACATATTCACCCTCCTGGAACTCTCGGTGGTGTCGGTGGACATCGGCTAACTCCTTGTACCGTGCATTGCTGGCCTCAACTGTGACGACGGACATCGTCATGCAGACTCCTAACATGATTAGCAAAAGAAAAGAAACACAGGATGCACACACGACCTAACATGCTTAGCAAAAGAAAAGAAACACACGGATGCACATACGACCCTAAACAACCCTACAGTTAGTAAAACCCAATCATATGCAAGGTGGTCCAGGACATCCGAATGTGTGCCATGCATGCATTTGACATAACCGGAGGTTAATGTCATGGTGGACTCCTAGACATCCTACGATGCACCAACCATGGACATGGGGTTTGGATGTGGGAAGTCCGGGAGGCTTGGGTGGTTGAGGTGGGCCGGGGGAACCAAAGTCTTCATTACCCCCAAATGACGGTTCGGACCTATTGCCATGTGAAGGTTGCCGGGCCCGAGTAGAAGGGGTGTGATAGTGGACTTCCTTAAAGAGGGGGAATGGCGGTTGTGGGCCAAGGGGCCCATGAAGAAAGGGATCGAAGGGATCAAAGAATGTGTGACCCCTCGATATGGATTCTCTCATCTCAAGATCACATGTGTGGAAGTCTAGAAGGTGTTGTTGATCTCCTTCATCCTTGAAGGGAGATGAGACGGTGGGGGTATGATGGTGGACTCTCTCAAAAAGGTGGAGTAAATATGGTGGGTCACGGGGTCCACAAGAGAATGGGTCAAAGGGATCAAAGAAGGTATGACCCCTCGGACTAGGCTTCCACAAATCGCTGTCCCACATTTAGAAATCTTGGAGGTGTAAATGATCACCTTCATTCATTGTGAGAGGTGGGACGACAGTCATAGGTAGAAAGTAAGATTCCTCCCTTGGGTAAAAGGAAATGAAGTCGGACTCGGCCAGCATAGGGAGGAGTAGAAGAACCTCCGTGGTAACATGACCCATGGTGTACACGGAGGTGATGGACCCTAAAGCGGGATGAGTGAAACTACGACCTGTGAGTCGGTCGAAGCCTGGAGCCAACAAGTGCGTAAATGTCCACTGCCGGTCTAACCCTTTAAGAAGGTCATCCAATGTATCCACATAGTGACTAGACCGGAAAGTGGTATGAAATGAATTGATTGGCACCAGAGGTAGGATAGGGTCCATAGATGGGAAGGGAAGTGGGACGAAGCCCTTCTTGAGCCAGCTAAGAAGCGGCTCGGCTATGACAAGCAAACCCGTTAGAAACACGGGTGGCTCGGGCTGAGGTGCTTAGAATAAAGATCGAAGAGTGGGGCTTCTCCAACCCTTTTGTCCCTTATGGCTAGAGATGTCCGAGTGGGACATTGTCCGGCGTAGTGGCCGAACCCCTGGCAGCAATAACACTGCTGTCGTGACCCACTACGCTCCCTGATAAGTGGGTCCCTACCCTTATCCTCCTGACGGACAGGGGGTGTAGGCAATGGGGCTCTCGTGGGTGGGAGAAGAGGATCCACTATGATGGGGAGAGGGTTTGGGGACTCCGTTGATGGGGCCGGGTTAAGACTACCGGCGATGACCTCCTTAGGCTCGGGTTGGAGTACATCACTAGGAGTACGTGTCCTATCCACCCCATCCAACTGGTCTAAAATCATTTGCATAAGTTCGGCAACGGAGTGGGTTGGAATAGGGATATCATGGTGGATTCGCCCGTAGTCAACCGTCCTAGGATTGGGTCTTGGCTCATCTACGTGTGGGACTCTTTGCCTCCGACTAGAACCCACTTGGTTGGAAGTGATTGGGTGGGGCCTGTTGGAGGTGACTGGTTGGGGCACGTAGACCTTCCTAAGCTCTCTCTTCATATCCCACCATGACTCGATGGGCCATTGCCCCCTAACCTCTCTCATTCTTTCGATGTAATCCCACTTTTCGGTAGCCTCATGAAGAAGCCGCTCTTTGGCGAAAGAGAATTGCATTGCCTCAGACATAGTATAACAATCAAAGTAGGTGTCCATGGTGGCCTCCCACTTGAGGTAGATGCCCGGGTCATTGGAGCCAAAAAAATCTGAGGCTTCAGGCCTACAGAAGTGGAGAGGATGGTTGCCAAGCCCATGGGTGGGCCAACGGTCATATCGCCCGGGTGATTGGGACTCCATGAGAAACTGGGGAACTACATGTTAGACATGCCGACACTTGGACAAGACCGACTGACTCTTATAGGACTACACACGAACTAGAAGACACCGACTAATGTAAACACTCACTAAAGGATGCACTTAGACCTAACCAATATCCGGTATGTGGCGGAGATAAGCGACCCGAAGATCACTCGCACAAGTACGCTACCTTCCCGATAGGCATAACCTAATGTTCGGGCAACGCCTTTTAATATACCGAGCTATTGGGTGAAATGCAATTTGAAACACTCTTTTTTTTTGTTTTGAAAATAATGATGATCCTAGACTCGACTTAGACCATGATGCATGCAAGACCTATGCAAAGACTACCCTAGACTCGACTCGCTCTGATACCAAACTGATGCGGGATGGACACGGGGACCGACTCAACGTGGTATGGACCTCGGACTCTAGATGCGGACACGACCAGCAACACATGATGGGAGAGACATTAGGCCCGACACGGAGAGCTCCTATAGGCTATACGTCGCTAACAGAAACACAAGCTCACTCGTAGTCCCAAGCGAGGGAAACGTGGATCGTGCGCGGTTGAAGAACTGGCAGAGTTCAAGGGTAGTCGACTCACTTCCGGACTCGGATCGAGTCGCGGGACGGGTCAATCTCACACTCACAGCGGTGACATGGACACACGGGCTAGTACCTACACTCTCGGCAGCGGCCTAAGACCATACACTAGCTAAGTAATGTAATGCCAAGGAGTTAAGACCTTTACCTCCACGCACCCGGCGTGGCGAAGACACCCCAGCTGACTTACGGGCCCCCGGTTAACATAATTCACAGCGGTACAAAGAGATTCGACCCACTCCACGCAGGGAGGTAAAAGGTCACATGTGGGCCCCGGGGATCACGCAAATCAGGTTGACGGGCAGCATCTTGATGTCGTCTCGACGCGCCGAACTCCGCTTTCTCGTGCTTTCTGGACGGCGAAATCAATGGGCCGTGGGGCCCACACGCTGTCCTGTCCTTCGGGTCTGGCGGGGTGGGTCCCACTGTAATGGGGACCCCTAGCAGCATGCTTCCCTGGACGGCGGTCAGTCGGTGACACTCACCGGAGGCCGGGTGCCCCGGTTCCCAAGTGGAGAGGATGCTGTCCACGAGCTGATGTTGCTATTTCAGCAGCGCGCGCTCCGGAAAAAACGGCCGCTGCGATCAGCGACGTCGCCAGAATGCGACGAAACCAGTGCCGTTGGAAAGAGGATTCGAAATCCTTCAATCTAGGGCCAGTGGACTCTTCTGAACCTGCGCGGACCTGGGCTTTAACTATTTTTCAATTCTCTGCTCCACAGCTCCCGAAATCTCAGATCAGCATACCAGTTTCTTGTAAATGGCCGTTGACCGCCTACGTACAGTTGGATTCAGACTTCGAGCTCATCTTAAAAGTTGTAGGTAATCAAACCACGGAACTGGGACTATTTTTAGAATTTGATTTGGAGGTGGCTGCGATTTGTTATGATTTTTGGGGTGACTGGTGGTCGGATCTGGGAACAGGTGGATAGAACTGTAGATGGGTCTGAGAACGATTTTTAGAAAATATGAGATGGGCGAATCAAAAATTGAGAAACATTTTGGATGAAGGGGTGGATGGATGGAACCCCCAGTAAAATTGGGCGAACTAACAAAAATCAAAAAGTGGATCTAAGACATGAAACTCAGGACGGAGGTGAACCTGGACAGAACTCTGGCAGAACCAAAATGGAAGAGTGGACGAAAATCAAAAAATAGGAAACGTGATCTGAATGCTGGCCTGATTTTTATGGGTGGAGAGGAACATCCCAGGAACAACTCCTCCAAATTTGGTAGCCAAATGAGCAAGGAGAAGACCTGTGAATTTTGAACAAGCTACTGGGGTACTGTGCAGGCAGAACTCCGTTGATGGCGATGGCGGTGCGGTGGCGGCTCGTGGCGGCGGCGGCGATCATCGGAACCGATAAACGAGGAGTCACACCTCAGAATGGAAACCTTCACAGCATCCAAGGGGGAGAGGGAGAGGAGAAGGGGGCGCACCAAGCTGGAGCTCCAAGATTTTCTTCCAATTCAAATGGCATTAATTCAAGAAAATGATAATTACATGCCTTATATATGACTCCCACCAAACTCATCCTCCACCGTTGGATCTAGGGGTTGGGGATGGATGGCTAGGATGGAGTTTGATCAAAATACAACAAAAATATTAAACAAAAGGGGAGGGGGGCGCATCTTGACCAAGGAGGGTCAAGGGGGGGACATGGTAGGTGGGGTTGGTGGCCTCCCATGTGGACTTTTCAAGTCCATTGTCCCCCTCCCTTGGCCCACCCTTCTAGAAGCCTCCATGGAGGGTTGACTGACCCCACAGGGGCCCTAGAGCTGAGGTGACCCAATGGGAGTGGAGTGGGGGCCCGTGGGACCCAGGGATCCCCATTTTGCACATAAGCCCCTCGAACTATCTAAATTACACACTGACGGAAAAGAAAAAAAATACATTACACACAAATAAAAATCCCCAAAAAGTATGATAAATGCTATGACTCAGTGGGGAACCTCCAGACTGTCTCTGAGCCATAGGGATGCTGAGGTGACTCGAGTCGTGCCCCGTGTGCGGTACCGGTGGCTCGGCGTGTCGCGCCGCTCAACTGCTCGGGTGTCCGCACCATTTTCCGTGTGTCCCTTGGACAAGGGATTCACCTGGCGGCTTGTGAGCTGCCTCGGTAATTATGCCATCGTGGTTTCAGACCTAGGGATTAGGCTAGATTAACGGCGCTGTGCCATTGTATACGATGGTCTTGACTCGAGTCTGTGACTCAAGGACTGTTGGATTTAGTAGGTCTAGTGGGCCATCCAGAGTCTGGTGGCATCGTGCCACCTGTTACTCCGCGTTACTCGCAATGGGTGCATGTGTGGTTTTCTGTGTTCGCGTCTAGTGACGTCCCACTGGTCGTAGCCTTCTTACGGCACGCGTGTGCTGACCCACCCGGACGTGGTGGAGCGACTTACCCAAGAGGGACGGTTTTTAGGTTGGTTACAGTAGGGCCCCTCGCCTTTGTAGCCTGAGTCCGGTTGGGGGGAAAGCTAGCTAGAGGACCCGACCTAGAGCGGATGGTCTATGTGTGCACACTTAGTTGGGGGCTGTTGGACCCGCGTTGACGAGCGTGATCCCAGCTAGTCATTGTTCGTGGTACTGGTTACTGTAGTGTCTCTGTCTCCGCCTGGGGCGTCGCAGCGAGACACTTGAGGCGCGGACTAAGTCATCAGTGGACGCATCCGGCTTTACTTCTGGTGGGCAGTGCTCTCGTCACGCGACGTGAGTTTTCTTGTGACTTGAGTTTTCGCTTCCCGTCTGCGAGACGTGGTTTTACGTGCAGTTCCGGGTGTGTTCCTGAGATAGAGGTCTAGGGTTCGGTGAGCGTCACCGAGGGTTCTCCTTGGACGGTGTTAGGTCCACGACAATATTGTCGTGATGTTTCTTCCGGTAGCGTAGCCAGAGGTTTCCCCGTTAGTTCGGTGGTCCCCCGATTGTGAGATCGGGACGTGTTTTCAGGTATAGTAGGAGTAGCTGTAGTGCTGAGTTTTGACCGGCCATAGGTTCGCTATTCCTACTGTAGTTGTAGCTGCTTTGCTTTCCGCTACCGCCATTGTTCTCGGTTGGGGTTCTCTGGGATCCCTACTGAGCCAGTGACAGGAGGCTCACCCCTGCGTTTCAGGTGCGGCGGTTCTTCCTCATGGTTCGAGGGTGTTGTGCTGAGGTTCTTAGTTACCAGCTCGCCGGGCCAAGTGTTCACTTGGCATGTGATACGTTTTACTGCTTTAGACTGTACTTTCTGTTAGACTAGACTTTGTTGTAGTAGTTGTTTATTTATTTCTGTTAATTATTGAATTGTCCTGCCTTATTTCCTATTTCTTTGTACCTCCACACTCTTTTTAGCCCTTCCAAGCCCTCCCGACTCGTGGGCGGTGGGCCAGGATTCGAATGGTATCGGGCTCCTCCTGGTATCCGGATCTTGGGTCGTTACAGTGAGGGTGCTTCGCAAAAGTCAAAGTACTAGAAAATAAGAGAAAGGAAATTAGACCAAAAATAATAGATACTATCTTCATAAACTACACTACAAACAATAATGCAGACAAATTTTCTTGTAACACGAATCGATTTCTGATAATTAATTCTGAAATAAGCGATATATCAAATAACACCATAATTGAGGCTAAAGATGTTGTTTATTATGAAAAAGTATTTCCCTTTAAATCTAGAGTTAAAACTAACATAAGAAATAATGAACCTACCTCTAACTCTCACCCCACTGGCTCTAGAGCAGAAGAATACATTCCTACAGAACCAAGAAGAGGTAAAAGAACAAGAACGGAAATTTTTTTAAAGACTTTTATGTATTACTAATAGAAGATTCTCCAACTACATACTCTGAGGCCATGAACTCTATGGATTCACCCTTCTGTAAATAAGTCATAGATAATGAAATGAACTCAATAGTCTAAAACAACACATGGGTCTTAACGGACTTACCTCCGGGATGTAAATGGATATTTAAAAGGAAACTAAAATCAAATGGAATTGTAGATAAATATAAGGCCCGACTGGTAGTTAAATGGTTTACACAAAAAGTCATTGTGAACTATTTTGATGTATACTCTCATGTGGTTAGAATCACCACCATTAGATTCCGAATTGCCTTAAGCTCCATACATAAACTAATCATACACCAAATTGATGTTAAAATTACTTTCTTAAATGGTGAACTAGAAGAAGGAATATATATAGATCAACCCGATAACTTTATTGTTCCAAGTCAAGAAAAGAAAGTATGCAAACTAATTAGATCTCTATATGGATTAAAACGAGCACCCAAACAATGACTTGAAAATTTCGATCAAACCATTCTTTCTTATGATTTTAAAATGAACCAAACTGAGAAATGTGTGTAGCATAAAATGTTTAGTGAAATATCATCGTCTTGTACTTATATGTTGACGACATTTTAATTTTTGGATAAAATATGTAAGTCGTAAAAGAAGGAAAAGAATTTCTATTTCACAACTTCGACATGAAATATTTAAGTGAAGCTGACATAATCCTAAATACTAGAATCATAACAAATCCGGGTGGAATAATATTATCTCAATCTCGCTATGTAGAGAAAATCCTTAGGAAATTTTATTACATAGATTGTCAACTAATTTTCACTCCCTATGACTCAAGTGTTCACCTTAAGAAAAACTTAGGACATCTAGCACTACAAAGTGAATATGCACAAATCATAGGATCACTTGGATTCCTTACAAATTACACCGGGCTTGATATTGCCTATGCAATTAATAGGCTAAGCAGATACACCATAAACTCTAATGAGAGTCATTAGAATATCTTAGAAAGAGTACTTAGATACTTAAAATGTACTATGACTTATGAATTACACTACACTGGCTATCCTTCTATTTTAGAAGGATATAGTGATGCAAACTGGATTAATGATTCCTTAGATGTTAAATCCATATCAAGATTTATTTTTCTCTAGAAGGAGATGCGGTTTCATGAAAATTTACCAAACAAACTGTGTTAGCCAGAAGGACAATGGAGTCTTGTACTAGACACCATCTGCACAGAAACTGAATGGTTGAGAGACCTTCTAGCTGACATCCCATTAATGGCTAAACTATTACCTCTTATATCCATCTTATGTGATTATAAATTTGCTATTGATAAATGCATGCAAACTAATACCGATGTAAAAATGAACATACACTTAAAAGTGCAGTATAAATCAATAAGAGATAAAATGAAACAACAATTAATTGTATTGAATTTTGTAAAGTCAGAAAGAAATTTGGCAGATGTATTTACAACATGATTGTCTAGGGCAGGGGTTTTAGAGGCATCGAGGGGGATGTGATTGAGCCCCTAAAAGAAATAGTTACCATGACGGCAACCCAATCTCACGGAAGTTCAATAGGTAGAAACAAGTTTGATAGGTGACTATGTGGATCACTAATGAATATGCTCCCATCTCTATGGCGCTAGTGCTCATTTAGAAGCAAGTGGTAATGGTGAGTTTCATATTCTTAATGAATTTAAGACCCAAGAGATAGGGGGGTTACCTTACTCACACCCTTTGTAGGATTCCCCAACATGTGTGGAGTCGTGAGGCCGGGACTATCAGATGTGACCTCTTAAGTGCCTTTTAAGACACTATATGCTTCTAAAATAGAAGGATAGCCAGTGTAGTATAATTCATAAGTCAAAGTACTCTACAAGGAAAGGCACTATTTGCGACGAAAATTTCAGACGGACTAATTTGCATCAAAATATCGGTCTGAAATTCAGACGAATATATTTCGTGTGAAATTCCGTCGCTATTTCAGACAGATACTTATCTGTCGTACTATCCGTCTCAATTTGAGACTTATATTCAGACGAAAATTAATCTGTCTGAAATTTTAGATGATTTTCAGACGAACTTATGTTTTGTCTGAAAATCCCACCCCCCAGCCAAATCGATCCCGTCCCCCCCACTCCCTGTCACTCACTTTCCCCTCACTCTCCCTCTCATTCTCTCTTTCCTCCGTCTCCCTGCCGCCGTCACCTCCGCTGCCGCCGGAGCCGTCCTCCCCGTCATCACCGGCCGTGGTCGTCCTCACCGTCGTCGTACTCATCCTCGATCGCTAGACGAAACTCATCATCGACGGTTGTCCTCGTCGGAGCCGTCCTCGTCCTCACTTTGGTACATAAACCCTCTCCCTCTCACTCTCCCCCTCTTAGTCTTTCTCATTCCCTCTCCCTCTCCCTCTCCCTCTCCCTCTCCCTCTCCCTCTCCCCCTCTTAGTCTTCCTCATTCCCTCTCCCTCTCCCTCTCCATCACTCCCTCTCACGCACACACCCGACAGAGGAGGCGCCGGTCGAGGGTGGTCGACCCCCTCCCTCTCCCGCTCCCGGTCTCCCTCCCCTTCTCACAGTCGTGTCCCTCTCCCTCTTTGTGTTGGCTGCCCCCCTCCCCCTCCCTTACCCTCTCTCCCTCTCCCGTTGGCCCCCCTCCCCCTCACAGACACACACACACACTCACACACAGACACAGACACATGCACACACGCACCGTTGGCCCCCCTCCCCCTCCCTGCTCCCGCCCTCTCTCACCCTCACTGTCTCACACAGTTAGATAAATTAATTTAATTTAATTTAATTATATATATATATTTTATTCATGGTAGGATAATCGGTCGAGAGGACGGGAACGAAAGAATCAGAGTTTTTTTGTGAATAAATAGTAAGTAAAAATTTGATTTTATTTTTATATGTTGTTTCATTTTATTTTAATTTATGTAATCTTAATTAGATTTATTGTTAGGATTTCTTGTTTAATAGTAACTAAATTAGAGAGGGAAGGGGCGTGGAAGTGAGGGTGGGAGGGTGATGACAGGGGCAAATAAAGCATGTATGTTAGTGACGATTACTTACACAGTTTCCATGGTCTGCTAGTAGCTAGCTATTTGATTTCTTTCATTAAATAGGCAATCTGACATGCATAGTTTTGGTATTGGTAGCGTTTCAGACACTATGTCACCTGTTAGCAATATACATATTTCTCCTGACTAGAAGATCCAACATGCAGATCAGGTTTGGTCTGACAAGTTCCCAAATCCATCCTTAAAAGGTCTAGCTATGTCCACATGGTTGCGTCTACTTAATTTGTTGTTCATAGACGTGTTAGTTTAGATGTCTACAATATAATTAGACTGAAGCAGAGATTAAGAAATAATTTGATCCACACCCTACGTCTCTGTTGATATCCAAATCTTGTTCGAAACAGTTCTGTACATAGGTTTATACTGGTTGGGGCTTGGCTCACATTAGGGTTTTAGTTTTTTTTTCTTATTTGTGACCCACCTACCAGATTGAGGTGGGACCCATTTATGTTCAAGTGGTACTCATATTCTATTCCAAGAGTGCACGGTTATGTGTAGCTAGCCTCCTGCCTTAATTGGCCATAAAACTAAAACATATGAAAGCCATGCTAAAGGATTGGAAGAATTCTATTTTTGGTTATTTATTTGCTAACATTCAGCAGGTGGAGGATTCCTTTCTTGATGCTTAGATCATGTTTGATCCTAATCCCTCGCCGGCCAATTCGAATACTTTGAACTCGGTGAAGAACATGCTTTGATAAAATTCACTTGCAGGAGAAAATTTTTTGGTGCCAAAAAGCCTAACTTAAATGGTTAAAGGAGGGGGATAAAAATACTAAAATTTTCAATTCCTAATTTTTGTCAAACAGAAAGCGGGCTGCTTGGATCCGCGATGGCGCAAAGGGGGGAGGCACGGTCCCAGGCAGAGCTGGCCGCAGGGGACCTGGACGTGCAGTGCAGAGCACCGCCCCTCCGGTAGATACGGTTCCCGGTGCACCGAGAGCAGTGAATATTTTTGATTTGTTCACCCAATTTCTGACATTGGTTCAGGGAGCGCTGTTGCCAGTTGCCCTATATTGGGCAAGGTTCAAGGATTTGAGCCGTTATGCACCTTCGGCCATGGTGGATCTGCGATTTTTGACTCAACAGTTCATTGCTGGACTGAGGCCAGAGATTGGTCGAACCCTCATGGTGTCCGGGGTCACCAATGTGGAGGTAGCATTCCGGACGGTGACGATTTTGGAGGTAGAGCTGCTGCGCGCCTAGGAGCATGGTCGGGCGTTGCAATTCCAGCAGGGTCTCCCTCAGATGGTTCAGGAGGAGCTTGTCGCATCCTCTTCCCCTGTCTGTGGTCCTCGCCGATGGAACAGGAGAAGGCGTCGGCAGGCGGCTCAACGTGGTGTAGGGCGTAGGCGTCAGCGACAGGAGAGCATGTTAAGGGAGGCCTCGAAGGAGTCTGTGCAGTAGCCAGCCGTGAGGTGACCGCGGCATGGCTGAGGTGGGTGGGTGTAATTTGACCCTGGTAGAGGCACTCTTGTATAGAAGTTACGGCTTCAATTTTTGTCTAGCTTCTGCCAGTCGGGGTATGCCCCAATACTTTGTACTTTTCTTTTTTTTAACTGTAGCTTTGGGACTTGTATATATCTGGACAGGGCTACCACGCTCTTGTATAAAATTCCTTGCATTATACGTATATGTGAAAACCCTCCTAATCATTCAAGAGTTTTTCCAAGCAACCCCTTAAAATCGGATGTATATGTAAAAAACCCCTTGCACTATTCATATATGTGAAAAAACCCCTAATCTTTCAAACACTTTAAAATTTTCACTTGTAATACCATTGATTTAACATACATTGACTACAAATGTCTTTCATGCTAAATTTCTACTATGATCATCTGATGAAGATGTGGTGGCCTATATGTGTGCATGTTCTGTTGTTGGGGGTGTGAGGTGTGCATGTGTTCGTGCTTTTGTGTGTGCGTGTGTGAACATTTGTATCATCCCTAATGTTGACTTATTTCCAATCACTTTGGCTATCTGTCATGTGCAAAAGCAAATGATTAGAATGGAATGAGCTGGATAGAATGTGAAGTTGGATAAGTTTCTTTTCTATTTGGGTCATGGGACTTTTGAGTAGAGTTAGCTAATACAGTGGCTACCAGAACCAACAGGGATATGAATGGAATTTGAGAAGGGATAGTGGAGACAAAGAAGGCATCAGTGCAGAGGTCCAATCTAGCCTTTGGCTTCCAGTGATGAAGACGAGGACATGGTGGCATTACTGCTTGCATTGGAGGCATTCTGAAAGAGTATTCTGGAGTCCAGCATTGTGCTAGGAATGTGGAGGCAGTGGACATGTTAAAAGGTGATGGAGAGTGATTGGAAGATGATGGGCCATCTCACCTAAATGGATACTTTTGGGAAAGAAAGAGGCGAAAGGCATCTACAAAACTGAGCCAGTTGGGGTTGGATATAGGTGGATGCAGATTTGGATGATGCAGGTGGATATTCCTACCTCACGGGTAGCCTCGGTGAGAAGAAGATGGCTGTGGATGTACGTGGCAGCATAGCTGATAGAAAGCCAATTAAGAGAACCAAGGTCTGTCTTCTAGTAGAATACTGCTTCAGAGAGTTGGGTCACTAGGAGGTGAATATACTCTTATAATGACCCTATCTGGTTCTCTACTTGTCTCACCAGATAGGCGAGGCATGCATTAAGAAATTACTGGTGGAACTGGAATGGGAAGGCTAGTCTTGATTCAAGATCAGAACAAGCTGGTTAAAACTGACTGGTTCTCATGTATATAAGCCAATTTTTAAAAGAAAGAAAAGTATTCTGGTTTGTGCCTTTGTGTATAGTTTACGACACTTTATAGTTCATAAACCAGTTCAAAGATGGAGTATGCCCAATTCAGGTACAGTTAGGTCTAGTCCAGGCTGATTCAAAGCAGCTCTTCTCATTTTCTATTATTTTATTAGGAAGCTGACCATAAAATCACCAGAAACTGACCAGTTAACTATTAGAATCAGACCAGTCTAGACTGGTGCTAGTTCTGAATTGGCCAATTTTACTTGCCATGAGCCAAAGAGATGGTAGCTACTTGTTCCCTCGCTGACCATGAGGGGCTTGTAAAGTGATAATGTAGTGACACAGTCACGAGCTGTATAGGAGGAGAGGGTTATTTGTAGGAAAGGGCTACCAGGGTTTGCATACCATTGTGGAACTCCCACGGCGTAGAGCTACCACTGTGTATGGGGGTTGGGGCAGGGATGAAGCGGATTAGTCCTATATCAGAAAGCAAGAAAAGTAACTAAGCTATATGTGTAAGGCTGAGATCTATAAGTTGTGTGGCGCCTTGTGAGGACAAAACCACGGCCTTGGCCCAATAAGGGTTGGAATGCACAGAGGATAAGGTATACTCAAACGTAATTGGAGATGCCCTCCCCCACAGCCCTACCCCCACCCCAAAACTAAGTGGACTATACCTCCAATTTTATTAATAAACAGGGAAGTACAATCAGAGTTGGTGAAGAGAGGTTCCTCAACCTGAGAAAGAACAAAACAACTACGTAAAAAACTAATGCCTGACTCTCATAACTTGTTGCCAACTACTATGGGTGATACCAAGAAGATGCCTACTCGAATGAAGTTGAAAAAAATAGCTCATGTTGGCATTGCCAATAAAAAGGGAAAAATAGCTCATGTTGGCATTGCCAGATTTTCACCGTATAATTCGAAGCAATAACAATAAAAAGGAAGAAAGGGATGAAAGTCAAGTGGACTGAACCAAGGAATTAATAATAAAAAAGGGCAGATGGATAGATGACTGAACTAGGGAATCGATTGTGAGCTGAAAATTCAGAAGCTATAACAACCAACTACAGTTCTGAAAATTGCTGGGAATGGAATGAGCAAAACATAAATAAAATGCTAATTACAGAACTTTCTATTGCAAGAATTGAAGTACAGCTAAACTAATATGGGGAGCACTGACCAAGTGTTAGGAAGAACTGAAGTCCAGTTCAGACCAATGCATATCAAAGAAAAATATAATGCAATGATCAAACACATGTCTGGATTGCTGGGATAAAAAAATGAATACAGATATATATGGTAAGAATCAAGTGTTCTCAAACCATGACTGGGGAATCATCATAAAAAAGGGTGAATGACTCATGTCCAAACAAGAAGAAATCTGAGCCTGGAGCTTTGTAATTTATGGAGCATGGGATTGCAGGGGTCTGCTCCATTTCTGTTGGAATTCAGATTGCCTTAAAAAAATGTATAGACAATGTGGAGAATCATTGCTAAAAAAGAAGAACAGATCAGAAGATCACAGTCCCTGGAGCTGGGCACTGATACACTCAAGATTGTGGAGCTCTGTGCATTCCCTGCCTGGGAGAGTGTAGGCATCGACCCCTGCACATGGTGAAGCTCGACCCCTATGCTAGTTGGTTCTGTCTGCCAAAAAAAATGAGGGTAAAGCAAGATTATCCAATGTACAACCATGAAGATAGGTTTAGTTTTACAGCTGGCCTCTTATCCTTCTTTCATGAGAAGCTCCCATCTCTGCCCTCCACGAGGGACAGTGCATCACATACCTACATAGGTCCAGGGATGTCACCCCATGTGCACAGATCTAAGAATTTTATCCTACATGCCTGCACTGTCAGGAATGCATCTGCATGCTCATATTGTTACAAGGATTATATGTGCATCTCGTGAGTCAAGAAGTCATGAATCAATCTGAATTCTGCACACACCATGCACATTTAAACTCCCATAATCATCAAAGAACATAGCATTGTATGGCTCTTCAAAAAAGGAGAGAGAAAAGAGCTAACTCCCAGGGATTCCATTGGAACATAGCTAAAGTTCAGAAAAGGCAATTAGGTGCATGAATGCATGAACCCTTTCCCGAATGCATCCACCTGTAAAACTCATATATACGAGTATATTTGAGGGCCCTGTGAGCATGGATGAACCCAGAAGGATCATATGCGCAGCTAAGGCCATGACGCCTGTACCCACAGATGGGTTTAAAGAATCAGTCCCTGAAACTAGAAATTCCATAGAAACCACATCAACATGGCCTTTAAAGTAGTAGAAACTAAGGTAACTGGGTAAGTTTTTCACCAAATTTAGCAAGTATCCATCCTAAGCCTTATTCAAATTGAAAAGAAAATAAAAAAGGTAGCAACATTTTTTTAGTATAGACCACATACTCAAAACATTCAAGTTATGGTAACAATTAAGTTTGAAAAATACAGGTAACCTTGAAGAAAACTGTAATTGAAATTTTTTTTTGCAGCAACTCTCTTCAGGTAATAGCTCTGCAACAAGAAAACTTTGTGGATTTTAATTGCATATAAATGTATTTTTAAATCTGATTTTAACAGAAATTTGATGTTGATCTGACTAAAAAATGTGGATTATTTAGCTTTGATGTTATTCATTTGAATATTTTTGTAAATTGGATGTTATTTAATTTGATGTATGCATAATGATAAGTGCGATGTTATTTAATTTTATGTTATATAAATACATGGGGTATTCCCTGTGAGCTGAGGTGCGTGAGTGCGACCTAACATTACACGCACCTCAGGAGAGCGTGTTAAAACCGTGTCAATGAACCTTCCCGTTCAAGACTTTGGGATTGATGTCTATGTTCTCATTTTTTTATGAGAATGCATATATCTACCTCAAAGTCTTGAATTGTCCCGTTTGGACAGTCTGTGAATGTTTGATCGCACTTAGGTAGTCGTTTACTATATGTGTTTATATGGTTTGTTGAGAATTTCGGTTGCGTCTCCTCACTATTCTCTGATATACCATTATTGATTTTGAGTGTTTTCTTAACCACTTACTTGTAAGTGTTTAAGAAAATTTCAAAATCAATAAATATTTTTGGTATATCGGAGAAGTGTGGGGAGATGCTGCCAAAATTTTTAGCAAATCGTGCAACACATATAGTAAGTGATTGTGCGATCAAACCTTCATGGATGGGTTAAAAAGTGATAATCTAATTTATAGTCCTCTTCCAACTGCAAATGGTCTATGGCGAACGATGTGAGGAAAGGGTCGGGTTTATTTTCAGGAGTAATGATTTCAAAGTTAGGATGTATATTAACATTTATTGGGTGCAGGCAAAATGTTGACAGATCGTTCATGGATGTATCGTAGAATAGTTGACCGGGTGGTGTCGGATGACTTTAAGCATGGAGTTGAGAGTTTCATTAAATTTACATTGGGGAATCCCAATGCAGTAACAGACCGTGACGGTCACATTCGATGCCCTTGTTCAAGTTATAGAAATTTGAGGTGACGTTCACCATGGGATGTGCAACATCATTTGTATACGAAAGGGTTCGTGGATGGTTATACGAATTGGATGTGTCATGGTGAGGAATTCTTGAGGTATGAGCTCTACAATATTGCAGACATAAGTGGGTACGTGGATATGGTTGTAGATGCTGCTGGTCCTACTTTTAATGTTCATGAGGAACATGCATACATGGAAGAAGCGCCGAATAAGACAGCCAGAAGATTTTATCAACTACTTAGGGATGCTGATGAGCCGCTGTGGGATGGTTGTGAAAAGTACACTCGGTTGTTTGTAGTGTCACAGTTGTTGAATTTGAAATCTGAATTTCACATCAGTGAGACTTGTTTTGACCGTCTCCTCCTCTTGATCAAGAGTATGTTACCTCGAGACGAGAAGTTGTCAGAAACTTTTTACCGTGCAAAAAAGATGGTCAATGAGCTAGGGCTTGGATATGTGAAAATAGATGCATGCCCAAATCACTATATGTTATATTACAAAGATGATGTAGATAAGATATCATGTTCTATTTATCACCATGACAGATTCAAACCTAAGAGAGGGGATAATTCAAAGCAAAAAGATGTACCTTACAAAGCATTGCGATACTTTCCTCTTGTGCCTAGGATGCAGCGACTGTATATGTCCTCAAAGACGGCTCAACATATGACATAGCACACCGAAAGAGTACGCCGTGCCGATGATATAATCAGTCATCCTGTCGATGGTGAAGCTTGGACTCACTTCAGTCGTACTCATCTTGCTTTCTCAAAGGAGTCACGTAATGTTCGATTGGGTTTATGCACAGATAGTTTTAATTCATTTGGTGGTTCGGTAGCATCTTATTCTTGTTGGCCAGTGTTCATGGCACCGTACAACCTTCCGCCAGACATGTGCATAAAGCGAGAAAATATATTTTTGTCCTTAGTAATTCTTGATCCAAAAAGTCCCGAAAAAAAATTTGGACATATATCTCAGGCCGTTGATTGATGAGCTCATTTTTTTATGGACTGATGGAGTTGTTACTTATGATGCATGTAGGAAGTAAAATTTTATTATGAAGGCTGCACTGATGTGGATAATAAGTGACTTCCATGCATATGGAATGCTATCTAGTTGGAGCACACATGAGAGGTTAGCATGTCCTTACTGTATGGAAAATACCAAATCATTTGTATTGAAATATGGTGGGAAAGCATGCTGGTTTGATTTCCATCGACGGTTGCTACCAAGTGACCATCCTTTTCGAAGGCAAAAAGAGCCGTTTAAAAAAATACTGTTGAAATGGATGAAGCAGACTTGTAACAGGTGTCGGGTCGACATATGGCGATACAGGTGCAAAATTTACCAGATGTAGTACAATTGTCTGGTAACACACACCAGCTCTCTAGCTTTGGAAAGGATCACAACTGGAACAAGAAAAGTATTTTCTAGGAATTACCTTATTGGTCAATTCTTCTTGTGCGACACAATCTGGATGTTATGCATACCGAGAAGAATTTTTTTGATAATATGTTCAATACGATCATGAATGTTAAAGGCAAAACAAAGGATAACGCCAAATTACGTATGGACTTAAAGATGCTTTGTAAACGTCCAGAACTGGAACTACAGAACGTAAATGGAAAAACTGTGCAGCCTAAAGTAACTTACGTGCTTAATGATACATAGATCAAGGAAGTGTGCCAGTGGTTGAAACAGTTGAGATCCAACATAGCCCGTTGTGTGAATGTTAATGAGGGAAAATATATGGTCTGAAAAGTCACGACTGTCATGTGTTCATGGAGAGGCTAGTGCCCATTGCATTTCGTGATTTGTTGCCAAAGCCTATATGGGGAGCACTGACTGAGCTGAGTCAGTTTTTCAAGATTTTATGTGCATCAGAACTTAGATTTGGGGATGTACAAACTATCGAAGAAAATATGGTCACAACCGTTTGCAAGCTAGAGAAGATATTTCCTCTGGCATTCTTTGATTCGATGGAGCACCTAGTCGTCCATTTGCCATACGAGGCTATTGTCGGAGGGTCAATACAATTTCGATGGATGTATCCATTTGAGAGGTATGTGAGAATTTTTTATTAAGTTACATGTCATCCATGTTCGGTACATGTCATTGCCATCTAACTTGTTGTTGTAGGTGTATGCATGAATTAAAAATGAAAGTTCGCAACAAGGCATAGGTGGAGGGTTCGATTACTGAGGCATATATTCTTGAAGAAATTTTGAACTTCTGTTCCATGTACTTTGAGCCAGAGATTCTAACTCGTCGTACTCGACCTCCACGTAATGATGATAGGGGAGTTGATGATTCGTCCGATCGGCTCTCTATATTTAAGCATCCTGGACGTGCGTTCGGACGTTGCTCGACGGCACGCTCGAAGATAGAGAGTTGTATGTCGCTGAGATATATATTCTTATGAATTGTATCGAGATTGAACCTTATGTTGAGTAAGTTCTTAACTCACGTTTCCAGCGATGTCCATAAGTTGTTCATCCTTGTTCTGTAGTTCATTTAAAGTAGTAGTGTATTTATATTGTAGACAATTTGATTCAGAATTAGCACAAAAATGTCCAAATATCTAGGACGTGGAGATTGAAAAAGAACGCGAGAAGTTTTTTGCCAAATGGCTGAGATATCGGGTTAGTGTCGATCGTTGAATATATATGTTTGTATTTATGTATGTTGAGGAGATTGAACCTTATTATAACTACTCAAATTTATATATAGGTTGAACAAGGTCTCATTACTGATCAAAGAGTACAACAGATAAGTTATTGCCCCTCTACGGTTGCACGTGCCTATCCAGGATATATTGTGAATGGATACAGATTTCATACGAGGGATTATGGACGAAGTAAGTCTACGATGAACAGCGGCGTATCTGTTAAGGGAAGTTTATACAATGAAGTGGAATTGGACTACTACGGTATTCTTGATGAAGTCTTAGAACTTCAGTATTTGGGACGAGACAATCATGTATACATATTTAAGTGTCATTGGTTTGATCCTAATTCTGTTCGACATGACACAACTTATGGGATTGTCGATGTCAAACATAGGTCTAAACTTAATACCTATGAACCGTTCATTTTAGCCGCACAAGCCCAACAAGTGTATTATTCAAGCTATCCATCATTCAAGAATAAAGATTGGTGGGCAGTTTGCAGGGTTAAAGTAAAACTCTTTCCCACTTATGAGTTAAATATGAGTGAAAACCCCTCAGAAGTTGCTAGTGCTGAATATTTTCAATCAGATGAAGTTGGCGTTGTCGGTTGCACGCATATTAATATGGACGAATCTGATGAGCCACTGTCATTACGTAAGGGAGATGAAGTGGAAGAAGTCGATCCGACGGAGCTAAATGTTGATGTTAGAGGGGAGGAGGAATCGGATGAAGAGGAAGAGTTCAAATCTGATGAGGCTACTATAGATGACGAAGATGATGATGAGTTAGATATATCATCAGCATGAGGGAGGCACATTTTGATAATTTAGTAAGATAACCGTTCATGTTTGTATAATTTTTAATAACATTGGTCTAGCCTTATCTAATTGAGGATTAATATGTATTAATTGTTTTGTTAGTAATAAAGAAATGGTCCGAGGAGGTCGTACTGGGAGTGGGAGGAGACAGGGCAGTGACAGGGGCTTTACTCCCTCCTCTTTGGCGTCTTCTTCGGGTACATGTATATCTATTAAAATAGTTAGCTATATAAATATTTTAATCATTTACTAGCTTAAAAGAATGTCCTTATAAGTCCAAGTGTCGGCTCACGACCACTTGTACATGCGCCATCCCCATCACCTCTCACTACAGGTATGTATGTTTTAATTTTCAGCAAAATATTCATTTTATTTATGAAAACTAATTCTTACAGGTCCCAGTGCCCTCCCACCTGTTGTACAGGCGCCACCCCCACCACCTCCCGCTGCATGTATGTATATTTTAATTTTCAGTAACATATTTATTTTACTTATGAAAATTAATTCTTACAGGTCCCAGTGCCCTCCCACCCGTTGTACAGGCGCCACCCCCACCACCTCCCACTGCAAGTATGTATATTTTAATTTTCACCAAAATATTCATTTTACTAATGAAATTTAATTCTTACAGGTCCCAGTATTTTCCCAATTATGTATATTTTAATTTTTAGCAAAATATCCGTATTACTTATGATATTTAATTCTTATAGTTCACAGTCCCCTCCCAGCACGACCACATGCGCCACCCCTACCACCTCCCACTGCAGGTACGTATATTTTAATTTTTAGTAAAATATTTATTTTACTTGTGAAAATTAATTCTTACAGGTCCCAGTGCCCTCCCACCACCTACCACTTGTACATGGCACACCCCTACCACTCAGCCACTTGACGATGCCGACAGTCGTCACGAGGGAGGCACGGCCCATGATGGACGTCGCCCGTGCTGGATCTCCGGGTAAATTTATAAGGTTATTACATTCATTATTTAGCCTTCATCTATCTAATATGAATATTTTGACATTTGCAATTGCAGTTCTAAATTTGAACCTTTCGATGTTGTCCATCATTCTACGGAACTAGTAATGGCGCATGTGCTCGGGCCAATATCGTCTTTCAAAGAATTTTCGATGGCCGTCCGCGATTCATTGTTCGACATGTTCTTAGTAAGTAATTACGTCATTTAATTCAAGTATTTTTCAAACTCTATTCACAACAGTATACTAAGTGTGAAACTTAATTTATTTACAGCGGACTTATCAATTTACGAGTGGACATGACGCGGCGAGATGTTGTTCTGCCTAGGACTCTAGTATGAAGTCAAATTACCAAAGGAAAGTACATGAGGCCCGAGAACATGCTACAAAAAGGCTGGTGGGAGTGAAGACCGACAGCTGTGGAAGGAGCACCGCCCTCTATGGATGAGGAATGAGGATTGGGACATAGTATGTGACAAATTTGTCGACCCTAAGTGGATAGAAAAGTCCCGAAAAGCCAAAGCAAACAGGGCATCACAGCCGTGCTCAAATTTGCATACGAGTGGATCCGTCTCTTTCGCGGCTCATAAACAAAAAATGATAAGTAATGTTTCAATTTATCTTCTTACATGTTATTAATATATATGATATTTTTTTACTATGAATTGTATAATAGGCTGTGGAGCTTAATCGAGCTCCGTCATTCCTCGAGGTGTTCGACAGAACACACAAAAAGAAGGGGACATATCAATTTGTGAGTGAGAGAGCTCACTCAGCAGCGGTAAGTTTATCTACATATGCAACTTCTACCGTTCATTTAAATCGGATTGATTCATATAAAATTGACTAATTATTTTATTCAATTTGTAGGAAACATATATCAGAGCTATGACAAAGAAGTACGGGGAGGGAGACGCGCAGCAGTCGGAGTTCGATCCGACGGAATGGGTGGCAGCAGCTGGCGTACCGAAGAAAGGCCGACTATATGATTTTGGGGAGAGCCTGGACTTTAGCGCGGTGATATCATCGTGTGTGAGTTCAGACTCTGCCCAAACTAGTAGCAGTAGCTTCAGTATACCTCCACCTGCCCCCAGTACTTCTGCCAGCGACGTTAGAGACATCATCCGATCGGAGATTTCTGATTTGCAGCGGTAGATGTAGCGACAGATCCGAGAGGAGATGTCTAGCTAGTAGGCAACCATGTTGCAGGCAATCAGTGGCCTCCTCTCCCAAGCAGGAATTCTCCCTCATGGATCCACCACCACGGCACAGGCCCATCAGGTGAGTGCTTATTATGGTTTTATTTTGACAGAATTACTCAATTATATTCATAATTAATTTCAAAACTAAGTTAGTTTTCAAAAGTAACTTAGTTTAGAAGAATTTGGAAAATTCGGAGTTTGGGGGTCTAAAATGTAAAATATTAGCCTGATCTGCGTGACGATCGTTCCAACACGACCTGCGAGGTAGACGTGAGTTGTGGGAGCTGACGGATTCCAAATCGGATATCTGGTTTGAGCCCGATGCTCAAATAACTCAATTCAAAACTAAATGTGGTTTCAAAACTAACTTACTTTAGAAGAATTCATACAATTCAAGATTCAGGAGTCTAAAATCTGAAATATCGATCTGATCGACGTGCCGATCCTTCCAACATGACCTGGGAGATGAAAGTGACTTGTGAGAACTGACGAAATCTAAATCGGATATCCGATTTGAGCCCGACGCTCAAATAACTCAATTCAAAACTAAGTTAGTTTTTAAAAGTAACTTAGTTTAGAAGAATTGAGAAAATTCAGGGTTCGGGGGTCCAAAATATAAAATACTGGCCTGATCGGCGTGCCCATCCTTCCAACATGACCTGCGAGGTAGACGTGAGTTGTGAGAGCTGACAGGTTTTAAATCGAATATCTGACGACGCTCAAATAACTCAATTCAAAACTAAGTGTATTTTCAAAACTAACTTAGTTTAGAAGAATTCATACAATTCGGGGTTCGGGGGTCTAAAATCTGAAATATCGATCTGATCGGCGTGCCGATCCTTCCAACACGACCTGGGAGATGAAAGTGACTTGTGAGAACTGACGGAATCCAAATCGGATATCCGGTTTGAGCCCGACGCTCAAATAACTCAATTCAAAACTAAGTTAGTTTTTAAAAGTAACTTAGTTTAGAAGAATTGAGAAAATTCGAGATTCGGGAGTCCAAAATGTAAAATACTGGCCTGATCGGCGTGCCCATCCTTCCAACACGACCTGTGAGGTAGACGTGAGTTGTGAGAGCGGACGGATTCCAAATCGGATATCCGGTTTAAGCCCGACGCTCAAATAACTCAATTCAAAACTAAGTGTGTTTTTAAAACTAACTTTGTTTAGAAGAATTCATACAATTCGGGGTTCGAGGGTCTAAAATATGAAATATCGGTATGATCGACGTGCCGATCCTTCCAACAGGACCTGGGAGATGAAAGTGACTTGTGAGAATTGACGGAATCCAAATCAGATATCCACTTTGAGCCCGACGCTCAAATAACTCAATTCAAAACTAAGTTTCCAAAAGTAACTTAGTTTAGAAGAATTGAGAAAATTCAGGGTTCGGGGGTCCAAAATGTAAAATACTAGCCTGATCGGCGTGCCCATCCTTCCAACACGACCTACGAGGTAGACGTGAGTTGTGAGAGCTGACGAATTCCAAATCGGATATCCGGTTTAAGCACGACGCTCAAATAACTCAATTCAAAACTAAGTGTGTTTTCAAAACTAACTTAGTTTAGAAGAATTCATACAATTCGGGGTTCGAGGGTCTAAAATCTGAAATATCGATCTGATCGGCGTGCCGATCCTTCCAACATGACCTGGGAGATGAAAGCGACTTGTGAGCACTGACAGAATCCAAAGCGGATATACGATTTGAGCCCGACGCTCAAATAACTCAATTCAAAACTAAGTTAATTTTCAAAAGTAACTTAGTGATGCGGGACGACTATGAGACTCGACTCAGATTGGGTTGTGACCTTGGACTCTATAGGACGACGTGACCAGCAACAATGATACAATGCGGCACCTAAAGAGCTCCAGAAGAGGCGATATGCCTCGAACAAGAAGCGCTAACGCACGGTCGTCCCCATCGAGGGAAGCGCGACGATCTGCACGGTTGAGTAACCGGCTTTGAGTCTCGGGTGGTCGGCTCACTCTCGCACTCAGAACGAGTCGCGAGACGGGTCTCGTACTCACAACTCACAACGGTGGTTAATATATAGCAAGCTAATAACATATCCTACTCACATGCAGCGGCATCTAGAACGCATACTAGCTAAGCAAATACGATAAAAGGGGGGGTGGCGAGTGTACCTCCACGCTCGGGGCGTGGGGAAGACTTCCCAGCCGAGATCCGGAACTCCCGGTACAATAATTAAATTAATTACAGCATTCAAATCATGGCCCAATCCACGCAGGGAGGTAAAAGGCCACAACAGCAGTTCGGGAGCACCGTTCAAGGGTTGACGGGCAGCAATTGATGGCACTCGGACGGGCACGGTCGGTCGGTTCAACACGGTTCACTCGGGCCCGCAGGACAACACGTGGGACCCACGGCTGGGATGGAGACGTCCGGGGCGGCTCCGAGGTGCAACGACTGGTGGGGGCACTCCTGGAATGTGCCGGGGGGGTCCCCGGGAGTGGCGATCACCGGAGTGGGGGCCGACGATTTTCTCGGGAATTATTTCCCAAGGCTGTCCTGCAGCTCTGCTTCAGGTCAGATCTGTGTGCTCCGAAGAGATCGACCGGTACGCCCAGCCACGATCTCAGATCGAGACGAGGTTAGCGCCGTTGCGAAGAGCACTCGAAGAACTTAAACATATTGGAGTTTGAGAACCATCCAACGGTCTGAATGGAAATGAACGGCTCTGCAAACTGAGTGATGGTTCTATCCCGAGACTCAGAATCTACAGGGCAGACTAGAACCAGCCTATTTATGGGCTTTGGCCATGGATCAAATGAAGGTATTAGGACCTGAGATTTGTATGGTGGGTAGAGGGAAGGGACACGGTGACACACATAGTTTTTTTGTAGGATTCTGATCACGTTTGTGGGGTTGGAAAAATCTCCTACCACAGACTATCTAGCTGGCCTGCTCATAGGCAGACTGTGAGGGGAACAAACGACTGATTGGGACGGGAGGCAAACAAAATCTGATCGGCATGAAATTTAAACTGGGACTGTAGAAGACATCGGTAAACCAACCCTCAAAACCTCAGCTCGATCTAACGGTCGGATCTGGAGTTATGGCCTCCTCTTCAAGCTTCAGATTTGCAGGCCGGAATCTAGGACAGCAACTCGGAGAAGTGGTGGTGGCAGCTTGATGGCGGCACGAACGGCGGCGGCGACGGCAGTGGACATTCACAATAGTTAGAGGGAGAAGGGAAGGGGAAGAGATTTGAGAGATAGGGGAGATTTAGATCTAGATCTGGAGAAGAGAGGGGGAAGGAGATGAAGAACACCAAGAACACTAGAAGCAAGAGGGGGGTGCACACCAAGCATAATTCTCTTGAATTTTCATTAGTTCCACACAAAATACAACAAGAGACTATAAATATGAAAACCCTAGATCTAGACCCAAGGACATCCACTAACTCCAAAGGACATCCACTAACTCCAAAGGACACCCACTAACATTGGTCAAGGGTAGGTGGGAGACAAGCATTGTAGAAACCCGATAATTTAAAATGAGAAATAATTTTCTTAAATAAATTATATAATTAAATTTTTCATGAAATGATTAATTTACATTTTTACTAAGTGAAATAAAGTGGATTATTGAATTTACTTAAGGTAAATTGAAATTTAATGCTTTAACCCTTAGATAAATCATTGCAAGCCCAATAAAAGTCCATATGATGGATTAGGATTACAATTGGCCCATTGGATAATCCATAATGGGCTGAATTAATGGATTAAAGGATTTATTAAAGGATATTTAACCTTAAATTCGTAACATATATTTAATATGACATTTAAGGGATTAAAATAACCCTATTTCTAGAAGATTGACTCAAGAATCAACCCTTACCTAACAGCCCACCTTGGACCAGCCGTTTTTACATTATTTTCACACCTAAGATGGGCTAGATTAAGAAGAGAAATAGTATTTTTCTTCTAATTCAGACTTAATGGGTTTGTTGGAAATAGGTAAGAAATCTTGACAAATTTGGCCATGTTTTGGCTATAAATAGAGCCCCATTTGACCCTTAAACCGTCCCTGGAAGTTAAGTCTATGCTGCTGCGAAGATTTGAAGGAGGAATTGAAAGATCAAAGGGTTTTCTTGTTATTTGGGGATATTCTTTAGATCCGACAAAAGGTAGGTGTCTCTCAGGTTAAACTCTAATTAAAGCATGCTATCTTGTGTATTTTTCTATCCTCTTTCCATTGATAGCTCATTTATTAAATTCTGTTATGAAATGAGCAAGTTATGGTCATTTGATTGGAGGGATATTCCTATTTTTTCATCAGGTCCAGAACGTGCTATACCTCAGTAGCGCGTTCTGAACGCGCCAGCCCGACCCAGCCCATTCATACAGACCCCGTCTCTTTGACCAAAATTTTAAAAATATACATAAAATAATGTAATAATACTTTCCTTATCGCGCTATACATGACTAGCGCGTTCTTCATGAACGCGCTAGTCTCGGCTAACGCGTTCATACTTTTAAACCCGGATGACCAGGGGTCAAAAGTAGAATATTTCTAATATATATATAATACATAAAGTGTTTATATATATATCAGAAGTCTATATCTATTATGGTTTATACAGAACATATCTCTTTCATTTAGTTTTCAAAATTTTTAAATATATGTATATCTGTTCATGAATGCGCTAGTCTCGGCTAGCGCGTTCATACTTTTAAACCTGGATGACCAGAGGTCAAAAGTATAATATTTATAATGTATATATAATACGTAAAGTGTTTATATATATATCATGTGTCTATATCTCTTATGGTTTATATAGAACCTATCTATTTCTTTTAGTTTTAAAATTTTTAAACATATACATATGTTCCTGAACGCGCCACTCTCGGCTAGCGCGTTCATAAAAATTTTCTCAAAAATTTTGGTGATTAAAAATATAATATTTTAAATATATATATAATGTATTTATGTATGCTATATGAATGCGACCCTGAGCTATAGCACGTTCACAGACAGTAACATCTTTTCAGCCTAAAACTATTCTATTTTTTATCATAGTGACGTACGAAAATTATTTCAGAATGTAAAAAAAGTATTTTCTATCATATTGATGTATAAAAAAACTACTTTCAGCATGTTAAATCTATTTTCTTATCATATGGTTAATTTTTTTTTTCAACACCGGCCCTCAGAATCATCGACTGGTCGAATGCATATCCCCCCAGCAGGGGAACATGTTCTCACTCCCCCAGAATGATGCTATGGCCTAAGATTTTATTAATTTTTTTGTGAAAAGAATACAAGCTCTTTGGGGCATACCCCTGACTGTACAAGATGCCAATGCTGTTCAGGAATACCGAGGTATCTATTTACAAAGGCGAAGAGAAGGCAAACCTCCTCTATCCATCCAATAAACTCCCCTTACCATTTTAGGGAGTTCACTTACATGAGTGAAAATAGAGTTAGAATGACTTGAGCTTGCATAGGAGGCCAATGCATCGGCCAACTGGTTGCCTTCCCTGTAAACATGTCTCACCGAACAGCCACTTGAGGATATAAGTTTCAGGATTTCACTCCACCATGGATAGACAACCTAGCCAGGAGCTTTTTTCTTATGTATGGAATCCACAAGGAGGGCACAATCAGAATAAATTGCAGTCACTTTAAGGCCTCCATTCTTAACTATTGACAGCCCATCATAAAGATCCCTTGCTTCTGCTAATATGCTGCTCCCAAAACCATAATTGAAAGCAAAACTGGTGATCATGTTTCCTACAGAATCTCTGACACAGCCACCACCTCCACATATGCCCGGGTTACCTTTTGAAGCTCCATCTACATGAAGAGTGAATTGGAAGGGGGCTAGGCTGCATGAAACAATCATTGGCCTCCTTGAGATAATGTTCAAAAACAATTGGAATTTATTCAGAATTTTAATTTGATCTGCCGAGCTACAACCTGAGAAGGATAGGTTTTCCAGAGCTTGAGAGAGGCCTGCCGCCACTTTCCTCTTAATGCAAGTAATGTTGATGGAAGAGTTTTCGAACCTGGTTGAGCATCTAGCCTTCCAGATCTCCCATACTAATAGGATCACTGCGTACATTCCAAAGTAGCTGAAAGTTGAGTGCAATTTGGATCCTGCCAAAATGTTCCAACCACGAATAGTGATATGCTCACTGAGATTGATTTTGGCACTAATCAAAGGGGAGACCCACTTCCATAGGCTTGCACCTAAATCTCCTTTAATGAAAAGGTGATCCAAACCCTCCTGGGATGGGGATAGACAACAACAACATTTAGAAGCTAAGGAAAAACCACACTCAGTAATTCTGCCGTCAACTGGAACAGCTCTTTGAATCAGCTTCCAAAAGAAATTTGCTGCTCTAGGAGCAATGCTAGAATGCCATAACTTGGCCCATGGCTGCCTTATTACTCCTCTTGGTCTCAACAGATTATTGGATGACTGAACATTGAAGTCTCCACCTACTGTACCAGTCCAGATACAATGATCTGGACTGTTGCTCAGCTGAACTTTGGGTAATAATGCAGAAATACTGAGGAGAGACCAAGCTGAATGATTTTGGATCAAGAAGGACCTCTCTTACAGTCTGCTTTGGCTGCATCTGAATGCTGTTAAAGCTTCCTAAAGGTATAGTATTAATTAAAGGCCCTCTGCCCGTCCAATTATCTTTCCACAAATCTGTTCCTTTACCATCCCCAATCATCCACCTGGAGTAGTTAATGATAAGCTTCTTCGCCTGCTGAAACATGCTTTGGGACATTCCAGCTGGGAAAGGACTAGTGCAGTCAAAAAGGTTGGTTTTAACAAACCTTTGTCTGGCATACTGGGACCAAAGAGATGACCCCTGAATTATTCTCCACAGGCTTTTTGTTGCCAAGGACAACTGGACAAGGTTAAGATCTCTTATACCAAGACCCCCTTCCAGTTTAGGCTTTTGGATTCTTTGCCAAGAAATCCAGTGGCGACGTCTCAGATTATCCGAACCCTGCCAATAAAAATTAGCACATAATCTGTTGATGGCATTTATAATAGATTTGGGAAAAAAGCATGCTGAAGCCAGGAATATAGGAATGCTTCGGAGAACTGAGTTGATGAGAATTGCCCTCCCAGCCTGCGAAAGCAATTTGGACTGCCAACCCTCTAATCTCTGCTGAATTCTGTCCACAATATATTTAAAATCCTAACATGTATATATTCCTTTCTTCACTGGGATGCCAAGATAACTGAAACTGGTAGAAACAATTCTAAAACCTGTCTGCAGTTGTATGGAAAGCTTAATCGAGAGAGGGGCTTTGTCTGAAACAATAATGCTACTCTTACCAACATTAATTTTTTGCCCTGAGCTTCTCTCATATCTTGAAATAAATTGATGAAGTGTTGCTCAGTTATGTTTGCTAGCATTCATGAAAATAAGTGTGTCATCCGCATACAAGAGATGAGATATTTGAATCATGTTTTTAGGCCCACTATAGCCCCTCAATGTTCCTGACTGGAATAAAACTGTCAGCCCTCTACTCAGCACTTTCGAGGCTAGGATAAAAAGATATGGGGCAAGGGGGTCACCTTGTCTGATGCCTCTACCAGATTTAAATAAACCTGCCATATTACCATTGAAATTGACTGAAAACCAACAGTTAGTCAGAATCATTCCAATGTAAAAAGTAAATCTAGTATTGAACCCAAATTTCCTTAGGACTGCCAGTAAAAAATCCCACTCAATTCTGTCATAAGCCTTGGCCATATCCAATTTTACAATGGCATTGTGACCCCTTACTTTCCTATCAATGTCCTTCATAAGTTGTCTTGCTAAAGCAACATTGTCCAGGATATTTTGGCCTTGAACAAAAGCTCCTTGTTCCTTCGAAATAATGTTCGGCAGGATTGGCGCTAACCTCTTAGATATGATTGAATAGATTATTTTGTAGGAGAAATTACATAGACTTATTGGCCGGAAATCATTAAAGGACTTAGGCTCTTGAACTTTAGGGACTAAGGCAATAACTGAGGATGCCATACCTCTAGGGATAGGAAACCCCTTAAAGAAGCTTTGCACTGCATTAGTGACATCTTGGCCTATAATGTCCCAAACATGTTTATAAAACTCTCCTGAAAACCCATCCGGACCAGGGGAGCTGGATCCTTTGAGAGACCACACTGCTTCTTTTATCTCATTGCCTTCTGGAGTAGAGCATATGAGACTATTCTGTTCATTAGTAATTAAGTGAGGAATGCAATCCAGCATGGAGCAATCCATAATATGGTTCTCAGAAGAGAACAACTTTTGGAAATACTGCTTTGCCTGCCTACTAAGAATTACTTGGTCTTCACACTAATTGTCAGAGTCATCCAGTTTTAACCTTCTGATAAAACCTCTTCTACGATTGTTTTGAGCAAGAGAGTGATAATATGAAGTGTTTCTGTCCCCACTTTCTATCCAATCTGCACGGGATTTTTGATGCCAGAATATTTCTTCCCTGTGCAATGCCTGATGGAAATTTGCCACTGCAGCATTCAGATTACATCTATTTTCTATTGAAGGAATTAAATCAAATTCTCTTTGTTTCTGTTCCACTTCTAATTCTGCTAATCTGACATTCTTAGTCACATCTCCAAATATTTCCTTGTTCCATTTGTTTAGAGACATTTTCACAGCCTTTAACTTGGTAGATAATCTAACCATAGCATTTGGATGTTGAACTATACATTGATTCCAAGCATCAGCTACTACTTGGTGGAAGGAATTATGAGTACACCACATCTTTTGGAAGATAAACCTGGAAGGACCATGAGAAGTGTTAGATGATGATAGTAACATTGGGGTGTGATCAGAAGGGCCTCTAGCCAAATGTTTCACAACCAGCTGGGGAAAATCATTTTGGCAATCAGTGTTAATGAAGATCCTGTCCAATCTGGCTTTAATGTTAGCAGCTCCTGTTCGGTTATTATTCCAAGTCATTGGTTCACCTGAGTAGCCTGCATCCATGAGCCCTGCCGAGCAAGCAAAAGCATTGAATTCAGCCATAGTGGCCATTGAGGGAGTGATTCCACCCATCTTTTCCGAAGGCCTCATTACACAGTTAAAATCCCCTCCTACTATCCAAGGGACTGAAACTGTACCAGCAAAAATAGCTAATTCATTGAACAATTCAATTCTAAGGTGGGGATCACAAGAAGCATACACAAAGGAATAAAGACTGGAATATCTGTCACCCTCTTTAATACCCAAAGTAATATGCTGAGCAGATGAACCGAGAACATCCAGCCTAAAATTGTCATGCCAAAACACCCAGATTTTCGAATCATTTAAGTAGTTAACAGTAAATTTTACCAATTTTATAAACCTCCCAAGCTTCATAGCTTTCTCTGCATTCAGCATTGGCTCATGAATAGCAACTAAATCTACTTTGTGAATTTGGATTAGCTTCTTTAAACATCTCAGGGAACCTTGATTCCCTACACCTCTGATGTTCCAAATAAGGGTTGTGTTTAACATTGAAATTCCTGTGGTTGAGCTTCTACCGATCTAGCTCTAGATCGTGTGATTATCCCCTTTTTTGAACGGGCTCGTCCAACATGAGCTTCCCTCCCTACTTCAACTATTTGCATAAGGGAATTATCACTTTTGGCCTTTTCAGCAACAAAATATCCCACTTCTGATAACTTTTGAGTGTCTAGCCTTTCCTCACCCCCTTGCCATTCAGACTCTGTTCTTTTCTGTATTGAAATAGATTCAGTCCCAAGAGTACTTAAGATTTCTGGTGCTTCTATATCTTCCTTTGCTTCAACCAACAATGGCTTGTTACTTCCGGGGTTTAAAATATCCTTCTGGCTTAAAAGAAATTCCTCATCTACATGCTAAAACTCTTCATCAGAGAAAACTTGCTTATCTTCATCTAGATTAGAATCACACCCATCAAGGGGTTTACGAAATTGTACAGGTTCTGTAGAAGAAGTCTTAGTTTCCAACTGGAGGAGAATCTGATTTTTGCTACTAGCCTGTTCCTGTACTTCTTCCTTGCTCACTTGAGTAATATCAGTTGAATCAATTCTAGTCATTTCGTCAACATTCTGTAAGGCTGCAAATCTATTCTCCTCTGAGACCAAATGTCGAGCACGTTGTGGTTCTACTGTAGATGACTTGTTTGAGTCCTTTATTTCCTTATTCAGAATTCCGCCCGAAACAGAGGGTACGACCGGTCGAGGCCTGAAAGTCTGACGGAGGTTCTTGGTTATAGTCTACTGTCGATTAGTCTTCACAAGCACATGATTTCAATTCATAAGTATATATGTTCCTTTACTAAAATTTGTTCTTTACAAAAAAATTTGATGTTTTATGATTCTGAGATTATGTGAAGATGTTTAAAATAATTCTAATAAAACCACTATCTTAATGTTTCTTCCTACTTACTATTCATTTTTGAATTCTACGACTTAATTTCGTTAAACATGATGCTTAAAATGTATTTTCCACTCTCCTTTGTAAATTATCACAATTTTTGCCAGATATGTACTTGTTTACAAATGAGCCTGTTCTTGAAATTCTTTGGCCATATTGTGGAATTATATAGAAAAAATGTCAGGGGCAATGGGTCCCAAGGAAATGACATTTAAATGCTAGTGTATAAAGGGGTTCTGATCTGATCCCACGGGCGAGGCAAAATCCAAAAATAAACCGGTATTATAATGATCAGGTGCTGGCATTCACCAATACAGGGTCTATTACGGTTAGGGGCAATCATACTGTCGTGAGAACCCCTAAGTGTGTAGCCAAATAGTGATGTTCCATGAGAGGCTGTCATATCACCGTGATCTCCCCTTAGTGTTTTGGCCAATCATATTGAGTGTTGGTAGAAGTGATTGCTCTACTTCTATATTGTTATTACTTAAAGATTCATCATAAATATCCTTGTAGAAGTAATTGTTCTACTTCTATATTGTTTAAAGTTCAAGTGATTACTCTACTTCGATATTGCATAAAAGTTCATCATGAAAGTTCTTAAATTGTCTTAATGATAGTACCCATTGTCTCATCATGAAAGTTCTTGATATATTCCTGGAAATGACCATCGTCTTGTCTACTATCATGATCTTGAAATTATCTTGTTATCTTAAAATTACTTAGAAATTTCTTATACAAAATTTCATACTTGAAATTCATGATCAATTACTTCATGACACGAATTGTTAAATTGTTAAATACTTGAAGATTGCCTGGCTTTAGAGATATAAAATCCTACTGAGCTTTTTACTCACCCTACGTTTTGGTTAATTGTTGCAGGAAATGGAAATGAACAAGGGATTGGACAAGAGTGAATGAGTGTTTTCTTTTCCCTAGGATTTATGTAGATCATTAGTATTTTTACAAGGTTTATGTATTTAGAAAATTTGGAAGATTGTATCATGTCTTATGGCTTATAAATTAGTGATGTAAACCTTTATTTTGATGGAATAAAATTAGCAATTTCATCTTAGCTCTCTTCTATCTTTAGAATTAAATTTTTACATGCTCTGACCGACATGAGTGCCTCGTAACTGCTCGCGCTTCGATTTTCCGCATCGGGACGTGAGAAGCATGGGGGACAAGGAGGGGGCATCCTCTACCTTTGTCTCCTTGGTCTAATAGTCCAAGTCTTCTAGAAGCCCATCTTGGGCCTTGGATCAGCCTTTTGGACCCACATGTGTAGTAGCCCACAAGGGAGAGAGAGGCCCAATGGGGCTCCTAAAAGTTTGGAGGCCCAATTTAGAAATTAGGCTCCTTACATGAAGTGTAACCCATTTTACAACCTTGACCCATTACACTCATAAATACTCAAATAAATACACACCAATACACTAAACATAAAGAAAGTATCAACACTCAGGGAGAGACTCCATAATGTCGCCCAACCACAACGATGTCGATGTCGACCGAGTCGTGCTGCGGGTCCGGTACCGACGGCTCACTGAGTCGGGCCGTACTCGTGCTCTGGTGACCTCACCACTTAGTTTACAAGAATTGAGAAAATTCGGGGTTAAGGGGTCCAAAATGTAAAATACTGGCCTGATCGGCGTGCCCATCCTTCCAACATGACCTGCGAGGTGGACGTGAGTTGTGAGAGCTGGCGGATTCCAAATCGGATATCCGATTTAAGCCCGACGCTCAAATAACTCAATTCAAAACTAAGTGTGTTTTCAAAACTAACTTAGTTTAGAAGAATTCATACAATTCGGGATTCAGGGGTCTAAAATCTGAAATATCGATCTGATCGGCGTGTCGATCCTTCCAACACGACCTGGGAGATGAAAGTGACTTGTGAGAACTGACGGAATCCAAATCGGATATCCGATTTGAGCCCGACGCTCAAATAACTCAATTCAAAACTAAGTTAGTTTTCAAAAGTAACTTAGTTTAGAAGAATTGAGAAAATTCAGGGTTCGGAAGTCCAAAATGTAAAATACTGGCTTGATCGGCGTGCCCATCCTTCCAACATGACCTGTGAGCTAGACGTGAGTTGTGAGAGCTAACGGATTCCAAATCGAATATCTGATTTGAGCCCGACGCTCAAATAACTCAATTCAAAACTAAGTGTGTTTTCAAAACTAACTTAGTTTAGAAGAATTCATACAATTCGGTGTTCGGGGGTCTAAAATCTGAAATATCGATCTGATCGGCATGCCGATCCTTCCAACACGACCTGGGAGATGAAAGTGACTTGTGAGAATTGACGGAATCCAAATCGGATATCCGGTTTGAGCCCGACGCTCAAATAACTCAATTCAAAACTAAGTTTTTAAAAGTAACTTAGTTTAGAAGAATTGAGAAAATTCAGGATTCGGGAGTCCAAAATGTAAAATACTGGCCTGATCGGCGTGCCCATCCTTCCAACATGACTTGTGACGTAGACATGAGTTGTGGGAGTGGACGGATTCCAAATTGGATATCCGGTTTGAGCCCGACACTCAAATAACTCAATTCAAAACTAAGTGTGTTTTCAAAACCAACTTTGTTTAGAAGAATTCATACAATTTGGGGTTCGAGGGTCTAAAATCTGAAATATCAGTATGATCGGCGTGCCGATCCTTCCAACAGGACCTGGGAGATGAAAGTGACCTGTGAGAATTGACGGAATCCAAATCGGATATCCGGTTTGAGCCCGACGCTCAAATAACTCAATTCAAAACTAAGTTAGTTTTCAAAAGTAACTTAGTTTAGAAGAATTAGAAAAATTCAGGGTTCGGGGGTCCAAAATGTAAAATACTGGCCTGATCGGCGTGCCCATCCTTCCAACACTACCTGCGAGGTAGACGTGAGTTGTGGGAGCTGACGGATTTCAAATTGATATCCGGTTTGAGCCTGACGCTCAAATAACTCAATTCAAAACTAAGTGTGTTTTCAAAACTAACTTAGTTTAGAAGAATTCATACAATTCGGGATTCGGGGGTCTAAAATCTGAAATATCGGTCTGATCGACGTGTCGATCGTTCCAGCACGACCTAGGAGATGAAAGTTGTAGACACGCTAAAATTGACATTACTATGAGTACATCTCATATTACCTCATAATGCCCCAATTTGACCCTCAAATTGACTTTGTTTGAGTGATTTTTCCGATTTTTCTTGGATTTCTCACCTTTTCCTATTTTCCCTATTTTTAATGGATTTTTTGGGTATTTTTCTCCATTTTTACGAATTTTAAAGAATTAGAGGCAAAGGGGGTGGGCGCCATTTCTTTAAAATAATAATAATAATAATAATAATAATAATAAATAATAAAAGAAATGGCACCTTTTTAGAAGGGCGCCCTTTTAAAAATAATAATAAAAAGAAAAAAAGAAATGACGCCCTCTTAAGATGGTGCCCCTTTTAAATTCGAGTTTGGTTTTATGTTATATTCCGTCAGCTATTTCAGGGCCTATTTCAGGGGTGTTTTGGTGGCTTTTTGGGTTTCAGAAAAATATGAAAAAATAGGAATTGGAGTCACCACGGTCAGATGCCCATCCACCGAAAAAATAATAAAATAATAATAATAAAAAAAGAAATGGCACTTTTCTGAAGATAATGGGAATTTCTGGAAATAGCGCCCATCACCTGGGTGCCCTTTCAAATTGACGCCTGTAGACACGCCATTCCTGACGTCTCCTGAGAAAGTCTCATATTACTATACAACGCCCCGCAACGGCTTACGCATTTTGAATCACTCGAGTGCTTCCTTTTCTCGGGTCTTCTTCTGCCTTTTTCGGCATCCGGAATCATCTCGTCACGGCATTCGGACGGCATCAACACCAGTCAGACGTATCAAGAGGTTCCGGAACCAAGATGTTGACTGCCGGGCGGCCGCCGATTGAGGACCCGGGTGGGTCTTAATGGGGGCGTCCAGGCCTCTGGACGCCCCCATATTTCTAATTTATTTTATTTCTTTTCTCAGGGCCCAAAACTAATTAATATATATATATATATATATATATATATTAATGGAGGCGTCCAGGCCCCTGGACGCCTCCATAAAAACAATAATAAAAAAAATGTTTGTAAAATGCCAGTTGGCATAAAAAAATATAAATAATATATATATATATATATATATATATATATATATATATATTAATGGAGGCGTCCAGACCCCTGGACGCCTCCATAAAAACAAATAAAAAAATCAAAATGCCAGCCCTGGTATAAAAGACAAAAGAAAAATAAAAAAATAATATAATTTTGGAGGCGTCCAGGCCCCTGGACGCCTCCATCAAAACCGTCACGGGCGCCGGCCACCGAACGACGGTTTGTCGTGTGTGAAAAAATCCAAAATATGGAGACGTCCAGCAAGCTGGACGCGCCCATTTCTGAATCACGGGGCGCCGCTCACAAAACCGTGCGTTGTGCCAAACCGCGTGCGGCCGTCGTCGGTTTTCGGTGGACCTGTTTGAGGCGTCCGGGACCCTGGACGCCTCCACAAAAATATTCCAAAAAAATAAATAAAAATAGAATAAAATATTATTTCGGCCCTGATGGAGGTGTCCAGGGTCCTGGACGCCTCCACCCTCCGGAGCCCTATAAATAGAGGCCCACCCCCTCAGTTCTGGAAGAGCTTGGAAGTGATCCGATAGGCTGCCGGAGCCCAGAGGCTACGGAGTCATTTTCTAACCCGTGGGTTCTTTTGTAGGTGGAGGTTTTGCCGGCTTCTCGGGTGCTCACGCTCGTGAAAGGAAGGTCGTCTTCATCCACCGCGCTTCCACGTCATCCCCACGCTGCCGGAGCTCCGCCGGATTTCACCCTCGGCTCATCCAATAAGCCTTTTCTTCCCCTTTTTTCTTCGTAGTTCTTTTGCATTCATCATTTCGCATCCTCTATCCCCCTTCATAAGGGCGCCTCTTCTTTTATACTTCTTGCATCCATCATCTCATTTTCCTCCTACTCGAGTCCGTTTAAAAGATAACAACAACCAGGTGTGTGTCTTGCCATCATTTCGTTATTTTTATCGCAAGAATTTGAATACTACACCTCCATCTTTCTAATCCACTTGTCATTTGTTTGTCGCTGTTTTGCAAGGGTAGCCGAGGAAAGCCCTCTCCGTCGGCCGGCCGGAGGGAGAGGAAGAAGCAACCCGCCATCTCCCGCTCTTGAGGTAGGCGCGATCACTTTCTTATTTTGGGGTCTTTCGGCCCCTGGCGATCACATCTTATTTTCGAGGCCGCGGCGAGTCACTTCCCCAATGGCCGTTTAAATTTCTGTTCTTATATTCTCTTTATACTCTGTTATATTCTGCTCATATTCTCGAGGCCGCGGCGAGTCACTTCCCCAATGGCCGTTTAAATTCCCATTTTTATATGTTATATTCTTATCTATTCGTGTTCTCGAGGCCGCGGCGAGTCACTTCCCCAATGGCCGTTTAAATTCACGTTCTTATACGTTATATTCTTATCTGTTTGTGTTCTCGAGGCCGCGGTGAGTCACTTCCCCAATGGCCGTTTAAATTCCCGCTCTTTGTATTCTCTCTATATTCTGTCATCTTATTATCTGCTCATATTCTCGAGGCCGCGGCGAGTCACTTCCCCAATGGCCGTTTCAATTCTTGTTATTTAATTTTTACACCATTCCCGTACCCCCGAGGCCGCGGCGAGTCACTTCCCGCTATGGCCGTTTAAACCCCATATTTTGCTATATCACACTTGTCCCGCTCGCCCCGCCGGAGCAATCTCCCGTGGTGGCCCCTTCTCTCTCTTCTCTTATTTCTGTGTTGCAGCAAACAAACACCAAAAGAAAGAAAAGAGGAGCCCGCGCACGCTCCGCGTCCTCTCCGCTCTTCCCCGAACCGCGTGACGTCGCTCACAGATTGGCGATCACGGTGGGACCTCTACTGCTTCCTTTCGGCTACCCTTGCAAGTTCGGCACCACCCGTGCCTCTCTACCTTCGCGCCCGCGCGCGCCCCCGTTGTGCTCACGGCAGCACCGTCAGTTTTGATTGGTTCTTTGTTTATTATATGTCTATTATTTCTGTTGTTTTCCCACTCCATATATCTGTCAGCATTCCATTGCATACATCCATTCCTCTTTTCTATCCTTTTTTTTATTTTTTGAGGATCACCCTTTCCCGGTGAAGGAAGGACTCTCCGTTTGGGAATTCCTCTCAACGGACTAGAATCTCCTACACTGGGACCTCCGTAAGTCCCCGACATCGAATAATCTCCTCTTCGTTCACTGGGCTGGTTGTACCATTGAAGTTCCCCGGAGTTAGTCATTTCATTCGTGGTGAGACGAGAGACCCTAGCTGACACGGCGGTGAAACAAAAACAAACTAGGGTCCCCATTTTGTGTGAACTTCGGATCTCGCTAAAAATACAAAAAAAAATCATCAAAATCAAAACACAAAAAAGGGCATAAAAACATCCACTTGTTTGATAATCTCTGCTACCTACTTGCTAGTGTATGTTTTTGCGGTCTGGGAAAACTGTGAGCATGTCTCACGAGTCTTTTGAGGAGAACCACCCTAGCCGTGGTTTGTCAGCCGACCCGCGAGTCTATGCTATGGACTCGGGTCCTTCTCATGACCCCTCGCATGAGGTGCAGGTTATTGCCGGGGACACGTCCCCGCCACAGGATATCACTTCCTTACTGGGCGTCCTCGCCAACACGGAGCTTACCTCTGAACAGCTCCGGGCCTTCCAGGCCATTCTAAAAGGGAAATCTGTTTCCCCCACGCCCCAGGAGTCAACTCCGGCCATCACACCTCTCCAAGAGTCCGTGCAGGCCATTCCATCTCCCTCATTGGCGCAAGCCATCCAGTCTCCCTCGCTTCAAGGACAAGCGAGCCAACAACCACCCTCATTCCAGTTCCCATCACAATCTCAAACTCCCGTTGTTCCCCAGACACCGCTTCAGCCGGGGCCAACTGTCGGCGGTCCGACAGCTCCCTCTCATTCTGGGTTCCCCCCTCAAGTCTCCGGGAGACAGTTTCTCCCCCAGTGGCAAGTGCCACCTTCACCCCCAGAGGAGCTCGCCCAATCGCTCCTCAATAGGTTCAACCGCATGGACGAGCAGTTTCAAAATCTAAGAAGGATGGTGGACGTGAAAGCCACCCCGGAGGTTGCTTTGCCAATCCTTCCCGTCATTCATCTTCCTCCCTCTGAAATGCCCACGTACCGCAGATACAATGGTACCGGCAACCCCTTCATTCATCTCAAGGATTTCATGTATGAGTCCTCTTACTGGCAAAACGATCAGAGGTCCCTGGCATACCTCTTTCGGAGATCATTGGATGGTCCCGCGCTTGAGTGGTTCTATTCTCTGGAGCCCCGCGAGGCCGAGAATTTTGAAATAGTCCAGAGAAGGTTCTTGCAGAAATATAGGGATAGGGTCGGTCCCTCACTCTCCATTACCGACCTAGTGGCCGAAAAGATGAAACCCGACGAGGATTTTATCCGATATGCTGATAGATGGAGGTCTCTGGCGGAAAGAATAAGGGATACCCTCTCCGAGCCCGAACAAGTGAAGATGATTGTGTCTAATGCAACCCCACAGTTCAGACATGTCCTGGCCATGAATAAACTTACTACAATGGAGGAACTCTATGAAAGGGCCCGATACATCCAAACCCAGTTAAAAGACTCCCCCATCATGAACATGTTTGAGTCGCCGAAGCCCAAAGTGGTTAGAAAGACAGGCGCTGGTGTCCCGGGCGGAGCCACAGAAGGGGTCGTGACAAATGAGCAAGTGGGTGCGGTCAACAATGCCAACTATGCAGTCAATCCAAGGCCTCCACAAATGCCCCGACTTCCCCTTCAACCAGGTCCTTTCCCTCTTCGTCCTCCACCCCAAAATAATCCACCCCAGGATAATATGCCTCCATTGCGCCAACCCCAGCAACAACAACCACAACCTCAGCAATAACAATCACCGCTTCAGTACAACCAAGTTCCACCCCCGGGGAACTATGGTCCCCAACAGCAACAAAGGAGGCCGCTCGGTCCCAAAAGAGCCTACTATCCACCATTGCCGGAAACCTTAGCAAACATTTTTAATGCCCTCATGGCATCAAACCAACTCGCCCTACCCAGAGAAAGGCCCGCGTGGCCCCCCAATGTTGATACCTCCAAATACTGTGTCTACCACAGGCAGCCGGGACACACAGTAGATTACTGCTTCCACTTCAAAGATTACATCCATGATATGAATGATGAACATCAAATAGATTGGGATGAGATGAGACGATACGTCGCGGCTCTCAAGGCTAGGAGACCTCCTCATAGGCCACAACTGCAGTTACAACAGCAACAGCAACCACAACAACAACAGCAGGCTCAGCAGGCCCCACAACAACAGCCCGACATGGGCATAATCCAGAATCCATTAACGGAGCACCAACAGCCCAATCATCAGGTTAACCCCATCTCCTCCTTCCCGGAAGTCGGGAGAGAGCAGGTGTGGCACCAGGAAAGTACCTCCATTCTTTCTACCTCCAAACCTATCGTCATGCAACCCCCTCACCTTGCCCGGGTAGCACCTCTCTCTCATCAACCCGCGTCAGTATCACCATCACCATTTCCACTACCATTACGCCCTCTCATCCGCACCCCGACCTCCTATCAACCGACACTCTCCACTACGCCTTCACACCCGCTCACCTTCTCTCACTCCCCCACTTTACCATCCACCTCTACCACATTTACCCCTACGCCTTCTAAACCCCTTATCATCCGTCAACCATACATAACCCCGTCTTTCTCCACCACATCACCACTAATGCCTTCAAAACCACTCATCACCCACCATCCACCTCAAAACCATTACCCGTTTCAAACCTTACCCACTTCCACTTTGCCTCCGCCTCCACCTTCCAGACCCCTTATCCTTCATAATCCGCGCGATATCCCCTCTACCTCCACCATGCCTCCACCTAACAAACCCCTCATCAGAATCCCTGCTCCCGTCATCACCCCTGCTTCATCAACCATTCCTCCACTACTACCCCTCAAACCCCTGTTAAAACCCACTGCTACCCCCACAGAGGTACAAAAGCCGCAGGCAATGGTGCTCCGGAGTGGAAGGATTTTCCACAGGGTTTTCCCTCACAACAGTCAGAATCCTGAGCTATCTCAGCCAGAGAAGGATGATGGAGAACAACCAGAAAGAGCTATCCCTGGAACACAGTATGATCTATTGAAACACCTGGATAAGACACCTGCTCGGATCTCCATCCTGGAGCTACTTCAAAGATCCACATCCCACCAGGCAGCCTTGATGGAGTACCTTCAAAGGGTCATGGTGAACGAGGACCTCCCTGTAGAAAAGATTTCGACCGTCCTGACCCCAACAGACACACAACCGGCCATCATGTTCCACAACTACGAGCTCGCTCCCAAGGAAGCTCGGAAATATGCATTGTGCATTTCAATAAAAATTAATGGGGTATCCATAAACCCGTGTCTTGTGGACACGGGTGCGTCCATAAATGTGATCTCCATGTGCACTCTTCAGTTGTGTGGGATCGACGAGGAACAAATAAGACCTTCCTCGATCACGGTCACGGCCTATGACAATAGCAAAAGGCCGCCGCAGGGGATGATTATTCTGAAGGCAGAACTAGGCCCCATGTCAATTCCCACGGAATTCCATGTCCTCGACATGGACCCCACATTCAAGGCTATACTAGGTCGCCCTTACATCGAAGCCATGGACGCTGTGCCTTCCACCAACCATCAGTGCCTGAAGTTTCCTTACAATGGGAGAATTATTAAAGTGGTCAGTACACCTGTCCTTCACACAGTGGATGCTATCAACACCTCTCTGCCTTCTGTTTGGCCGTCTCATCGGCCCATATTGTCACTGCTGGACGTACGTGATCCATCTCATGTTCCACTAGCACCAAAGGAGCCGGTCAGGGCAACCACAACATCATGTCTCCCTTTTCACTCCAAAGGTTGGGAGATTATGAGGAACATCGGCTATCAACAAGGAAAAGGTCTGGGTGCACAGTCACAGGGTATGCTCAAACCGCCAAAGGAAATTAGGCCGAACCGCAGGTTTGGCCTAGGCTTCAAAGGACCGTTCAAGGCGGATTGGGAGCCCCTCACATGGACTCTATCAAACCACTTCAGTAGAGGACCCGTTGTTCAGATGGGAGATTACCCACGGGAAGCATATGGGGGATCACATGCTGTATATTTGGCTGAAAAATGTCCGAGGATCACCAAAAGAGGCAAGATCAAAGATCCGGAATGCGAATGGGACAAATGGTTCGACATACGGGACATTTCCGTTGCACTAGAAAGGATGTTCTCGTCTTCGCAGCTTGAAGGACCACCATTGATCTCCGAAATACCAGAGAATATTACCACTCTTGCCAAGGTTCCAAACTATCCTCGTCCTCGCCAGAAGGACCCTGTCATCGACGGATCTTCATCCGTCCTCAGCATTGCCGTTGACGGCTCATTAGCCGCCATCTTCTCCATCCACTCGTCTCAGCCTTTGCTGATATCTTCTTCCTGGGCCAGACAATTATCTGATGATCTTCCCAGGTCCCCTTCTTTGTTTACATACCTACGCGAGCTTTTTAACCCGCGCCAGGTCTTCAACCATGATCTGCTCTATGAGCCTCAAAATCCTCTAGCCATAACCACTTTCCTCTCTCCTCCAATCTCTTCCCACTGCTTTGTCATTAAAAATGAAAACGAAAAAAAAACGTCAATTTTCAAACTCCCCAACAACACATCTTCGTTGAGGAAACCTCCTACATCTCCCACGGGTGCGTACCGCCTTGCGGACCACCCGTCCAAGGTCTGATGAGCGACCTTTTCTACCCCTCCTCTGAGGGGTCTTCTCCTGTACATTCTACACCGTCCTCTTCATCTTCATCTTCTTCTGTAAATATTGTCAGTCAATCTAGGAATGATAGGCCGAGGGTAGTACCTAGGAAGAAGTCCAAGGGGAGGCAGATCCCTCGTCGATTCCTTCTGGATTTGGCCGCCAGGTGTCAGGCCCTTCTTGTCATCCCCAGTTGTTAGAAAATCCCATCCAGCTACCCGAAATAGAATGCGAGGGCGACTGTGCATCTGATGAAGGGTATGGAGTCTACGAGATCACGGATGAAGAATGCCCCACTGAAGATGAGGGTGAAGAATATGAAGATGCGGCGGGCGCATACGCTAGTGGAATGAGGAGATTCGACGAGCCGTCAACCGCCGTAGAAGAATCCACCAAAGAAGTCAACTTGGGAACTGAGGAAGACCCTAGGATCATCCTCATAAGTGACAACCTACCACCCTCTGAAGAAGAGGCATTAATTGAGGTTCTCAAGGAATATAAGGACACGTTTGCATGGAGCTACGAGGATATGCCGGGTCTGGATTCAACCTTGGTCGAACACCGTTTAACCCTAAAACCAGGGTCCATCTCGGTAAAACAAAGGTTAAGGCGTTTCCACCCTCAGATGGCTTTGAAAATGAAAGAAGAGGTCGATAAGCTCCACAAAGCCAGGTTCATTAGAGTCGTCCTTTATCCTCAATGGGTGGCGAACATTGTCCCGGTCATGAAGAAAGATGGGAAAGTCAGGATTTGCATCGACTTCCGGGACCTTAACCGCGCGTGTCCAAAGGATGATTTTCCCTTACCTCACATTGATGTGCTGATTGATAACACGGCAGGCTACGAAACCCTCTCTTTCATGGATGGATTTTCAGGATACAATCAAATTCGTTTGGCAGAAGAGGATCAGGAAAAGACGTCATTCACTACCCCTTGGGGAACATATTGTTACGTGGTCATGCCGTTTGGGTTAAAGAATGCTGGAGCTACTTACCAAAGAGCTATGATGGCCATATTTCACGACATGATGCACATATATCTGGAAGTCTATGTGGATGACTTGTTGGTAAAATCAAGGACCAGGATGGAACATCCAGAAGTTTTGGCTAAGGTCTTGCAGAGGTCAAGGGAGTTCCAACTGAAAATGAACCCGAAGAAGTGTGTGTTTGGAGTGTCGTCAGGTAAGTTGCTGGGGTTCATCGTGAGCAAAAGAGGGATCGAGATTGATCCCGACAAAGCCAAGGCTATCAGGGATATGCCACCTCCCAAGAATTTGAGGGAAGTCCGAGGTTTAATCGGGAGGTTGCAGTTTATTCGTCGGTTTGTGTCTCAACATTCACAAAGGTGTAGACCTCTCTACGAGTTGACCAAGCCAGGAGTAGAATTCCACTGGAATTCTAAATGTCAGAAAGCTTTTGAAGGGTTGAAGGAATATCTGGCTAGTCCACCCGTTCTCATTCCACCCAAACCAGAAAAACCTCTGATCCTTTACGTCTCAGTCTTGGATGACTCCGTGGGAGCCGTCCTCGCACAAGCTGATGAAGAAGGCAAGGAACGGGCAACCTATTACTTGTCCAAACTTCTCAATCCCTGTGAGCAGAAGTACACCGTCATGGAGAAAACCTGTGCTGCCCTCGTTTGGGTAGTGCAGAAATTGAAACACTACTTCTTGGCTCATGAGGTCCACTTGATTGCTCGATGAATCCTATCAAATTCCTTCTGGAGAAATCCGTCCTTACGGATAGGCTAGCACGCTGGCAAAGTTTTCTCTCTCAGTTCGACATCACCTACATCCAGCAAAAGGCGATTAAAGGCTATGCCATAGCCGAGCATCTCGCTCACCATCCTCTTCCCAAGTTCGATCCCGTCCAATCAGAGTTTCCAGATGAGGAACTAATGTCCATCAACCAATCAGATGAGCCAATGTGGACACTATATTTTGATGGAGCTCTGAATTCTCAAGGGAGAGGAATCGGCATCGCCCTCCTGTCGCCTGAAGGCCTCACATTCCCATTGGCATACCAGCTCAAATTTCCAGTCACCAACAATATAGCCGAATATGAAGCTCTTCTAGCTGGCCTAGAACTCGCTCATTCTTTTCGTATCACTGAGTTGCGAGTCGTAGGTGATAGTCAACTCATCCTTCGCCAGGTGCTCACTAAATATCGCACTCGCGATCCCAAACTCAAGCCATACCAAGAACTCACTGCTGCCTTTGCCAAACTGTTCGCCAAACTGATCTTTGTTCATGTCCCTCGTCATCAGAATATTCTCGCCGATGCCCTCGCCTCGTTGGCATCATCCATAAGGTTCCCTCTAGGAAGATGGTTTAAGTCCATTTCCATCTATAAACTTCACGCCCCTGCAATCGATGATGCTTCCTACGTAAATATCAAAGACAGGATAGCAAGGAAGATCCTGCAGGAAGATATCCTTGAAAAGAGGGAAATCATGTTGGCAGAGGCCGAAGAAGAACTGGCTGATGAAGAGAAACCATGGTTCTATGAAATTGTCAAATACTGCCAAGATCAGTCTTATCCTGAAGGGGCCACCACAGAGGACAAGAAAGCCATAAGAAGGGTGGCTCAGAAATATACATTAGTTGGAGGTCTACTCTATAGGAGAAGCCTTACTGGCATTACGTTAAGATGTCTTGGTGACGATGAGGTTTGGAAATGTGTAGAGGAGACGCACTCGGGTGTGTGCGGTGGCCACGTGAATAGTCAGATGCTCGCCAAGAAGATCATTCGGCAAGGCTTTTACTGGCCCACTATGGAAGAGATTGTGCTGTCTATGTCCGTAGGTGTGTCAAGTGTCAACTTCACGCCGATAAAATCCATTCACCATCTTCCTCACTTCATCCAATATCCTCCCCATGGCCTTTCTCCATGTGGGCATTCGACATCATTGGTCCCCTAGGTGATCCCAATTCCCTCACCAAGCAGAAATCTTTCATCCTTACTGCGACGGAATACTTCACCAAATGGGCCGAAGCCGAAGCTTACGCGGAAATCAAGGCGTCAACAGTCTGCAAGTTCATCATGAAGAACATCCTCGCCAGATTCGGCGTCCCAAGCACGATCGTCACCGACAATGGGCCACAGTTCATTTCTCAGGACCTACAGGACCTCTGCAAAAGGTACGCAATTGCATTGCATCATTCATCGCCTTATTACCCACAAGGTAACGGCCAAGCGGAGGCCACCAATAAAACATTGCTCAAAATCATCAAAAAAACCTGCGAGTCTAGTAAGTTTTCAGACTGGCCAGAAAAGCTTATCGAAGCCCTATGGGCCTATCGCACTTCAATCCGTACCCCCACCGGGCAGACTCCATTTGCCCTCACTTATGGTATGGAAGCGGTAGTCCCGTACGAGACTCTGATCCCTTCTCTCAGGGTACAATTGGACGAGGAATTTCCCCTCGACGATCGTCGTAATTCACTCCTCGCCCAGTTGGAACTCTTGGATGAGAAGCGGCTGGCCGCTGCCGAACACGCGCGTGTGTATCAAAATAGACTCGCTCGCTTTTACCAAAAGAAAGTCGTTGAGAGAAAATTCAAAGTCGGTGAGATGGTCGTAAAAAGAATTTTTGTCAAACCTGGAGGGCCGCGTTCTAAGCTCCAACCCAATTGGGAAGGACCATTTGTAATTCAAGCCGTGTACCCTGGCAACGCCTACAAGCTAGTCAACGCCGAAGGGACCGAGTTATCCCACCCTTGGAATGGGCTTTATCTTAAGAAATACTACCCTTAGCACAAAACAAAAAAAATGATGAAAAGATAAAAAACATCAAAAACAAAGAAATATTGAAAACCACTAAAAATATGGAAAATTCAAGATGCCGATGCCCGGCAGTCACCATATAGTTAAGTCTCTGCATCTAACCTTCATGTTAGGATAGGGCCCATTAAGGCTTGGTAGGCACCGGGTCTTGGTTTGCCAGAACCGTGGAGATCCCTGTCCGGCCACGTCGGCCTATGCTCGCTCGAAGGAAGCCAACATGTGCTCACTTATGTATTCAAAAAAGTCGGTAGCATCACCTACGGTGGGGCCCCACCCAGAAGATCTCCGGAAGCTGTAATCTTTATTCTTTTCTCTTCGACCCAATGAGACAGTCGGCGCCCTTAAAACGCTGAGCATGAGAAACCAAAACTCAAACCCCAAAGGCAAGAGTAGGATCCATTTCCTCGAGCATCGATCAGAGCACGAGAAGAGGGCAGTGTCCCCGCAGGCATACGAAAAGGGAGCCCACAAACGTCAAACGACTATATCTCCCTCACAAAAAGAAATACTAAATCAAAATCAAGAGAAAAGCCTGGTCGTGACCGTGCCTGTTACGATAAACGGAACCCCTCAAAGCAAAAGTCTGAATCCACAAAAGGGGCCGTGGAATGTAAATGCTCGAGATTTGGTCCGAAGTTGTCCGAAGGAAAGAGTTAATGGGCCCTTATTCGCTCGCCGGGTTAACGGCTTTGCCGGTCCTCTCAGGAGGTTTATCCCCTACGCTCTTCCTTCTCCCTCTAAAGATGAAGGTTCGATGGAATTTCTGAAAGGTGAAAACTGCCCAGGGTCTGCGACCTTATTTTAATATACACATTTGGTTGCCCACTTTGAAAAGCAAAAGCTATCGCTGCGAAGGAGTCTCCGTGTTTCTGGCTGGTCAAGACCCCTGTTTACCACCTTGATGTCTTCTTGTTTAACCTCGGGCTTAGGCCAATGCAAGCGCGTCACCTATGGGTGCGACGGCGTCTGATTCCGGGTCAGCGTCGCGCGGTTGGTCGTTAGGGTTCCAGGGTGTTCCATCTTATACCATCTAGAGTTGTGAGGAAACAGACCCGGGTCGGGCAAATCATTTACCTCAAACACCTTTTGGGTGAATCCCTGTGGTCGGAAGCGACTGGGAGCCTAAGCATGGCATGACGGTATTGTCATCAGGGTAAGTCTTAGCCGGCGGGATCATCATTCGAGGGGTCTAGAGGCCCAAATCAACCTAGATATGCACTTAGGATACCTGGGAGGTTAGTAAGAAACCCCTGTTCTCACGAAGGTCAGGTGCCATTTGGGTGCTTGCCGGGCGTTAGCAATAAAAAAAAAATCGAAATGATAAAAGCAAAAAAAATGGAAAAGAAAAAATGCACATATTTACAAACAAAAAAATCTTTTTATGATAAAAAAAAATATCAAATATAAAAAAGAAAACAAATCAATTTTGCATGATTACATTTGCGTGCAGCATCTCACTTTTAATACCGCTTGCATTCGTGTGCTTGCCTGTCGCATTTATCATCACCGCATCTTTCCCTTGCCTTCGTTAAATAAAGGCTTGGCCCCTTGACCAGTTATCAAGGACAGTCACAGTGACCATTTGCTTATTGAGCAAGGGGCCAAGTCAGAACAGAAATTCTGATTTGTTTGTTTCAGTGATGTGTGCAGGGATTCAGGCAACAGAAGTAAAGGTGAAAACCAAACAAACCGAACCTTGTATTTTATTCCAAAAACAAAAAAAAATTACATCAAGTTCCGCCCTCTCTCTCTGCATTACTCGTCCCACTACTCTCCGGACAAAACACTCTCAAAGGTGCTACCCAACTACGAAAAGCGGTACTCCTACCGCTCTGTACTCCTCTTCCTATTCCCGCATCCCGGCGTTGATCTACGGAAGCAGTAGAGAAGCTACCAACACGAAAGCCACGCTCTCGTGCTCTTCGGTAGCGCTCCTCACCATCTCTCAGCCACTGTTCAGCAAGGCCAAGGCTGATTCGGAGTTCGAATAGTTGGGCCTCCATGGCCCTTCGTTCCTCCCTTTCAGTCAATCTGTTGGCTCTTTCTCTCTCCGCGTCTCTTTCTCTCTCTGCACGTTCTCTCTCACGGTCTTCCCTCTCCAACTGGAGAGTGATCCTCAGTTCCACGGCATCCCTAGAGGAGTCGTCATCAGGATGACGCCGCAGTTCCCTCTCCAGTTCTGCTATCCTAGCCTCCTTCTGCGCAGCTTGGGCAAGCGCTCCTTCCGTCTCCTTTTCCTGCCAAATGTACCATCTCAGATACGCGATAAGGCGTAAACCAAGAGAACCAACACTGAAACTTTTACCTGTATACAGAGCATCCCTTCTGCCTCTGCGGCACGCTGCGTGGCATGAGCAAGTTGCTCATGAAGCGAGTCAAGTTCTGAGGTGGGAATCCACAAGCTGGAAGAGGCACCACCCACTCCCATCGCTGGGGAAGCCGCGCCAATCTGGGCATGCTACGACCGCGTGAATTAGCAGCCAACATCTGGAATCTGGGGTTTTAATTAGGAACGTACTGTACACCTACCAAGGCGCTCGTAGCTCCGCGGGCATCGCCCAACTGTTGTTCCATCTCTGCCAAGCGAGTTCGTAAATTCGCTATCATGGCATCCCGGACATCCTGCAGCCTTACAAGTCAGCATTTTCACCAGAAAACCAAAAAAGGAGAAAGAAGAAAAGAGAAAAAGGGGAAACCTACCTCCACAAGTCCCCGGGGTTGGAGCCGCTCTGCGTACTTTATCCTATATAGACGCAAGTAGTCTTCGCTATCCCGCGCCTGCGATTCTACAATCATGCCACCCCGTTGCCAATCTTCGTACTGTTCGGGGAATCGCACGCGCCAGTCAATACAGGTCGCCGGTCCCCGCGTCTTTCTCCCGACACGAGGTGGCGCAGCCGTATCCACCCATTCCTGAGCCAGTCCTAAAGTCCTCATAACCAATCGTAGCCGAAGTGGCTCGATTTCATTCAGGCAGTGCATCCACAGTTCCCGTCCGAACCGGGCACGACTTGCTAGAACCCACGGCTGGTCGGCATCGACCATGTCTGAGTAGGGTCTCCAGTTTACCATCGCTGCAGGGAACTCCTGTAGCTCCCGCCTTAGCACCATCAGTTGGTAGGTTAGGGGTGCCGCACTCATGATGGGTTCCCACCGCCTGGCTAGCGGCACCATCGCAGGTCGCCAATGCCGAGCTCTCCCCATAGGGAGGTAATAATAGCTCCACAGCTGCTCGGCGCAGGCCATCAGAACTTTGCAAAAACACAAAAAAAATACAAAACAAGCAAAACCAAAAATACCTGGATGAATGGTGTGAAACCACTCACAGTCATCTCACGATCCGTTTCTTGGAATAGGCCTGCAAACAAGTGTGCCAGCATGGCGGCTCCCCAGGCATAATACCCTACTCTTTCAAGGTCTGACAGCAGCTCCAGGAAGCAACATTGGATACCGTCCCCTTTCGAGCTCAGTACCAATCTCCCCAAAAGGAAGAGGAGAAATCTCCTCAAATCTATGTTGCATCTTTCCCAGTCGCCGAAATCTGTGCAGTACACGGCGCGGCATCCTATTTCTATCCTTTCCATGAACTCTTCTGAGGATTCATCGTCCCGCCGACGAGTGTCGGTGAGCCCTAATGCATCCATCAGGGACGCCCTAGCTACCGACCTGTTTTTCCGACCATCCAGGTCCAAACCCAGTAACTTCTGGGCACCTTCTCTGTAGTCCGCGTAAGTGACTCCGGTCACTGCCTCGCCCTCTACCTTCAGGCTTGTGATCCGGACCACATCCTCCAAGCTGGGCACCATGTGCCCCCAGGGCATCAGGAATGCCCGGCTCACTGGGTCCCATCTCTCACACAAGGCTTGGATCAGGACTAGGTCAAGCTGGATCGGCTCGATCCGAAGGAAGGTACCAAATCCCATCACGTCTAGCCTCGCCTTCTGAAAATCTGGGAGGCCCCTGTACGCTGCTACTACCAACTCCCATAAGATTTGTGATTTCATCACAACCTACACATACAAGGAATGGGGGTGAGGTTTGGTCAGAAGAAAGGAAGAAAGAATGAGAAAAGGGCAAGAAAACTTGGCTTACGAGTTGTGATTGGGCCCTTTCGCTGAAGTGCCCTTCAAGGTCTGAAAGCCTCCTGGAACTACTACCACTGGACCTGCTTCTCTTCGAGGAATGGGAAGATTCGCCCTCCATCCAACTCTCAGAATTTTGAACTCCTCCTCTCCCGTAAGAAATTGTGCTCCTCGAGTTAGCTCTCGATATACCTGGGAGGATAAAAGGGACAAGAATTTATAGAAATGGAAGGAGTGCGGGCCAAGATTGCCTCCATCACCTGTCAATAATAGCCCTCGCAATGAGGCACCGCCCAAGCGGTCCCATGTGTCGCTTCACCGCTCGCACAGGGTGATTGACTGGACGAAGAATAGGACGAATAGCCCCTATGTTGTCTAGGGATACCCTATCATAATTTGGAGGACATCCGCAAAATTTGACATAACATCCGGGAAAAGGAACTAGGGCCGTCATTATTGACTTCGACGGCAGATTCCCGTGGAAAATGGTCACAACAAGATGCGATTCTCTGCTTGGGGCGGAGTCTCGACAGACCTATCACATGGGAACAGTGCAAAGGAGAAGAAGTGTAGGGAAGAAGGAACGCACAAAAGAACAAATAAACAGCAAAAAATCAAATCACTCCATTCATAATTCTACATAAGCTGTCACAAACACTACAATCATAGAGAGGTGGCGGGTCCACTAGCTCGCCAATCCTCACCATCACTCATCTCTCTGGGCACTCTCCTCCTCTCCCCCGAGGTGAGGGTCCCTCAGAAGCCTCCGGGATCCCCGTGCAGTAGCACCTGCCTCGCCTCTGGGCGCCTGCTCCGCAGCAGTGACTCGCTACTCCTCCCCTGGCGTGGCAAAGAAGCCACTAGCGGCAAAGCGACCGGACTGGCGGAGTCGCTCCCCGAACTCTCGCGCTCTCTCGTAG
>JAHNEJ010000468.1:0-225075 GCA_022559845.1 Amorphophallus konjac
AGAGAATCGCGGTGGAGGTGCCTCCGAGGAATACCGGATGGGCTATCTGGCTGGCTGGTGAGAAGCCTTGGAGAAGGTAAACCGCCTGTACTCTGGCTGGGAGATCTTGCTCCTTGGACCGGACAGGATCCATCCCTAAGGGGACGAGAAACTTTTATGTAACATTCTCCCCTGCTTATGATCAAAGTTTTTCTTCGGTGGCCTGCCTTCTATTTTTGAGGTGTATGCTTGTTCTTCATCTTCTCCCTTGGTTTGCAGGTGTATGATGAGGCGCTTTCCGTCGTTAGTGGGAAGCGTCTCATGATAGTGGGTTGGCCTACTGATAATGTGTTGGCCTCGTTGTCCACCTGCATCCTTTTGGTACCTACGTGATGATGCAGGATTCTCCTGGAAATGCGGCTTCAGGGGAGAAGGTTTCTTGCCCTTTTCCGGGTGCAGGCCTTTGAGCGGGTGACTTCTCCAGCTGGTCTGCTTCCTAAGAAGCGGTGGTGCGGGGAGGTGACATGTCTGCTGAGGTCATCTTCGTGGTCGCTGGCAGATATCCTGACAGACACGGCGTCGGAGGGACCAGATGCCGAAGACTGGAGTGACTGCGGTGCCACCGTAGTCTTAGTCTCTTCTTGTTCTTCCTATGCTTATATGTTGGCTGCATTGACACTTGGCAATTTGTATTTTGACTCAAGAAATAAAATCCTTTAGCTTCGGAACTATGTTGATGTAACGACCCGAGAATCCGATTACCGGGAAGGCCCGATAACCCGAGACTCGCACCACCGCCCACGAGCCGGGAGGGCTCAGAAGGGCTAAAAGGAGTGTGGAGGCACAAAGAAATAGGAAATAAAGTAGGACACTCAACAATTAACAGAAAGAAAGAACAACAACAGCTACAACAGAGTCCAGTCCAACAGAACATACAGTCTAAAGCAGTAAAACGTATCACATGCCAAGTGAACACTCGGCCCGACAAGCTGGCAACTGAGAACCTCCGCTCCTCACCCTCGAACCTCGAGGAAGAACCGCCACACCTGAAAGGTAGGGAATGCGTCTCCAAAACAGAGACTCAGCAAGGATCCCGCAGAACCCAAACCAGAAACAACGGCGGTAGCGGAAAGGAAGCTACAACTACAGCAGGAACAGCAAACCGGTGGCCGGTCAAAACTCAGCACTACAGCTACTCCTATTGTACCAGAAGGCACACCTCGATCACGCAGTCGAAGCTACCGAACCACGCTAGCACCACCTACCGAAGTAAAAACCCACGGCAACCACGCCGTAGAGGCCTGTCCCCCGAACACAGCCGACCTGGACACACTATCCAAGGTGCAACCCCGACCATCCGATCGCAGGTACCACATAACAAGACGCAACCTCGGTAAAGCCACTAGCACTAGTCTCACGGCGCGAAAACCAACACACGCGTCACGGTGAAACAACCGAAAACTCAACGGTCGACACGACCGAAAACCCGAAGGTCAAAGTTACGGAAACTGACAGTCTGCCACTCCCAACTCGACAAGAGTACCACCCACTAGAAGCACAGCCAGTAGCGTCCCCTGACGTCTTACACCGCACCGCAGGTGAACCGCCTGACGTGGTAGCTCCTACCAAAGGCGCAAACACCGTACAAGTAACCATAAACAAGTGACTAGCTGGGGTCACGCCCGTCAACGTGGGTCCAACCACCCCCAACCACGTGTGCACACACAGACCACGCGTAACTAGGTCTGGCCCTCTAACCGGTTTTCCCCCGTAGCCGGACTCTGGCTACCGACGAGGGGCCTACGGTAACCGGTCCACAAACCGCCTCGAAGGTGAGTGCCCGTACACCACTCCCAGGTGAGACCAGCACCACGTACTGGTGGGCTACGACTAGTGGAGGGTCACTGAAGGACTAGACTCTCAACTCAATGGAAAACAACATCCGAATCTGACGACGTACGGGGACAACCCCGCGTACCGGCCCCGTCGCACGGTGACCACAGTCAGAGAAGAAACAGGACTCGCAGTCCACGGCCACGCACGCACCGTGGGCGAGAGTCGAGAAAACTCGAGTGGCACTTAAGCCACTGGACTCTGGACAGTCCTCTAGACATACTACAGTCAACGGTCCTTGAGTCACAAGACTCGGGGTCAAGACCGTTGCACGCAACAGCACAAGGCCATCGATCTAGCCCAATCTCTAGGTCCAAAACCACGATATCACGAATACCGAGATAGCTCACAAGCCACCAAGACTGTTCCCTCAGGAAGGGAAGGCAAGGGACCACGGCCACACGGAAAAACACAGAGGCACGATTCCCAGGGCAGCACACAAGCCGCCATGTCGATTTCCCATCTCGAAACAAGCGGGAAACCTCCAGCCCCAGGCCGGACAACTGGACTCGCAGTCCAAGGCCAAACAAGTGGCCCACACGGAAATCACCTTCCAAAGAAACTCACAATATGCGGCGGAGATCCCACCGCACACACACCGATACACGGTGACTCGATCTAGCAAGAACACGGATGTCCGAAACACCTGGAGTCACCCGGACCCACCAAGCCCATGGGCACGCTTATCGAGGTAACACGGTACCTCCAGGCACCCAAAGACACGGTCACGGAACTCCACGGGGTGTCCGAGACACACACGGCCCAAGGGGAGCACGATCAGCTGCAGACCGCCCGCCCCGGACAGCCCGACTGGTCACCTCCAAGAACGCGCTACACGTGCATAGCGCGTTCAGTCAAAACGCGCTATACATACCTAGCGCGTTCAACAAGAACGCGCTACAGGTCCATAGCGCGACCAGACCAGGTCGCGCTATGATCTTATAGCGCGACAACCCTGAACGTGCCGGGGCCCTATAGCGCGACAGGAACCGCCAAACTGTTCATCTTCCCCGATGAACGCGCTCTATCGGGGCTGCGCGGCCTTCAAGAACGCGCTACCCAAGGCTAGCGCGTTCTCAGTCCGTGCCCGAAAATGGTGGACACCGCATAAAAACCCATTACACGCCCCGTTCACCCCCAGGTGAAGGGGAAACAAAAGGGGAAACCTTCCCCAAGCCCCTAGGCATGCATCTAAACCCCTGGATCACCCAAAAACACCGTAAAACGAGGGATCCGGCTCACACCCCAAAAACAAGCACTTTCCCCAAATCGCCCCGTTTAGCCCGCTCGACTCACCACGGCCTACAAAACTCGCGGGAAAAGAAGTACGTGAGTCGAGGGTCCATCTCCCTACCTACACCGAAGAAACGACGCACTGTGGACGCCTATCCATGAAGAAATCGTCGTGAAACCCTCGTCGGCTCGCGATCGCGCCACCGAGCTTCCACGCGCCTCCTCCGCCTCGATCCTCACCTGTCCTCGCCCGCATCCTCGCCCGCGCCACCTCAACCTCGCCCCCGCCTCGCTCCGTCGGCCGCCAGAGAAGAGAGGGGAGAAAGAGGGCGTGAGGGAAGAGAGAGGGAGGGAAGAGAGAAATGAGAGGGGGAGAGAGAAAAGGATTAGTATATATAGGAAAACCTGAAAATTACAGAAATTCAGAAAATTATGAAAAATTACCTCCTCGATCCTCGGGAAGAGCACAACGCAGTGGTAACGTCCCGGAGTCGGAGAACGCCACGGTTTGCCCTGCAAAGAGTTCCGAAGGCACATCAGGGAAAAACACGTGTAAAGCACAAAATATACTCCGAGACCCACTAAAATGATCCGAAAAATATCCAAAAAATCTGAGGCATTACAGCCCTCCCCCCTTAAAGGAATTTCATCCTCGAAATTCATGACCAATCACGAAGTCCCAGGGGAAGAACACTGAATCAACTGACACGCTGTCAGAGCCCCAGCACAGAAAACCTCGATTCTCACGAAAACACGGATCCTGAGGAACACAGCCAGACTCACAATCACACACAACACCTCGCTCCTCGCGCCGAGCACACTGGCCAGCAGAGCAGGCATATACCAAAGGACACAGTCCGGCATCACCTCAGTCAACGCGAGAATCCACCATGGCGCCGCAGCCACGATCTTTCTCACCGAGGAATCACAACCCTCGACACGAGCAACAGCTACCGATCCATCCAATGGTCGGCAGACAAATGGCACATCAGCTTCGCAGCCAGCTGACAGGTCGCAGGCCCTCCTCGAGGGAGCAACCAAAATAGAGCCTCCACCAGCTCAAGCAGTCATCTCAACAGACCGCAACTAGCTCATCGACTCAACACCAAGAAACACCTCACGCATGGCAAGCCGAAAGCCAGACACAACACCGTGCCAACTCTTGTCAGAAGATAAACTTCGACAAAGCCCAGATCCCGACTGGAAAGGCACATCACATGATCAGCCACCCAAGGCCTCGCTGGCACACGGCTCTCGCCATGCTCGAGCCCCAACAACCAGCATCTTGTCTGTGAAAAGACCACACACCGACGGTCACCAACCGCTCGCTCAGGTTCTTCCTTCTTTCCTGGTCCTCCACCGGGTCCAAAGGAAATATTCCAAACCTCAGCAAGCCATCCGTCGACTCCCACATAGACTGATGCCACATCTCGAGCTGCACTCCTCTCGGACTCCGCATCCGAGTTCGAACATCACGCCAACTCGACCCTCTCCGGGAGCACAACGAAACCAAATGATGGATCCTGGTGTCCTCAGTCATCACCTCACTGGACTCAGACTTACAGGGGAACCATCATATCCCACGCTGGTCACCAACCAGGGATAACCATTGCGACACCAACGTCCTATCAAGGACCACCAATCCGACGCCAATCTCATAAAAAGGCCTCCGCCCACAGCGTCACTCTTCTATCTGGTCTCATCAAATCCTTCGATCAATCCAAGTGGACACCCGCCAATCCCGATTCCGCCCTTACCACAGAGCCACGGGACACCACCTGAACAATGCTCACGGCGACCTGGTTGTCGACACCACGACCAAGGCACTTTGGGTCCCCGATCGATTATACATCTCACCGCCACAATCTGACAAGACCGTAAAGCCAACAGACGCTGCTGTGGTCGGTCACACAGTTAGGCTCACCAGCCACTCACAGCCACCAACCGGGACCCATAGTCTGCCAGAGACCACATCCTTAAAGCACGATCTCAACCGAGGACACGATTGGGAACACAAGTCAGACACCAAGCCACCGACTCTAACCAACACGTCCTCGACCTCCGTCAGGCAACATCCTCAACAACCTCATCCAGGTCCAATACCGACGCCTGACACGGCTTCCTTCACAGGAACATGGCACTCATGCGGCACACTAGCCAGCACATTCCCCAACACTCCATCCAGCCAATGCCAAGAGCCACAAAACCTCGAGCAACGGCACGGCAACAACACGTTTCACATAGAGGAACCAATCCTCCAATGCTCAACGCAAACTCAGGAATCCGCCCGTAGCAACCAACGCCACGATCCTGAACTAGTGGGTCACAAGCCCACCACGCTTCCGCTGCGCACTCAGATCCACGCGCACAGCCGAGAAAGCAAACACCGCCCAACCAGCACTCGTTCTTCCGGAACAGTGCCAGCACCCTCACACGACAAGGGAATGGGCACGACTCCTCACGGGCAACCGCCTTGCCAAGACAAGGAGCACGTCTCGCACAGACTTCATGGCATACAAGGCCAACCAATCCGAACACACAGTGCAAGACGACGAACCTTAGCCCAACACAATCTCTCCAACCAAAGGAGAAACCAGCGCACTTCCGACCAACGGAAGAACTCCATGCTCGACCTGACCTCAAACCTCGCGCACGCTGGAAACAGCACCATCCAGCACCAAGAAAAACCATCGCTTTCGTCAGGTCAGCGCCTTCGACACACTCGACGAGTGTCACTGATGTGACACCAATATGGGGTAGGCAGCAAGCAAACAAAACAACTTAAGATCTAATCCGCATTCACAAACACACAGCAATTAAGATGATAAATCGGGACCGAAACACCGTCGCACACACGCGAGCCCCGGGTGACTATATGATGCTAGAAAGAGGTGATGGATCAAGACCCTTGCTGGTAGAGTGCCAGCAGGGCTAGGGTTGCCCTCCCGAGGGTATGTGGCCCACACCTTTGGGGCTGGCCGGTGCCAATTGGGGCACTAGGTCACTCTCACTCACTTTGACCACGGTGACCACACCTTTGAAGGTGGGGTCGGGGACGAGCACTCACTCACATGCGCAACGGAGCGATATCTTCGGATATTAAATGAACAAGCACTAACATGGCAGGAGCAAAGTTCAGAGCTTACCCGGCTGGTTTGAAGAAACCAACCCCGTTCGGAGACGTGGGCGAGCGGGGAAGTGTGATCCCGCACACTGTGCCGGTGTAGCTTGAGCTGCGAGTTACAAGAACTACACCTCACATAGGAGGGTTGGACTAGGGGTTGGGGAGTTTAATATACATCAAACACTACCTCCTCGCAGGGAGGGGCGCTAAGCCGGCCAGGCGGGCGGGGAAATTTGCCGAAAGGAGATGGTACGGAAGCCGTCGGGTATCCACTCAATTGCTGTGCAAGAGGACAGGCGGTCGCTGTTGTGGTCGTAGCTCCTCCTACAGAATTCTTCAGGTGACGAAACTTGATGGGGTGGCTTCGTAACAGGAACGGGGGCCTCTCTGATTTTTAGCAAATTCGTCTGCCGTCGTTTGTCAGTCGCGGTGGAGGGTTGAACAGGACGCAGGGATCTGTACTTGGCAGCTTCAGAATTGATGCAGTGAGTAGCAGGGGCTGTACCTGGGGTTCCCGAACTCTGATTCTCGATCCGTTTGAAGTCCTGGAACCGGGGTTAAGCCTTCTTCTCAGAAAAACTGACGGGGAGGTCGCCGGAGGTCAGGGTGACCCGGGGGACGCCTCTGAGTGCTGGCAGGTCGTAGCAGGCAGGGGAAGGCAGCTTTGCGCGAGCTGAGAAAGAAAATCAGAACTCGAGGTGCCGGATGCCGAACGAACTTCCGCTTCTTGCTCCTGGTCGGGGACAGGGGGAGGAAGATCTTTGAAGAAGAAACCTCAGCCTGATTCCGCTGTGGTTCGCCGTGGCAGATCTTGCAAGCTGGTTCTGATTCTCTGCAGAGGCTGCACCGCGTGGTCCAGGTTCTGTAGCAGCAGGTTGCAGACGCTGTCACGGGCACTCCCGAGCTCCAAATGACACGAAACCAGTGGCGTCGTCTCCGTGGTTGAGGTGGCTTTCAGAAGGAGTCAACGGGGTTGCAATCAAAGGCCGTGGGCGGTTGGTGTGCCCTGAAGAGTAGGTACTGGTCGCTGCCGACTGCAGGAGACAGATCCGTGCGACTGAGGAAGAACGTTTGCAACTCTGGCTCTCGGACGCCGAATTAAGTTCCGCCTTCTGATCCTGGAAGTAGACAGGGGGAGGAAGAACTTTGAAGAAGATACTTCAGCCTGATTCCTCCACCGTTGGTCGTGAAGCAGCTTCCCACCGAGCTCAGGTTCTCTGCAGGGGATGACTGGACCAGTTGGGGGAGAATCGCCCTCCCGGTCGGCCACGAAGTCGAAACCGGACGATTCCACCTCGCCTGCGGAGGGGTGTCGCAGACCTTTCCGTCGATGTAGGCCACGCTCCAGGAAGAAACCGTGTGACCCTGGGGAAGCTTCTGCAAGCCGCAACCTGGTCTGTCACCTGCAGGCTGATAATGAAAATGGGGAGAAAGGGGAAGGAACAAGGGGTATGGATAGGGAGTGGTAATGGAGGGACCTGTGGGGTGGATGGGTATGGGAGTGGCCCTTGGGTGTTAGGAGGTCAAGGAGGGGGTGTTTCAAGGTGTGGGAGAGGGAGGATAAGGGCTGGAAGGGGGTGTTTGCAGTGGGTGGAAGAAGAGTTACGAATTTGGTTGGGGGAAGAGAGGGGAGAACATTTGAAAATGGGTTTAAGAAGGGAATTAATTTCTAGTGTTGGGGATGGGAAGAGGTGTGTGGGGAAGGGAAAAGGGGGCTTGGGGAGATGTGATTCCCTCTTGGGAGATGAGAGGGCTGCTTGGGGAAGGGGAAGATTTGCTTGGGAAGAGGAGAGGTTGCCTTGGGGCTAGGGGAAGTTAATGGGGTTGGTGTGGGGAAGTGGTGAGGATTAATGAGGTGGTTGGGAGGTGAGAGGGTGTGGGAAAGGGAGGAGAGAGAGTGGATTTCGAAAATCCCTTGGGGGGGGAGAGGGAGAGAGAGAGAGAGTGAGGAAGCTAGAGAGAGAGAGGGGAAGATGCACTCAATGGCTCAAATTTTGCTTCATACTTCATTACTGAACTCAAGTGGAGTTGGGGTCCTATTTATAGGAATCCCAACATTTACAAAAAGTCCTTGGATAAACTACTAAAAGCAAATAAGCAAGGGGGTTGAGGAAAGAAGAGGTTGCCCATGGGCCAGGCCCATCTAATTGGGCCCAAACGACTTCCTAGCCTAACATACTTAGATAGATATTGTGACGACTTAGGACCATGACTCAAAATAAAGATAAGTACATCAAAATGACTCAAGGAAAGATAAAAAATACATAGCTAGACTTCGGAAATCAAGCTAAACATAATGGCAATCATCCGGTCCCGTGGAGAAGTGAGAAGTGGTAAGCGATGTCCCCATCAGTCACGTCGGACCACAGTCACAACATCTACCGATGTACCACCGCCGCAATTCCTCGAACTGCAACACGGCATGCCAAGAGCCGCAACATGAGCCATAACAACAACCGCCGACGCTCATCCTCGAGTCCCGAACTCGCCGTGGAGCCTTCACATCTCAAGCCAACTCCAAGGCGAACACAACCCAATCGCACACTAGAGCGCAGGAGCAAGACTTACTGGGACACCACAGCCCAATCCTGCCTCGAAATCCGTAAAACAATCGGAATCGACACGTCATTTCTGACGCCACATAGCACGACAGGACATCAGGCTCGACGAAACGGCAGCTCACCGAGAAGATCCTCCACTCACTCGAGCACACTTCTCGATCAGAACGCCTCAGGAGCTGGACAAACCTCAAGCTGGAGTGGCCAACACCGACAGCAGCTCCCTCAGAGCACGCTCACGGCCACTTAACCACGAAAAATCCTCTCCAGCCACCTGACCACGCCGCAGATTCCTCGAACGCAGCACCGCGAGCTCACACCTGCCAGCAACCTCTGCCCAACGCAGCACAACCAGGGCCATCACCGATGAGGGAGAAGGCTCTCAACCTCAATCCTTAGACCCCATGCTGGCATGAAAGCCGCGGACAACAACCACCTTCACAGCGCCGCACAGCGCACCCAAGCTCTCAAGCGAGAAATAAAGCGGAAAAATAAGCACAAAACCCTATGCCAGCTGTCGACTGTACTGGACCTTATGGACTCTGATCACTGCAATATTTCGAATTCCTATGTACGTCCACAACCACCGCTCTGATACCAGCTGTAACGACCCGAGAATCCGATTACCGGGAAGGCCCGATAACCCGAGACTCGCACCGCCGCCCACGAGCCGGGAGGGCTCGGAAGGGCTAAAAGGAGTGTGGAGGCACAAAGAAATAGGAAATAAAGCAGGACAACTCAACAATTAACAGAAAGAAAGAACAACAATAGCTACTACAGAGTCCAGTCCAATAGAAAGTACAGTCTAAAGCAGTAAAACGTACCACATGCCAAGTGAACACTCGGCCCGGCAAGAGAACCTCCGCTCCGCACCCTCGAACCTCGAGGAAGAACCGCCACACCTGAAAGGCAGAGAATGAGTCTCCAAAACAGAGACTCAGCAGGGATCCCACGGAACCCCAACCAGAAACAACGGCGGTAGCGGAAAGGAAGCTACAACTACAGCAGGAATAGTAAACCGGTGGTCGGTCAAAACTCAGCACTACAGCTACTCCTACTGTACCAGAAGGCAGACCTCGATCACGCAGTCGAAGCTACCGAACCAGGCTAGCACCACCTACCGAAGTAAAAACCCACGGCAACCACGCCGTAGAGGCCTGTCCCCCGGACACAGCCGACCTGGACACACTATCTAAGGTGCAACCCCGACCATCCGATCGCAGGTACCGCACAACAAGACGCAACCTCGGTAAAGCCACTAGCACTAGTCTCACGGCGCGAAAACTAACACACGCGCCACGGTGAAACAACCGAAAACTCAACGGTCGACACGACCGAAAACCCGAAGGTCAAAGTTACGGAAACTGACAGTCTGCCACTCCCAACTCGACAGGAGTACCACCCACTAGAAGCACAGCCGGTAGCGTCCCCTGACGTCTTACACCGCGCCGCAGGTGAACCGCCTGACGTGGTAGCTCCTACCAAAGGCGTAAACACCGTACAAGTAACCACAAACAAGTGACTAGCTGGGGTCACGCCCGTCAACGTGGCTCCAACCGCCCCTAACCACGTATGCACACACAGACCACGCGTCACTAGGTCTGGCCCTCTGACCGGTTTTCCCCCGTAGCCGGACTCTGGCTACCGACGAGGGGCCTACGGTAACCGGTCCACAAACCGCCTCGAAGGTGAGTGCCCGTACACCACTCCCAGGTGAGACCAGCACCTCGTACTGGTGGGCTACGACTAGTGGAGGGTCACTGAAGGAGTAGACTCTCAACTCAACGGAAAATAACGTCCGAATCCGACGACGTACGAGAACAACCCCGCGTACCGGCCCCGTCGCACGGTGACCACAGTCGGAGAAGAAACAGGACTCGCAGTCCACGGCCACGCACGCACCGTGGGCGAGAGTCGAGACAACTCGAGTGGAACTTAAGCCACTGGACTCTGGACAGTCCTCTAGACACACTACAGTCAACGGTCCTTGAGTCACAAGACTCGGGGTCAAGACCGTTGCACGCAACAGCACAAGGCCGTCGATCTAGCCCAATCTCTAGGTCCAAAATCACGATATCACGAATACCGAGACAGCTCACAAGTCACCAAGACTGTTCCCTCAGGAAGGGAACGCAAGGGACCACGGCCACACGGAAAAACACAGAGGCACGATTCCCAGGGCAGCACACAAGCCGCCATGTCGATTTCCCATCTCGAAGCAAGCGGGAAACCTCCAGCCCCAGGCCGGACAACTGGACTCGTAGTCCAAGGCCAAACAAGTGGCCCACACAGAAATCACCTTCCAAAGAAACTCACAATATGCGGGGGAGATCTCACCGCACACACACCGATACACGGTGACTCGATCTAGCAAGAACACGGAAGTCCGGAACACCTGGAGTCACCCGGACCCACCAAGCCCATGGGCACGCTTATCGAGGTAACACGGTACCTCCAGGCACCCAAAGACACGGTCACGGAACTCCACGGGGTGTCCGAGACACACACGGCCCAAGAGGAGCACGATCAGCCGCAGACCGCCCGCCCCGGGCAGCCCGACTGGTCACCTCCAAGAACGCGCTACACGTGCATAGCGCGTTCAGTCAAAACGCGCTATACATACCTAGCGCGTTCAACAAGAACGCGCTACAGGTCCATAGCGCGACCAGACCAGGTCGCGCTATGATCTTATAGCGCGACAACCCTGAACGTGCCGGGGCCCTATAGCGCGACAGGAACCGCCAAACTGTTCATCTTCCCCGATGAACGCGCTCTATCGGGGCTACGCGGCCTTCAAGAACGCGCTACCCAAGGCTAGCGCGTTCTCAGTCCGTGCCCGAAAATGGTGGACACCGCATAAAAACCCATTACACGCCCCGTTCACCCCCAGGTGAAGGGGAAACAAAAGGGGAAACCTTCCCCAAGCCCCTAGGCATACATCTAAACCCCTGGATCACCCAAAAACACCGTAAAACGAGGGATCCGGCTCACACCCCAAAAACAAGCACTTTCCCCAAATCGCCCCGTTTCGCCCGCTCGACTCACCACGGCCTACAAAACTCGCGAGAAAAGAAGTACGCGAGTCGAGGGTCCATCTCCCTACCTACACCGAAGAAACGACGCGCTGTGGACGCCGATCCATGAAGAAATCGTCGTGAAACCCTCGCCGGCTCGCCATCGCGCCACAGAGCTTCCACGCGCCTCCTCCGCCTCGATCCTCACCTGTCCTCGCCCGCATCCTCGTCTGCGCCACCACCACCTCGCCCCCGCCTCGCTCCGTCGGCCGCCAGAGAAGAGAGGGGAGAAAGAGGGCGTGAGAGAAGAGAGAGGGAGGGAAGAGAGAAATGAGAGGGGGAGAGAGAAAAGGGTTAGTATATATAGGAAAACCTAAAAATTACAGAAATTCAGAAAATTATGAAAAATTACCTCCGCGATCCTCGGGAAGAGCACAACGCAGTGGTAACGTCCCGGAGTCGGAGAACGCCACGATTTGCCCTGCAAAGAGTTCCAAAGGCACATCAGGGAAAAACACGTGTAAAGCACAAAATACACTCCGAGACCCACTAAAATGATCCGAAAAATATCTGAAAAATCTGGGGCATTACAGTTGATGTGTACCTTTTGGTGGGAGACTTCTGCACGGTGAGTTTACGAAAGCGGGCAGATCTACCGTTTCCCATTCTTCCTTATCACGCGCGTGCACCCACCTCTTGGAGCCCATGGGGTACATTGTTCTTAAGAGGGCATGAATGTCCGCCTCCTGAGGACTTAGGAGTCACCATGGTTTCCGAGGGAGCCTTATGAGCTTCGCCTCTAGGAGACTTGGGAGTCACCTTCGTTTCTGAGGGTAGCGGTGCTCGCCTCTATGGAGCCCGTAGGCTACCTCTTCATTTCTGAGGGGAGTGGTGCTCGCCTCTAGGGAACCCGTAGGCTACCTTCTCATTTTTGAGGGGAGCGATGCTCGTCTCTTGGGAATCCGTAGGTTACCATCTCATTTTCGAGGGGAGCGGTGCTCGCCTCTAGGGAACCCGTAGGCTACCTTCTCATTTTCGAGGGGAGCGGTGCTCGCCTCTTAGGAACCCGTAGGTTACCATCACATTTTTGAGGGGTCTTAGGAACCCGTAGGTTACCATCTCATTTTCTAGGGGAGCGGTGCTCGCCTCTTGGGAACACGTAGGTTACCATTTCATTTTCGAGCGGAGCGATGCTCACCTCTTGAGAACCCGTAGGTTACCATTTTTGAGCTTCAACTGGCAACATTTTGGGAAAAAAGGTTTTTATTGATAAAAAGCTCTAAGGTTTACGGAGTTCTACGTTCTTGGTACCTCTCGTCGCCCCAGTGTTGCCAGTCTGTATACTCCTTTGCCGCATACCTCCATCACCCTGTACGGGCCTTCCCAGCTTGGCGCAAGCTTTCCAGCGGCTGCCTTGGGGTCTGCTACGCTTGCTCGTCGTAGTACCAGATCTCTGGGGAGGAAGTGTTGTTCCTTTACGAGCGTTGTAGTACTGGGCCAGCTTTTGTTGATAGGCTACGACTTTTACTTGGGCGTGCGCTCTGTCTTCCTCAAGCAGGTCCAAGTTTTCTCACATCACTTGGTTGTTTCTAGCCTCATCGAAATATCCCACTCGCAGTGAGGAGTTGGATATCTCTACTGGAACCACTGCCTCCGTTCCGTATGTAAGGTGGAAGGGTGTTTCGCTCGTGGCAGCTCTGGCGGTAGTCCGGTGTGCCCAAAGAATGCTCGAGATGGAGTCTATCCATGAGTCACCTGCTTGTTCCAGTCGGGTCTTGATGCCGTGGAGGAGTGTCCTGTTGCTGTTCTCCACCAACCCATTAGCTTGGGGATGTCCCACTGAGGTATAGTGGTTCCAGATCTCTAGTTCCAAGCACTTCTCCTGGAAGGTAGCGCTTGCGAACTGTCTGCTGTTATCCATTGTGAGGACCCGTGGGATCCCGAACCGGCAGATGACGCTTCGCAGCATGAACTTCCAAGTTGCTTCGCTCGTGATTTTTCCTAGTGATTCTGCCTCGACCCATTTGGTGAAATAGTCAATGGCGACTATGAGGAACTTTTTCCTCCCCTGAGCCTCGGGAAAGGGACCCAATATGTTTATCCCCCACCAAGCAAATGGGAGAGGCTCCATCAGGGTATGTAGCTGTGTAGCTGACTGATGGTGCAGGTGTAATATATTGGACCCTTCGTATCCTTCTTCTCGGGTCCCAAATCTGCTTCCTCGGCGAATTTGTTTTTGTTATGCCCGGAATTATTTTCTGGACATCTTCCGCGCTCGGATCCGTGTGATTCGGGTCAGTTTCGGAGGCCGCGGGACGTGTTCCACGTGTTTTCCGCGTGTTTTTCGATTCCCGCGTGTATGTTTCGGGAATACCTACGGAACCCCGTAGCGGGTGAATTGGGTCGTTCACCTACCCGCGGGTGGTACCGTTGTGATCAGCGCGTTCTGAGGATCGAGAAAATATATTTTTCTATTTTTCGGGATTTTTTTGATTTCTTTGATTTTCTATAAATACCAAACCTTTTTCTTTTCTTTTTCCCTTTTCTTCTTTTCTTCTTCCTCCTTTCTTCTTCCAACCGTTGGAGCGCCCCCTCCCCCGGCCGTGCGTGCTTCCTCCCCGGACGATCGAGACGCGGCCCCCTCCACTCCGGCAGCGGCGTGGCGGCGACGACGACGAGGCGAACGTGGGAGCGTGATTTTCGCGGCGAGAGACGGGGCGTTTGTGGGTCTAAAAGCTTCTTCCTTACGTTCGGCGGCGATCCGGCTGAGCTCGTGCTCCATTGAGGTAGGGAGACGAATCCCCATGCTCATCCCATCGTCCCCCGCGATTTGTAGGCCAAGGAGAGGTCGAGAGGGGCGTTTTTAAGACGGGTAGAGCAAAATCCATGCTTTGGGGGTTGTGGGCCGATCTACCGTTTCGTCGCGTTTCGGATCGATTTGAGGGCGTATATGCATGCTAGGGGCTATAGGGGGGCTTCCCCCTTGTTTTCCCCATCATCCATGGATGATCGGGGCGTGGAATGAGTTTTTGGGATTCTTCCCGCCGGCCCGTTCTCGAGTTGGGGTGGCGGTCCTTCCAGAGAGCGCCGGAGTCTTTGGCGGCCCAAGGTAGGTGCGCCAGAACCTGTGGCGGCCCAAGGTGGGTGCGCCACAGGGCACGGTTTTGTTGGCAGGTTCCTATGTCTTCTGGCGGCTACACGTTAAACCGCCAGAAGATGTGGCGGCCGAGGGTCAGACCGCTAGTGGGCGAGTTGACCGTTGATTTTTGACCGTTGGGGGTCACGTGCCTCTAGCGGCCGTAGCTACGGCCACCGGAGGGTTTCTAGCGGGCCAAGGTTGGGCCGGTGGAGGGCTGTGGCGGCTTGAGATGGGAGCACCAGAGCCAACACGACTTACCTTCTAGCGGTCCGAGATTGGGCCGCTAGAGTCCTTGTGGCGGACCAGAGCTAGACCGCTAGAGCCTTTGGCGGCCCAAGGTTGGACCTCCAGGTACTAGGCTACACCGAGTGGGTGGCAGTCCTGTTCTCTTCGACCGTGGTTTCCATGAGTCAGTTATTACCTCCGGTGACACGTCCACTAGTCGTAGCCTTCTTACGGCACGCGGTGCTGACCCACCCTGGAGTGGTGGAGCGGTTGACCCGACAGAGACGGTGAGTAGGCTGGTTACCGCAGGGCCCCAACGTACAGCCGAGTCTAGGCTTAGGGGGAATTACCAGCTAGAGGACAGGCCTAGGGCGAATGGTCTGAGTGTGCACACGGGGCCGAGGGCTTCAGACCCGCGCTGACGAGCGCGACCTCAGCTAGTCCTTGTTTTGTGGTACTACTGGTTACTGAGTGTGTCTGAGTCTCGCGCCTTGGACGTTGTAGCTAGACACTTGTGACGCAGTGTAAGACGTCAGGGGACGCATCCGGTCGTTCTTCTAGTGGGTCGTGATCCTGTCTACTGGCAGGTACGGACTCGAGTTTTTACGGACCGAGGTTTGGTTGTATGGTACGGTTAGTTAGATAGCTTTTCCGTTTATTTATTTCTGCTTGTTGGTTCTACCGTACTCTTGTTAGGTAGTGTTACCTTCTGCGGTTTTCGCGCCTTGCTGTCGTTTTCCTCGTTGTGTGGTGGGGGTCCGAGGGATCCCTACTGAGCCAGTGACATGAGGCTCACCTCTGCTTTTAAGGTGTGGCAGTTCTCCCTCGAATTTCGAGGGTACTGTGCGGAGGTTCTTAGTTGCCAGCTCACCGAGTCGAGTGTTCACTTGACATGTGGTACGTTTTACTGCTTTAGACTATACTTTCTGTTAGACGGGATTCTGTTGTAGTTACTTATTTCTGTTAATTATTGAGTTATCCTGCCTTATTTCCTATTTCTTTGTGCCTCCACACTCCTTTTAGCCCTTCCGAGCCCTCCCGGCTCGTGGGCGGCGGGCCAGGATTCGAATGGTATCGGGCTTCTCCCGATATCCGGATCTTGGGTCGTCACAGCAGGTTGGAGAACTTCTGACATTGAGGGCACCTTCGGGCATAGTCGAGATAGTCTTGTTGTAGAGTAGGCCACCAATATTCTTGCCAGATTAGTGTCCGTACGAGTGCTCGCCCACCTACATGACTTCCATAGAGCCCTTGGTGTACTTCTTGTACAGCTTGCTTAGCTTCCGTAGGGAATAAGCACTTTAACAATGGGGCTGAGTGTGATCGCCTGTACAGGCGGCCATCGACCACTATGAAATGCGATGCTCGTGCTCGCGTAAGACGGGCCTTAGCGCGGTTGCTTGGGAGTTGTTGTCGCCGGAGAAAGTCCAAAAGGGGGTCCATCCATCAAGGTTCATAATCAATGGCATTTACCTGGGGTGTCGATTCTTCTATGCTCGGCGCTGTTAGTTCCTCTATCAAGATGGATCTTGAGCTGGAGATTGTGGTTGTCGATGCTAGAAGAGACAGGGCATCTGCTCGGACGTTCTCCTCTCAAGGGATGTGCATCATCTCGAAGTGGGAGAATTCTACAGAGGCAGCTTTGGCTTTCTCCAGGTATTTGATTATGGCTGACTCGCGTGATTCGAACTCTCCCTTGACTTGGTTGGTGACGAGCATGGAATCGTTGTACGCTCGCACACTAGTTGCCCCCAGGTGCTTCGCCATTCGTAGTCTAGAGAGGAGCGCTTTATATTCGGCCACATTGTTCGTGGTCGGGAAGTTGAAGCAGAGGGCGTATTGGAGTTCCATCCCCTCTGGTGAGAGTAGTACTGGCCCTACTCCACTGGCAGTGGCATAGGACGATCCGTCGACATATACCTCCCATGTTGGCCCTGAGGACTGCTCGGGTGAGTCTTCCGTAGGTATCGTACACTCGGCGACGAAATCAGCGAGGGCCTTGGCCTTGATCGCAGTCCTTGGGTGAAATTTGATGTTGAATTCACCCAACTCGATAACCCACTTGATCAACCTTCCCGATGCGTCGAGGTTCTGGAGGATTTGTCATAGAGGTTGATCGGTGAGGATGGCGATTGGGTGAGCCAAGAAGTACGGTCGCAGCTTGCGGGTGGCCGTGATGAGGGCCAAAGCAAACTTCTCCGTCCGTGAGTACTAGAATTCTGGCCCATGTAATGCCCGTCTTACATAGTAGACGAGCTTCATAACATTTCCTTCTTCCCGTGCGAGCACTGTGCTCATCGTGCTGGCGTCACAGACATATACATGAGCAGTTGCTCCCCTTTCTGCGGTTTGAAGAGCACGAGAGGAGATGCTAGGTACTGCTTCAACTCTTCAAACGCCAGCTCGCACTCCTGGTCCTAGTCGATCTGCCCTTTCTTCTCTGGAGCCTTGTTGGCTTGCTTGATAAGTCGGAGGAAAGGAAGGCATCTCTCAGCAGCTCGGGACAGGAACCGAGTTAAGGTGGCGATGCGGCCGGTGAGGCACTGCACGTCCCTCACTCATCCCGGGCGCTTCATCTCCAGCACCGCTTGGATCTGGTCAGGGTTAGCCTCTATCCCTCTATGGGTGATGAGGAATTCGAGGAATTTCCCTGATTTTACACCGAACGCGCATTTCTTTGGGTTTAGTTTCATATTGTACCATCTGTGCGTGGTGAAGGTCTCCGCCAGATCTCCAAGGTGCTCGGCAGCTTGGAGGCTCTTGACGAGCATGTCGTGGATGTAAACCTCCATATTGCGGCCGATTTGTGTGTCGAACATGTGGTTGACCAGGCGCTGGTAAGTCGCTCCCGCATTCTTCAACCCAAATAGCATGTGGGTGTAGTAGTATAAGCCGTGGTCAGTGACGAATGCTGTCTTGTCTTGGTTGGATTTGTGCATGCTAATCTGATGGTATCCCGAGTAGGCATCCAGGAAGCTTAGCATCTCATGCCCGGCCGTGGCATCGACCAGTTGGTCGATTCGTGGCATAGGGAAGCTATCCTTCGGTGTAGCTTTGTTGAGATTGGTGTAGTCTACGCACATTCGTCACTTCACGTTATTTTTGGGAACAAGGACCACATTCGCCAGCCAGTCCGGGTACCGGGTGGGTCTGAGTAGCCCTGAGCGCAACTTCTTGCCCACTTGCTCCCTGATAATGGCTTGTCGCTCGGGGTTGTAGCGCCTTCGGCGCTGTTGGGCAGGGCGGCAGCTCGGATCCAACTTAAGTTTGTGCGTGATGATCTCCGGTGGGATTCCGGGGAGCTTGTCCTCTGACCAAGCGAACACGTCTTGGTTTGCTATGAGGAAGTTGGTGTAGCCTTCCCGCTCTTCTTCAAACAGGGTGTCCCCGATCCTCAGCGTTCTGCTTGGGTCTTCCCCCACCCGGATGAGGTATAAGTCCTCCGCTGGAGTGCTCGTACTCGGATCTGGATCTTCCATCCTCGCCTTCTTCTCGGGTGGTGCTTCCTCGACTTGTCTATCACGTGTTGAGATAAGGTAGCACCTTCTTGACTCTCGTTGATCCCCTCGAACTTCTCCCACTCCGCGAGGCGTGAGAAACTTGAGCTTCGGGTGATACGAGAAGGGGACGCCGTGAAGGGTGCTGAGGATTCCTCGCCCTATGATGGCATTGTATCCGGTCATCGCGCGGACGACCATGAAGTCTGCCAGGAATGTTACATCCTTTGGCGCGGTCCCAAACGTGATCGTTTGTGAGATGCGTCCTTCTTGGCGGACTGTCGTGCCGGGGAACCCATACAACAGTGTGTGCAATGGCGTGATTTGGGACAAATCCACACCCATGAGCACAAGATAGTCGTACGAAATAACATCAGGACCGCTTCCATTATCAACCAAAATGCGGCGTACGGTACATTGATTGATGGTGGCTGAGACCACCAACGCATCGGAATGGGAAGTGGTTACACCATTTAAGTCATCGTCGGAGAAGACGATGGGGTCTTTCAGCTGTTCCACGGCGGCAGCCTCCCATTGGGCGTTGTCACCTCGCTCTATGGTGTTGATGGCCAATGCGTACCGTTGTCGCCTGCTCGCACTGTCTCCGCCGGCGGCCGGCCCTCCGGAGATCATCATGATCTCCTTCCCGTTGGGTCGGTTGTTGAGAGGCGGAGGGGTCTATTGTCACTTCTCCGCGGCCTTGGCGATAAACTTATCAAGGAGCCCTTGGCGGACGAGGTCCTCGATTGTGTCCTTCAAGTTGATGCATTCGGCCGTATCGTGGCCGTGGTCGCGATGGAAGCGGCAATACTTCTTCTTGCTCCTCGCACTTGGATCCGACTTCATCTATGAGGCCACTTGAGGAACGGTTCCTCACGGATCTCCATCAAGATTTGGTCGGGAGGAACCGTTAGGGGCATGTAGTTGCGGTAATTGCCCCTTTCCTTTTTGGGCGGTCACGGCGATCTCGGTCCCGTCGCTCCTGTTTGTTCTGCCCTTCTCGTGGTGAGTCGGCGGATCTCTTTCGGTCGGACCGATGAGTCCGGCCGTGCGTCCCAGGGCCGTAGTGTTCTCCTCGCACCGCGTATGCTTCTGTGCCAAGCGAGGAGGTCAGTGAGGGTCGTCGGGGCTTCGACTCCGAGCGCACGTCGAAGGATGTGGTCCTGCGCCCCCTGGGTGAGTGCGGTGGTGGCGATGCTGATGTCGAGGCGTGGGATCCAGAGTGCCTCGCTTGAAACTAGAGACGAAGTCCCAAAGCGTCTCATCTCGCCCCTGCCTGAGAGCGAGCAGGGTCACCGCAGACTTGGCTACCTTTCGACAGCCAATAAAGTTCTCCTTGAACATCTTTTTCAGCTATTGGAAGGAGGAGATAGTCCTGGCTGATAGGGACTCAAACCAAGCCTGGGCGTTCTCCCGGAGAGTCGTGATGAACGCCATACATTTCACAGCATCTGAGGCACGGTGAAATACCAGGTGGGACTCGAAGCTGTGTATGTGGTCGACCGGATCGGTAGTACCATCGTACGGGGTGAAGGATGGCAGCTGGAGCTTAGGCGGGTTGGGGGCTTCCATGATCTCCTTGGAGAAGGGAGCATGGAAGTCCTGATCGTCATCGATGAGACCCTGATTCTTGGCGACGAGGAGGACATCGTCTAGGTGACGAACCTTGTCCTCGATTTCGTCGATGCGCTAAAGCCACCGATCCATCTCTGGGTTGGAATGCAGTGGGCTACGCACCCTTGGTGCGGGTGATCTGCGCGATCGTCGTGTTCTTGCGATGGAGATGTGGGAGGCCTCTCGTACCTGGTGAGAGTTTGCTATAGTGGACCGCCCATTCTGTTGATTCTCTAAGGGGGCCTGCCTCCTCTAGCTGGGCTTGTTGACGAGCCCCTGACACAGTTCTGTCAGGAATTGGATTTGCTGGCGCATCTCCGCGGGGTCATTTACGGTGACCGCTGGTGGTAGATGGGGGGAGGAAGAAGCCTCCTAAGATCCTCGCCGAGAGCCAGGGGCCTGATGAGAACCGCGCCCACAGTTGTTGGCATTGCGAAGACTCCCACGAGGTGCCATGGCCTTTTGCTCGGGTTCCCACAGACGCCACCAAGAAGTGTAGAGGCAGAAATCGGGTTTCTATGCCACGTACCATGCTTCTCTATTTATTTGTTGGGGAAGTCGACTGACACCTGTGGAAGCCTACAAACACCAAAAGTAAAGGGCGTCAGAAGGAGCCATAGGTGTTACCCTAGGGGATAACCCTCTGATGCTTAAGTCAACAACGGTTTTAAGAAAGGAATAGAGAAGAGCAGGGGAGAGAGAAGGATGGAGGTCGTAGTAGGAGATTTGAGAGACGTGTAAATCCTCCAGACGAGTGTTTGCCGCTCCTAGTGGTCACTCGGAGAGTGCTCGCTGAGTGGTAAGGTCGTGCGGGAGGGATTTTCTCTCAGGACGTAGACGGGTGTGACCTCTCTTTTTCTGTGGCAAGATTAGTAGCTCTATTCTTTGTGTGTTGCTCTTGGCTGGAGATTCGACCGTGTCCTTCTCGCCTCTGTCCAAGTCCCTTTTATAGGGGGTCGTCATGATGTCAAAGGCCACTCCCTTAGCAGGGAAGGGTGTAAATGGTGGAGTAACGTCTCCTGCGATCTGGGCAGGAGTTTTCCGTTGAGAGGTGATTACCCTAGAGTCGGCCGGTCCTCGGGCGAGTCTTACAGCGCTCGTGGGGCGTGCTCGCCCGTTATGGGATCGAGGCCGACGTCGTGGGGGTAACGGTCGGTCGCTGTAGGGTCATCCGGAGCTCATTGCGCCTGGGCCGAAGCCCTTCCTACGCTATAGAATCCGATGCCGAGTCGTAGTGGGCCGTGTCTTGATGGGCCACGGTTGTCGGGCGCCCTTGGGCGCGTTGTACGTCATGAGTCGAATTGGACTCGTCATTGATGGGCCTGTTATAGATCGAGCTAGATTTACCCTCCTCGAATATTTTAACAAAAATAATGATATTCTTACTAATTTATTTTTAAAATATAATATTTTTAATTTTAATAATAATTTATTTATAAAAATCTAAAAAAATAAAGAAAACATATAGATAGCCCTACATATGCCATCTTGTTCTTCGGATGAATTAATACAGATAGCCCACGATCTGTATCGGTAAATGTTGGTATGTGCTGCCTGGATAGGAGATAGGGATGTCAAAAATACCCACAAATTCGATTACCCGCATTACCCGACTCGTGATGGGTCCGGTAATACCCGAATAAATGGATATGGATTCGGGTTTGGATATATTTAAAATATCCGTTTCATATTCGGATAGGGTATGGATTTAGTGCACCCAAACCCGTACCCGATCCGAACCCGCTCTTAATAACTTATTGTGCATGTTAGGCCTATGATTTTGACATGAACCCAATCCATTGCCCGTCTTGTTAAGTTTGTGAGTTTAGACTTCTTATTAAAATTATAAGGATGTTTTTATAAAACATAAAAATTAATTTGGAAAGGAAAGAACTGACCGGATTTCTTTTTTTCTAATTCTCATAAATCTCACATTTCTTTGGATGTGAATGTAGACTCATGCTTTATGGACGGATACGGATATCCGCGGATATATCCATACCCGTGACGGGTATACCCGTATCTATACCCACGAAAATAATAGGGTACTATCCGGGTATGGTATTAGTAAAATTTTTATGAATATGATATGATATTGATCTACCCGAGTCAAACTCGATCCATTGACATCCCTAATAGGAGACAATGGAGTGGAGCCTTCGTCCCCGGGGGTGGTTCCTGCATGCTGACTGCTGAGGATATGTATTCCTGTCATCTTCGGAGTCCGTCCGGCCCACCACAGACGCCCTTCGGCGTGTCCCGTCACCCCGCCGAGGCCGGCTCCGGCTCCCCCACCCCCACGATGGCCGGTGACCATATCGTGGCCTCGCGCGTGCCTATTACCCCAGGGCCCCACCGGAAAACCGAATGCCCTCCAGCTCAGTTTGCCGCCCGGACGTCGCATCCATCCCGTCCGCATCCACAGGAGCCCCGGGATGGACCACCCGGCCCGACGTGATCCGAACGGGCCCCCACCGCCCTCCCGGCGGGCGCTCTCCTCGTACGGGACTCCCTCCAGTGGAGGGTGCAGCGAGCCTTCCCGAAGGGGTCCGTTTAAGCAACGGGGACCCCGCGAGGCCGTGGGTTCTGGGATCAGCTGCTCGTCGCCATCGCCGCCAGCTGGAACGGGCACGTGTCGCAAGCGCACCAGGTTGTGTCAACTCTGCGAGACGGTTCCCGACACTCGCGGTGAGCTGGAGCGGCACGCGGTCGGCGGGGTTCCGAACGTGCGATGTCGGCGTCCCGACCCTCCGTTCGGCCGACTCCCCCTCCTCTCTCATTCCGTTTATGGGCAAACCCGCGAAGCCAACCGGATAAATGCGCAGACCCGTTTTAACGTATCAGGTATTTCAAGTATCTGTCTAAGAGAGAGAGAGAGAGAGAGAGAGAGAGAGAGAGAGAGAGGGAGAAGTGGATTAGAGCCAGCCAATCTTCCTGTTTGTCTTCCAACCTAACTAGTCATCTGGATCATCATCATAGGGGGAGTTTATAGTTCAGCTCCCAACTTTCTTCATCTGTCTCATCCCTTCAACAAATTAATCTGGACGGTCTTATCGACTTATAAATATCTGATATATTTATCTGGTGGCCGGGTTGGTTTACCCTATATCTAGAGGCTTCTCAATCTGGCTCCTCATCCACGACCAGGGTTGCAGTACTCTCTCGCTGGGCTGCTGTGGGAGAGAGTCCAGTGGGGCATCCGTTTATTCACTTCCCCCATGCGTCCTGAGGTCGCTAGAAAGGCCTGGGTTGGCGGGAGAGACCCTCATCTCGGGTCATGGATGGGGACGTTCCTCCAGAGGACGTCATCAAACAGGGATGATCCCTTTTGGTACAGGGGTTACAGGTCGCCTAGCGCTGTGCCTGAGGCTCGTGTTGCGGCCATTAATTGCGAATCTTACGGCTGACGGTGGAAGGCGGTGGCGTCTAATCAGCATCACAGGGCCTGTGCCCCAACAGCCGGGGACATCGCGAGATGGGAGAGGAACTGTTTTGGAGAGGCGGCACTGCTGAGAACAGTACCCTTCATGCATGGCCGGCCGTCTGCGTCGATCTGCATGGCCGGGAGAGACGTAGCCGAGTGATGATGGGTCGGCATCTGTCGGCAGTACGTCGTTTGTTTGTGATGCGTGAGGGAGACCCCCCCGCCGTCCGAGTTGTGGTGGCGGTTTGCAGTGAGGGGAAGGTATCACCGCCCAAGGCAGGGCGCTCGCACCCTCCATGGGGGCTGTGGACCCACCGCTGATCCGGACGCTCAGGTGGTACAGGAGGCGACCTTTCGGTCCCTAGATTGTTCTCCTGACGTAAGAAGAAGATATTGCCGTCTCTGCTGCAGGCTTCTAATTAATTGTGACGGCAGCCACTCTTCACGAACGTACGTGAGCCTGTCTGTGACTGTGCATGGAAGCTGCACTAATAAATTAACGAAGTCCGTTAATGATGCTCATCATGGATGTATCAAAATTTTTGGAAAAGACTGAACTGTAACAAACAAAGTATCTTACAAAACCGAGTTAGGTCGACAGGAGTGGTCTTGCGGCTGGGTGCTCCTGCTATCGGGCGTCTCCTATGGTTGGCCTCGTTAGATATTTTGGTTGTTACAGATCCGTCTTTTCCAAAATTGATTTTTAGGCACGGGGCCGAATAAATCCTGAGCAATGGCGAGCGGCATAGGTTTGGTATTATTTTGTCTGGTCGAGCTTCTTCTCCGTCATTTTCCTAAATGCATGCAAATTATCTTCGAAAGCTGTACGTGATATTCCAAAATTATAATTCAGTACACGAGTAGATCGAATGGACCATATTTCAGTCCAAGTGATCGATGCTATTCTCACAACCCTATGATACTCCTTTACAATTAATACCCCTACACATCACACCATCTAATTAAGCACTGATCTTTCTCATTACTAAACTTTTACTCCCCGCAAATCTGATATACGGTACCAATTAAGGCACTTAATTATTTTCGCCCATCCCTTAATTGGTGCTTGTCGACCTCGCCCCATCTTGAGCCTGCCCTAACCCTAATTAAGCTCTCTCTCTCTCTCTCTCTCTCTCGTACACACGCCCCTCAATATCGCCCATACTTAAGACCATCCATTGCGTATGCTATGAACCGTCATACATTGTCCTGTTCTCCACCGTGCCATCATTGCGTCCTTCTGCAGCACTAACATCAAGCAGTCATCCTATGCTGACATACAACTCAAAAACTTTAAAGTGTCGATGGTAACGTGCAACTCAAAATCTTAAGACGTCGACTTTGTTTATGCCACCTAAATAATGACAAATACATAGTGCGTGATTCAGATCATAATTATGGATTCTAATATTATATTAAATTTTATCAGATTTGATCGTATCAACTCAAATTTTTAAAGTGTCAAATTGAGAGAATTTTATTATTATAATTGAGGAGGGTAGATCCGGTGTGGCCCACGGGCAGCCCAATAGCGGCAGGCCCAAATCAGAACCGTCTCCTTAAACACGCCCAAGAGACGCTCGAAGTGAACGGCCCGCTAAGGCGTGACCCAAACCAGTCTCGCCATCGGATTCTACAGCACGGGAAAACGCCTTAGTCGCTGAAGGACCCTCCGACGATCGACCGTTGCCCCCTACCACGTCGGCCCAAATCCCATAACGGGCGAGCACGCCCCATGAGCGCCGTAATACTCGCTCATGAATCAGCCGCCGCCGGGATATTCACCCTCCAACGAGAAAATCCCACCGCTATAGCGGAAAGGAGTTACTCCACTACCTACACATTCCCTATCAAGAGATAAGGCTCCTCGCTCCAGGACAACCCCTATAAGAAGGGGAGCGACTGAGAAGAGAGACACGGTGGATGATTCTGCCAAAATCTACTACACAAGAGAATAGAGCTATTAGCCCTACAGTGCTACGAGAGGGAAGCATCGATGATCTACGCTGAAGGGAAAGTTCTCCTCTGGCGACCTTACCACCCAGCGAGCACTCGCCGAGTGATCACTGGGAGCGGCGAGCACTCGTTCTGAGGATCTACACGGCCCTTCAGCTCTCGACTACGATTTCTTTCTCTCTCTCTCCCTTGCTCTTCTCTATTCCTCATTAACACGTTACTGATTTAAGCATCGGAGGGTTGTCCCCTAGGGTAACACTCGGGACTCCTTCTGACGCCCTTTTAGCTTATGGTGTTTGCAGGTTTCCACGGGTGCCAGACGACTTTCCCGACAAATAAATAGAGAAAGTAGTACGTGACATTGAAACTATTTTCCTATCTCTACAATAATTATATTATATTTTAACCCATTTTCAATACTAGAATATTCAACATTGTTCTTCGTAACTCCCTTCTGTACACTGTAATCCTATACTGTCATCATGAACTTCTCCATTTTAAGTTACCTCCTATTTTATCATTTTCATAATAGTTACTTTCCCCATATTGATGATGTTCATAGGCTGCCGACTTGATTATTTGTGAAATCTTATTAACAGTTATTGGCCCTTGACGGGGCTCATTTTTTGCATAGTGTGGAATGGGGATATTGTTCAAGAATTTTGGATTTGTGTGGGATGATATTGGAATCTTTTGCGACATCTACTGTTTAAATCCTCGTAATGAAAAATAAATTACATTAACAATTTATGTAGAGGTAGAAATGTGTTACCTTCGGTCTCATATTACATCTTTAAGATTTTTTTTAGAGAATAAAGATCAACTATCCTAAAGAAACCTTCAACAATCAAGTAGAGCATCAAAGAGAGCCTTGAGTGTGTCTCAAGAGACAACTATACGATGCTTAAGTCAGTGACATGAATAGTTCACTACATAGGAAAGCAGATTTAGCGACGAAAATTTTCGATGGAATATTTTCGGTCGAAAATTTCGTCTGTATTTTCGACGGACAAACGTACGTCGGATAGTCCATCATAAATTCCGACGGATAAATGTTCCATCTAAAAAACTGTCTGACTTTCAGACAAAATTTACAACGAACATTTGTCAGTCGAAAAATATCACGATTATTTCAGAAGGAGGTTTTTGCGGTCGTAAATTCCGTCTGAAATTTTTGACGGATTTTATTCCCTCTGAAATCTGTTGGAAACAATTTAGACTTCCCTCCCACCAAGGCCCCCCTCTCGCCCCACCCTCGCGTTCAAACTTTCTCCCTCTCTCTCTCTCTCAACGGCCGACGTCTCCCTCTCCCTCTCTCTCTCTCAGGCGACCGTGGCAGCGTCTTTCTCTCAGGCGACTGCGGCGGCGTCTCCCTCTCCCTCTTTCCCTCTGGCGAGCACTGTGGCGTCCCCCCTCTATCTCTATGGATAGCAGTGGCGACTCTCCCCCCTCTCTCTCTAAGCGACGGCGTCTCCCCCGTTGGTAAGTCCGCATCTACCTCACCACCGGAGCCCTCTCTCCCTCTCTCATCGTCTCCCTCTCCCACTCTCACTGTCTCCCTCTCCCTCTCTCACGGTCTCTCTCCCTCTCTCTCTCTCTCTCGATCTCCCTCTCCCTCTCTCGATCTCCCTCTCTCGGTCTCCCTCCCTCCCTCTCTGGTGCGGACACCAGGACTATCAGTGACACATCGGCGAACCGACGGTGCCATACGCGGAGCACCAAGTGGACTACTTCGGCTTCCCTTCAAATTAGGGACAATGTGGCTTCAATTTGGACTCTTTTTACATTGAGATTGGGCTTGTAATGAACATTCTACTTGGGTTTTTCATATTGGGCTCATTGTAAGGCATTTAATAAGCCAATTGGGTAAGTCTTTTAGAGTCCATTAAGGGTTGATTGTCATATTGGGCTATGAGGCTTCATTAAGCTTCATATTGGATCTTAAGCCACTTAAGGCCCCATTAAGCTTCCCTTCCACATGGGCCATCTAGGTTGGAGTGGAATGGGCTTGTGAATGGCCTTAGTTGGACTTGAGCCAACTTGGCCCAAGAAGGGCCCAAGCTAGGGGCGCACCATGTTTTGGATGTATTAGGTTAGAAAATGTTGATTTTTCTTCTTCCCATCCCATTTACCACATGGGAGCATTAAAAGGCTGCTGGTCAATGACCAAATATGGCTGCCACCTACCCCTCCCCTTTGAATTTCAAAGGTTGGTGAAGGTAGGTGAAGACAATGTCCCCTTGTCCCCCCCTTCTTTCCCCTTTCATGATCCATGCGCACCCAACCCCATTCCCCTTGTATCCCACGTATGTCCCCTCCCCCTACCCCTTGCATTTGCCTATTTAAGGCCATGTATAGTGTTTGTATGAAAGCTAATGAAAGTTTGTTGAGAGAAAATTACATTGGAGAGAGATTCTCTTGTGTTTCCTTGGGTGTGACTCCCTTGGTTCTGTCCTGTGACGGGATAGAATTGGGTCGTGTGACTCGACCTTGTATCCCCCTCTTCGCCTTACCTTCTTCTTCCACAAAAAATCCCAGTGATACCTCTGAGAGTTAGGGAAATTTCAGCGCTGGTTTCGCTTCAATCGAAGTTCGTGAACGACGGCAAGACCTCTTTTCGTGGAGGCGCGCAGATCGGTCCCTGATTGCTGCCCAGATCTGGAGGTGACTGTGTTTTAATTTCTCCAGCCCAACCCCGACGGCATCTGAAGCTGGTTCTTGAAGAGAGATCGTAGGATTTCGAGTCCTCTTCTCGTTGCCGCTGATCTCGCCTCGATCCGATCACCGTGCTGTCCGTGGAGGCGATTCTCGTGAGATCATGCAAGAGATCTGAGCAGATCCGGCTCAGAACCAGCACCAACTTCCCGAGCCTGCCCCGCTTCATCCGGCTAAGATCTGTGCGAGATCTTCAGAGAGTTTCTTCCTCCGGACGTCGTCGATGATCTCCCACAAGCGGCGCCTCGATCGGGCCTTGGCAACCATTTTTCCCCTAATTTTTTCTGTTCCTGTGCAGTTCTGTGTGAGCAGAACCAGAGGCTTGGTGCAGCCACTGCTGCGCTCAGATCTAAAAAGATCTGATCGTACCCTTTAGAGTAGAGAAACGGCGTCCAGTCGCCGTCGTTCTCCAACAAACGGCACTCCGATCGGATCTCGGATCTAGCTCTACCGGCCTTCGAAAGTTCGCTGCGCAGGGAGACCAGCGTGGACAGAACCGGGTCGGTTCACCCTCGGCATACCCGATCGGCCCCGACTCGCCTCCCTCGACTCCGAAGAGTGCTGCCCAGCAACCCGGGTTCCAGCAACCCCAAAGTTATCGATTGTAGCCCGATACCTCCCTGTGTGGAGTGGGCCAAGCTTCTGAATTTGTAAAATCTAATTCAATTGTGTATTGGGGTTGTTCGGAAATCAGCCGGGGTGTCTTCCCCACGCCTTGTCGTGGAGGTACGCGATTCGTTCCCCACTCACATTGTTGTTTAGTATGCTTTCTATATCGCTGCGTTTGTGAGAATAGGGCCGATAGCTAGTTTCAAATTCACCGCGATTGTGAGTTGTGAGCGCCCGTTCCGTGGCTCCAATCGAGCACCGAGCGCGAATTAGCACCCTAGGCGACGGTGGTTTCTTAATCGCCGCGATCCCCACGTTTCCCTTGAAAGGGACGATCGTCGGGCTCAAGAGAGTCGCTGTTGAGAGACGTCTCCACCCGGAGAATACCACGGTGGTCAGCCGCCCGGCTTACCTTAGTGTGCTAGTGCTGGCCGCACAATGAGTCGGTCGTACGTCTTAGCCCGAGTCGGTCATCTGTCACGCATCAGTTTGGTATCAGAGAGTCATTCAAGTCTAGGGTCGTTTAAGTCCAAGGTTGCATTTGCATTCCTCTACTCGGTATATCAAAAGGTGGGACACGAACGTTAGGCTATGCCTATCGGGAAGGCCGCACACTTGCGCGAGTGATCTTCGGATCGATTATCTCCGCCTAGTACCGAATAGTGGGTTAAGTCTAGGTTCCTAGTTAGTGCATTCCAACCTTCATGTCTTTGCATGCCCACCCGGCGTGGTACCCAAAACCATCGCCCCACATCTATGGCTCACCCTCGCGATGCCGCCTCGGGAGACTTCCACTCCTTACAGGAGGCAATGTTGGCCATTATGGCTCGGATGGACCGGTCCGAAGCCACCTTTCGGACCTTCACCGAAACCATGGATGGTCGCCTACGAGCCATGGAGGAACGCATGGAGACCTCCGACAGGTCTGCCCAAGATCTAGTTGGACGGCTAGAGAGAATGTCAAACGGGGAACCCCCTGGAGAGGCTCAGGGCCCACCCGCACCTCCTCCCGCGGTGGCCCAAGTCCAACCCGCTCCCATGGCCCAAATCCAGCCCCCTCCCGCGGCCCAAAATCAGCCCGCACCCGCTCCTCAACCCGCCCGTCGCCAGGTCCTCGAACCACAACCTCGTGACCTTGGTCTAGAAGTGTAATATCCCGGACCTTTCGGATCCCTTCTTCGTGGGTCCCGGATCTGGTTTTCAGAGTGTCTGGCTCCGTTGTGTCCGAAATTTCGTTTCGGACATCTTTCGTGTTCGGATCGGCGTGATCCGGAGTTGTTTCGGAGGCCCGGAGGCATTCCGCGACTTTTCCGCGTGTGTTTTCCGATTCCCGACGTGTGTTTCGGCTTTTTCTTCAGAAGCTCGCTGCGGGCGAACCGGGCGGTTCTCCCAGGCACGTGTGGTACCGTTGCGATCGGCGCGTTCCGAGGATTCCGGAAATATATTTTTCTATTTTTTGGTATTTTTTCAAAAATTCGGATTTTCTATATAATCCCATTTCTTTTCTTTTTTCTTTTCTTCCTTCTCTTTCTTCTTCTTCTTCCTCCTTCCTTCCCCAACCGTGGCCGCCCTCCTCTCTCTCCCTCTCTCCCATTCGGACGCGGTGAGCCCCTCCCCGGCTGTTGACGGCGGCAGGGCGACGGCGCGGACGCGTGGGTGGCGGCGAGGCGAGCTCGTGGGCGTGCGGCAAGCGTGGGAAGCGTGGGGAGTTCGTGAAGCTTAAAGCGTTCTTCGTGGTTTGTGGGCGATCCGGCGGAGCATTCGCTCCATTGAGGTAGGGTGACGTTCCTTAGCCTCTTGCCGTTCATTTCCGTGGTTTGTAGGCCGCGGGGAGGCCGAGAGGGGCTAGATCGAGCACGTATGGGGTTTTTCCATGATTTGGGGAGAGCCGCCCGATCTATGGATTTGATGCATGGATTCACGTTTTGATGGCCTAGAATCATGCTAGGGGTCCTTAGGGGTCATTCCCCTTGTTTTCCCCCTCTCCGGTGGAGGCATGGGGGCGTGGTTGGAGTTTTTGGGCGTTTCCGCCGTTTTCGGGCGCGGACTGAGAACGCACTATACTCCAGTAGCGCGTTCTTGATGGTCGCGCTGCCCCGATGGGGCGCGTTCATCGGAGAAGATGAACAGTGGGCGGTTCTGGTCGCGCTAGGGGTCCCTAGCACGATCTGCCTTGTCGCGCTAGGGGTCCCTAGCGCGACCTGCCTTGTCGCACTAGGAAGCCCTAGCGCGATCTTCCCTGTCGCGCTAGGGGGTCCTAGCGCGTTCTTCCTTGTCGCGCTAGGGGTCCCTAGCGCGATCTTCCCTGTTGTTTGGTGTTCCTCTTGGGCCGCGTGTGTCCTGGACACCTCGTGGAGTTCCGGGACCGTGTCTTTGGGTGTCCGGAGGTCCCGTTTGCCTTGGTCATGCGTTTGGCCGTGGGCGGTGCGTCCGTTTCTTCTCCGACCATGGTCACCGTGCGATGGTGATGGTACGTGGGACGGCCCCCGTACTTCGTCAGGTTCGGACGTTGTTTTCTGTTGTCTTGAGAGTCTACTCCTTCAGTGACCCTCCACTAGTCGTAGCCTATCAGTACGCGTGTGCTGATCGCACCAAGGAGTGGTGTACGGGCTTACCCTGAGGACGGTTTTAGACTGGTTACCGTCGGGCCCTTCGTCAAATCAGAGTCCAGTGCCAGGGGAAAACCGGTCAGAGGGCCAGACCTAGGATGCGTGGTCTGTGTGTGCACACGTGGTTGGGGACAGTGGACGCACGTCGACGGGCGTGACCCCAGCTAGTCACTTGTTGTGGTTACTTGTTCGGTGTCTGCGCCTCGGGTAGGACCTACCACGTCAGGCGGTTCACCTGCGGTGCGGTGTAAGACGTCAGGGGACGCTACCGGCTGTGCTTCTAGTGGGTGGTACTCCTGTCGAGTACAGAGTGACAGACTGTCAGTCGAGTGTTTCCGACCTTCGAGTTTTGTCGGTTCGACCTTTGAGCTTTGGTCTTCCCTCCGTGGCACGTGTGTCGATTTACGTGCCGTAGGGTCTTATCTTGTAGAGTACAGGGCTTTCCCTTCCGAGGTACTCTCCGACCGCTAGTGTAGTGGTTTCTCGTTTTACGAGGTAGGGTTCGAGTGATCCCTACTGAGTCTTGTTCCGCGACTCATTTTCTGCGTGTTTCACCGTGTTTCAGGTGAGGCGCCACCTTCGGGGAGCGCGTCAGGAGTGCAGCGTGGTGCGGGTGCCCAGAGGTAGTGCCAGAGGTCGGAGCCGGGGGATGCCCCGTGTAGCTGTACTTTCCTTTCTTGTCACTGTACTAGTCGTGGACTGTTGTTATTGTTATTTTATATTGTGGACCATGTAAAATGTTAATTTATTTTCTGTTTAATTTCTGCAATTATTTGTGATACTTGTGTAGTCTCCACACCATCCTTTTAACCCTTCCGAGTCTTCGGGCTCGTGGGTGGCGGTGCGAGTCTCGGGTTATCGGGCCTTCCCAGTAATCGGATTCTCGGGTCGTTACAAGAAGACTATGGGTCCGATAATGCATTTGGGGGAAATGGCCGACGCCGTCATGGCTTCCATCAGCCAAGAGAGGAGGAGGACGATCGAGTCCTTAGGACCGTGAGAGCAGACCCTCCCACATTCAACGGGTCTTTGGACCCAAAGGTCTATCTCGATTGGGAGGCCGGCATGGACCGGTACTTCAAGTGGTTCGAAATGACGGACCTCCAGAGAGTCAGGTTCGCCAAAATGAAGTTGCTAGGGCATGCGCAAACTTATTGGCGCAATGTGGAGAGCTTGCTCTATCAGCGTCGAGAGCCCCCAGTAGAGTCTTGGGATGAAATGAAGGAAAGGCTTAGAACTAAGTATCTTCCCACCTCGTACCGTCAATGGCTCATTGACCGGTGGCAAACTCTCACCCAAGGTGATAGGTCTGTGTCCGAGTACATCGCCGAGTTTGATGAATATTTTTTGCGATGTGACATCTCGGAAGAGAGCATGATGCCTATTTCCCGCTTCCGTCGTGGTCTGCGGCCCCACTATCAGTACGATCTATTTCGCCATAATGTGATCACACTAGAGGCCGCCTATCAAGTTGCTCTTGAATTAGAGCAGTTTGAGTCAGATTTTGCTCCCGTCCAACGACCGGGGTCCATCCATCAGCGTGGGTCTGACACTCGGACCACACCTAGTTTCTATAGCCGATTTCTGGTGGTTCGTCCTCCGGAACCCCCTCACCAGGACCCCTTTGCTCTCAGGCCTCGGCATCCCCCTCCAAAGGAGCCTCCCCCTCGCCCACAGGCACCCATCCCCACCTCACAACCCCATCAGCCCACTTTGCCTACCCGACCTCAGCTCCCATCACCCCCGGTCCGACGAGAAGACAAGGGAAAGGGACCGATGACCGGTGGAGCATTTTCTAGCACAGGGCCACGTGACCAGTGCTATAGGTGTGGTGGGATTGGCCACTTTGCGGCCAAGTGCCCCACTCGGGAATCCTTGGCTATTTCGGACACCCCAATCCGCGACCCCACTCTTGGGCTAGTAGAGGTCACCTATGTGGCGGACCCCGAACTCGAGCAGGAGTACTTTGATCAGCTTTTAGATGAGCCTAAAAACCCGGGTACCCAGGGCGATGCGCTCTTGGGAGTGATCCTCCCGAACCTCTGAACCCCATGTATAAGTCAGTAGGTTCATGTTAGATTTCTAAGAGTCTCCAGCTTTTGGTTGCATTGTTTGTTTGGTGTGTATGTATGTCTAAGTTCATGTGTGTGTGTTTGTTTGTCTCTCTAGTTGTTCTCTTTCATACATATGGTTTGCATAAGTCGTGTCTCAATAAAAGGCCAACCATGCACGTATAAGGAGGTAGTCGATGCATGCTACATAACCGTGGATTCAAAAGGAGAGTACGTCTAGATCAGGGTCATACCTGATTGGTTTTCTCCTGGAGACCGAAAGCAACACTAGGTCCACGATACCCACCCTTTCCGGGTCAAGAAACAAGTGCGTCCGAATGCGTACGATATTGAACTACCGGGCGACTATGGTGTCAGTTCGACGTTCCATGTCTCAGACCTGGTAGCATATTGGAACCCGCGGTGATCCTAGTGAGTTTTGGGCCTTCTCTTCCTATTGTGAGTGATACACCACCCGAGAGTCCACTCTTCCAGCCTCAACGCACGCATATAGATTGTATACTGGATGAGCAGGTGATCACAGGAACGGAGCCTACCAACACGTCCTAGTGCGTTGGCGAGGATGCCCCACGATGAACAACGCCCTGATCACATGCGGAGAGCTCAAGTTTCATGACCCATACTCGACGGGGTCGAGTTCCTCCCACCCGGGGAGAATTGGTGTGGACACCAGGACGATCAGTGACACATCGGCGAACCGACGGTGCCATACGCGGAGCACCAAGTGGACTACTTCGGCTTCCCTTCAAATTAGGGACAATGTGGCTTCAATTTGGACTCTTTTTGCATTGAGATTGGGCTTGTAATGAACATTCTACTTGGGTTTTTCATATTGGGCTCATTGTAAGGCATTTAATAAGCCAATTGGGTAAGTCTTTTAGAGTCCATTAAGGGTTGATTGTCATATTGGGCTATGAGGCTTCATTAAGCTTCATATTGGATCTTAAGCCACTTAAGGCCCCATTAAGCTTCCCTTCCACATGGGCCATCTAGGTTGGAGTGGAATGGGCTTGTGAATGGCCTTAGTTGGACTTGAGCCAACTTGGCCCAAGAAGGGCCCAAGCTAGGGGCGCACCATGTTTTGGATGTATTAGGCTAGAAAATGTTGATTTTTCTTCTTCCCATCCCATTTACCACATGGGAGCATTAAAAGGCTGCTGGTCAATGACCAAATATGGCTGCTACCTACCCCTCCCCTTTGAATTTCAAAGGTTGGTGAAGGTAGGTGAAGACAATGTCCCCTTGTCCCCCCCTTCTTTCCCCTTTCATGATCCATGCGCACCCAACCCCATTCCCCTTGTATCCCACGTATGTCCCCTCCCCCTACCCCTTGCATTTGCCTATTTAAGGCCATGTATAGTGTTTGTATGAAAGCTAATGAAAGTTTGTTGAGAGAAAATTGCATTGGAGAGAGATTCTCTTGTGTTTCCTTAGGTGTGACTCCCTTGGTTCTGTCCTGTGATGGAACAGAATTGGGTCGTGTGACTCGACCTTGTATCCCCCTCTTCCCCTTACCTTCTTCTTCCACAAAAAATTTCAGTGATACCTCTGAGAGTTAGGAAAATTTCAGCGCTGATTTCGCGTCAATCGGAGTTCGTGAGCGACGGCAAGACCTCTTTTCGTGGAGGCCCACAGATCGGTCCCTGATTGCTGCCCAGATCTGGAGGTGACTGTGTTTTAATTTCTCCAGCCCAACCTCGATGCCATCTGAAACTAGTTCCTGAAGAGAGATCGTATAATTTCGAGTCCTCTTCCCGTTGCCGCTAATCTTTCCTCGATCCGATCACCGTGCTGTCCGTGGAGGCGATTCTCGTGAGATCACGCAAGAGATCTGAGCAGATCAGGCTCAGAACCAGCACCGACTTCCCGGGCCTGCCCCGCTTCATCCGGCTGAGATCTACGCGAGATCTTCAAAGAGTTTCTTCCTCTGGATGTCGCCGACGATCTCCCACAAGCGGCACCTCGATCGGGGCTCGGCAACCATTTTTCCCCTAATTCTTTCTGTTCCTGTGCAGTTCTGTGCGAGCAGAACCAGAGGCTTGGTGAAGCCACTGCTGCGCTCAGATCAGAAAAGATCTGATCGCGCCCTTCGGAGCAGAGAAACGGCGTCCAATCGTCGTCATTCTCCAACAAACGGCACTCCGATCGGATCTTGGATCTAGCTGTACCGGCTTTCGCAAGTTCGCTGCGCAGGGAGACCAGCGTGGACAGAACCGGGTCGGTTCACCCTCGGCATACCCGATCGGCCCCGACTCGCCTCCCTCGGCTCCGAAGAGTGCTGCCCATCAACCCGGGTTCCAGCAACCCCAAAGTTATCGGTTGTAGCCCGATACCTCCCTGTGTGGAGTGGGCCAAGCTTCTGAATTTGTAAAATTTAATTCAATTGTGTATTGGGGTTGTTCGGAAATCGGCCGGGATGTCTTCCCCACGCCTTGTCGTGGAGGTACGCGATTCGTTCCCCACTCACATTGTTGTTTAGTATGCTTTCTATATCGCTGGGTTTGTGAGAATAGGGCCGATAGCTAGTTTCAAATTCACCACGATTGTGAGTTATGAGCGCCCGTTCCATGGCTCCAATCGAGCACCGAGCGCGAATTAGCACCCTAGGCAACGGTGGTTTTTTAATCGCCGCGATCCCCACGTTTCCCTCGCAAGGGATGATCGTCGGGCTCAAGAGAGTCGCTGTTGAGAGACGTCTCCACCCGAAGAATACCACGGTGGTCAGCCGCCCGGCTTGTCTTAGTGTGCTAGTGCTGGCCGCACAACGAGTCGGTCGTACGTCTTAGCCCGAGTCGGTCATCTGTCCCGCATCACTCTCCCTCTCTCTCTCCCTCCCTAACACACGCACACACTCACAGAGGGGGGCACCCGACCCCCTCCGCCTCCCTCTCCCTCTCTCGATCTCCCTCCCTCTCTCTCCCTCTTTCTCTAACACACGCACGCACTCACAAGGGGTGCCCGACCCCCACCATCTCCCTCTCCCTCTGTCCCTCTCTGTAACACCCCAATCAATTAATAAATGTTAACATCAAAAATAAAATATATACCAAAAATAAAAATAAGTAAGAAGAAACATATGAAATCGTGCTGTGAATGTTCATAAATTTTCTTAAAAATTTGAATTTGATAAAATTTCATGTGAATAAGTAAAAAGTAACAAAAGAAAAGAAAATAAATTAGCAAAATAGAGAATAAATAATTGATCTAGGACCCAATGTAAAAGTAAGACCGGTCTATCGAAAAGGTTAAAATAATTATGTTCCTAATTAACTTTGATCCTCCGTAGTTAAAAGGTACTACAATAATTAATTATTTTAAGAAGGGCCAAACTACATAAGTAAGGGATGAATAATTATTTTACTGTGAATTTAATTAAGATGATAATGAAAGATATTTAATATTTTTGAGGAACAATCATGGCGATCCAAATTTAAAATAAATCTTGAATGGATATAATTCTCGGAATAGAATAATGAATAAAATAATATTATTAATTGATTTCTCGATGCAAATTTTTTTAATAAAATATAGAAAAAATATGTATCCCATAGAATAAAGTATTTCTAGCAAAATTGTCTAAAGAAAGAAATTCAATATAAAATTTGATTAGGCCCAAATTGAAGTTTTACGGTGTTTTGGGGTAAACTCGAAACTAGGTTAAACCTGTCCAAATTCGATCTAATTGAACCCAAATTCACGCTATATTAGGCCCAGATCGAACCCTAAACATTAGGCCCACTTGGTGTGATCATTGTCCCTCGAAAACCCTAACACTAGGAGCCTCAATTTGAAGCGACAGAGGAGGATTTGGTCAACCTGCGAAAATCGCGTTGTTTTTTCTCCCTTGGACTCTTTAGATCGATTCGAAACCCTAGAGCCTCCATAAACCCTATAAATAGGTGGCAGCGCCCTCTAGGAACCTTCGTTTGCTCGATTGGCCGGAGGTGTGCTGGATCGAAGGAGAATTTGGCGAGCAATGGCGGCTCGAGTTAGGGTTCCGGCGTCCATTTCTTCTTCATCTTAAATCGAATAAAGGTAGGTTTCTCTCAAGCTAAACTTTCAATAAAGCATGTCAAATTGTTCGTCTTCAAGTCCTCTTTCCAATGGTACTATTTTCCCTAATTTTTATGCATTGTACCGATCGAACCATGAGTTTTAGTCAAGGTGTATCGGGTTTCGCCGGAAGGCAAGACCCGGTCTCAGAAAGCGGTCATTTCAGTGACCGCAACCTGAGATGGCAGTCGCCCGACAGACCTCTACTTATATTTGTTTTAAATTTTTAATATGTTATTATGAACGCGTCAATCACGTGGACGCCTCCTTGTTAACACGTCGCTTTGCTTGGACATTTTCTTTAAAAGAAAAAATATAGCTATTTTTATTATATTACGTGAGAAATATTAACTGCATCGGTTTGTCTCGATGCCTACTTTTATACGCGTCAATCAAGGTCGACGTATTCTATGGATGTAAATTACTTTTTGTTTTAATGTTATTCTGTGATAAATAGTAGCCGTGTCTAGGTCCCAGGACACTTTCTTTTATACACGTCCACTACCATGGATGCCTTTATTCTATATTTTCAAAAAAAGGGGGGATATTTTTATGGTAGCGGTCCTCCCAAGACCGTCTCCTATAAGTGGCAGCCTCCTGACAACCGCTTTCTGGTTTTGTTTTCCAGTAGAAACTAGGTTGTTTTCTTGCATATTTTGACTCATTTGTGCACTGGTATCTGGCATGTTCTTAGGTCATTTATGTCACAGAAGGTACTGCTAACTAGGGAATATGAAACAATAATCTAATTTTAATTATCTCTATGTTCATTCCTTCATGATTATCATCCTTATGTCATCTTATGCCTTTTGAAATGAAGTAGATTAACTTGTTAATCAAATCGCGTATGTCATGAATTCTGTTATTTTTAACCTGCTAGCTTGATGTTTTATACTTCATTAGGCTTGTTTGAGGGTCGTGCCACTCTGGTGGTTTCGACTTACCAATTACTCTTGCTTTACGTGTTTTTAAGCCCCTTAATTCTTGGGCAGAGTGCCTCTCCATCGGATATTCCTTCCGCCGGACTAGGTGTTCATGTTTCAAAACCTCCGTAAGTCTCCATGAGCCTGGGATTCTCACTAGGACACCGAGGAGGTTGTACTACCAAATCTTGAACCCAGTGGAAATCACGAAGGGTTGAACTAGGCTCTGCCTGAGTTCTGCCAAATTTCTGTCCAGTTTTCTGATAGCGGCCTTAGCTTGACCGCCTCTTGTTGGTAGCGGTCGCGCGTTAGACCGCATTTTTTTGAACCTGTATGATTGGCTTTAAAGGCGTCAGGTTCCCTAGATGTCTTCATGTAAACACGTCGTCCCTTGTGGACCCATTCATGACTCTGACTGGTCGAGTCTGGTCTGACCCACCTGATTGCGGTCCCTTCAAGACCGCCACCTTCTAATAGCGGCCTAGTTCTGAGCACCACTTCATTTGGTGTTCCGAGAATTACCATTTTCATGGGTTTTTGTGTGTAAGACCTTTCTAGCCTCTCCAGGCTATAATATCTCGAGATTTTGACCTGTTATTGGGTCTATTCTGCAATCATATTCCTGGAAAATCATTCACATCTTTTCCTAACGTCATTTTTGTTAAATGGCTTTTCTCTTGATTAATGAACTTGTTGGTTGGAATTCTCTTAAGAAATCCATATTCATACACATATTCCCTTGGCTATATGACTTGTCCTTGGAACTCTTGGCCATTAAATTTTTTGGATGTCTAGATTTCGTGGGTGTTGACACCCGTTTTCAGCCTGTAAGTTGAGTTATTTTTCTTATTTCTCCTTCATAATGCTCCGAATTATCCATTAAGGCCTCCAAAGCTCAATGGGCTCAAAAAATGGTCAAGAAATGGGCTCGAAATACGGTCAAAGGAGACTCCAAAATAAGCTATGATTCCCCAACTTTCGGGATCGATTCGGGCAGTCTGGGCGGCCGAATGGGCACCCGAAAAAAAATTGCGTAGGCTCCTGAACGCGATCACCTAGGCGATCGCCTTCTTAATGAACAGTAAAATTTTTTATTTTTTATTTTATTTTTATTATTTTTATTTTATCAAATTACGGTCTTCTGGAGACCGCCACTTTCAAGTAGCGGTCTCATGAAGACCGTTTCTTCAGAAATTTGCCCGAAAGTTTCTCAGACGCGATCCCTTCAAATGGCAGTCATCCCATGAATGTTTCTTCAAGTAGCGGTCCCTGCATGACCGTTTCTTCAAGTTGCGGCCTTGCGATAAACTGTTTCTTCAGAACATAGCCCAAAACTTTCCGAACTCCGTTTTCTTCGCCCGAGGACTCTTTGGAGTCCTTGTTTGATCCATTTTCGAGGGAGATAGGCCTCCACCTCGGTCTCCATCCATCCTAGGCTATTATCCTTCATATTAACTCGAGGTTTATCAAGATATATCCCCGAAATTGGGTGTTTATCTCGAATCCTAACCCTAGGGTTTCCTGCTCATATAAATAGCACCCAGGCTCGCAGTGCGCGATAGAGGGCACTTTCTCGGTTCGGGACGAAGCCATGCCGCATCGCTACCTCATTTCTTCAATCCCAACCTGAAGAGGGAAGTATTGGCTACGTTTTTCATGGTCCAAGGCTCGTTTTCACCATCCCTTCTCTTAGTTATTCACTTCTACTTTTTACAAATCATCACGGTTTGCACTTTTCTGCACTTTCTGCATTTTTCTCCATATTGCATGCACAATTTTTGCAGTTATACTGCGTGTTATTTCCTCTTATTTGTTCTATTCTCATCACAACACACACACATATCTTTTGCACCCTTCCATAGGGGTTAAAAACTCTCCCCGGTGCGTTCTTCCCTTAGTTTTTCATGCTTACTTTACACATACGGGCTTGATGCTACACTTACATGTTCTTATGGGTTTTCCCTTATTTTGTTGTCTTTGATTTGCAGGAGAGAAAGAGAACGTGAGGCCCTCTTCTTCTAGCCGACTAGAAGGTGAGGAGGTTTGATTCCACAAGTTCCACGCGTCCCGTTGCCTGCGCGCGATCACGTTGTAGCGGTCACCTTTAGCCGTGATTTTTATTCTTCTTTTCCCAAGATACGTAGTATGTTTTCATTCATTGTAGTGTCTCTTTCCTAATGCTAATCCTTGGGTGGCGATCACGGTCAGTATCTTCATCTCCATCGCCCCTTTTCCTTTCATGCTTTCATGCTCATGTAGATATATTATTTGTGTTAGGGCGGGGTAGACAGTTTATCTATAGTGGGATCTTTGATCCAACCCTCAATGCCAACGCACCAAAGGGGCCCGGTCTGGTCCTGGGGAGAGCACCCGAAAAGTTCTAGTGTGCATGGGAGTTTTAATGACATGGTGCGGCATTGCACCGAAGTATTTGCTAGCGTGTAAGTCTACAACATTCCACTTCTACATACGATATAAATTCATTCGACATGAATACTTGAAAGTGCTTGCTTGCTTGACTTGACTTGATAAATGGCCAATCACTTGTACATGTTTAGTCGTAGCTCCACTTGACTTACTTGTAGCCACCATAATACTTGCTTTATGCCTAGATTAAAGTGAATATACTTGTTCTCGTCCACTCGATTTTCCTTATTCCCTACTGATCATGACTCTGTGTTGGTTGTCTTTTTTTCAGATTTACATGTTCTATATCGTTCATGCATATAGTCTGTCTACACGAATAAATTGGTAATTACTTAAATACTACCTGACGATAGAGATATAAATTCCACTGAGCTTCTTGCTCACCCTCTTTCTTTAACATTTTTCAGGTAATTCGATAGATGGAGCGCGCGAAATCGGGAATGGGCCAGAGTGATCGAGGGAACCTGGAGCTTTAGTGGACTTGAGTCTTTACTTGTTTCTCGAGTCTAGTTAGAGTTGAGAGTCTTGTCCATTTCCCCTTTTCTCCCCTTTTCTTTTTAATTGAGTCCATTATTGTAATTTGAGTCAAACATTATAAGTGGTATTAATAAAATTATATTCTATCTTCTGGCCTCAATGTGTTGTGTGGTGGTATTTTTGTCATTAAGTTGCTATGATTATCATGACTGTTTCGCTGTCACATTCCGAGCAAGTCTCCGTTACTATCGGTTCGGGACGTGACAGAAGTGGTATCAGAGCCTAGGTTGTTTAAGTCCTAGGTTATTGTTCATATGTATAGGTTACCCTGAGTAATAGGTGTTGTGCCCCTGTGGTCATTTGATATTCATGATTTTGATAATGGCTAAACACTATAAGTCATTGATGTTTTTCACTCTCATATGATTGAAATAATTGATGTTTTCATGACAGATAAGCCAAGGAATGGAGTGGAGATGGAAAAAGTGAAAGTCCAATGATCGCGCCCAAGCAAGGATGAAAATCTCTTCAAAAAAAATAAGAGTCGACACTTCATATAGCCAAGGTCGATGCACAACGAAGAATAGCCAACACGGGGCCGTGCACACTTGGTTTCAACGTCCAAAGGTCTAAAGAGTTTGATGCCACAAATTTGAATGGACTGCAAACAAGTTTAAGGGGTTAAATGAAGCAAATTTGTGAAAAATCCAACTTTCGGTCGACCTACGGGCATAGACCGGTCGACCAAAATTTCCAGGGATGAAAAGTTTCAAAATTTACAGGAACCGGTCGACCGCCCCAGTAGGTCCGGTCGACCGACCCCACATGGCCGGTCGACTGAAATTGCCAGCAACGAAAACTCTTGGCTCTGTAAAATTCCGGTCGACCGGCAGCCCCAATGCAGCTATTTTTGACTTCGATTTCCACCTCGTGGGCAGCCCCTCTTCTTGGATTTGTTTAATTAAAAGTCACTCAATCTCCCATGATTTGTGGATCTGGTCTGGGGGGTGTCTATGGACCATTCAAAAGATATAAAACCAACACAAGAGGGTTAGAAACCCTAATGCATCAAGAGGGATCAAGGGAGATCAAGAGAGGTTAGAGGAGGTCCAAGGAAGAAGAGGTACTATAGCCATGAACAGTACTCCATGCAGAAGTTCTTCATCCATTCCAAGGTGATTCAAGCTCACATCTAAATCCAACAACCTCCAAGGAAGAGTAGAAGCAAGCAAGGCTATCAAAGTGATCTAAGGAAGCTCATTTCTCAAGGGAGATCAAATCTGCATCCTTTATCTTCTTCATCAACTCAAGGTGATCCAAGGAAGATCATTTCACAAGGAAGAAGATACCATTGAAGAATCAGATTCAAGCTTCAGCAATCTCAGATAAGATCTTTTATCTTTGAGCATATTTCATCTCTTGTCTGAACATTTTCATCTTGTTCTCTTTCCATTTTATTCAAACTATTGAAACTGAAGATCGTCCCTACCGCGGTTAGTAGGAAGGCAGTTGGAAGGTGATCCAATCCGCAGGTGTTTTCGTCCCTACCGGTGGTTAGTAGGAAGGCAATCGGAAGTTCTCCGATCTGCGGTTTGGTGCGCTGCACTAGTGAAGCCTCACCGAGTTTTGGTGAGGGGTGGACGTAAGACTGGGGTATCAGTTCAAACCACCTTAAAATCTCATGTGTTGTGGTTTGATTGTGCGATTGCTTTGTGCTAGATGCATGCTTAGATTCAATCTTTATTCTACTTGTTCATCCGGGTAAGCAAATCGTTGTATCCTTTGTTAAGCTAGTTATATTCCATTGCGATTCTCTTTATCTACCTTTAAAGAGGGATGTTCTGCAAAAAAAGGGGCATATCTATTCACCCCTCCCCTCTAGATCCGCCATCCACTACTCAATAATAGGTCATATAATCCGTGTCATTCTTTTCTTGTTACCTGGTGAGATTGGGTAGTGTCTCGGGTTAAGTAATAAAACATGTATAAGACTACGGTAGTGTGGCACGTAAGAGTAATAAGATTATTAACTATATAATTATTTTGCAGGAGTCTAAGCCTTGGTGGAGATGAACGCAAAGAGGTCTATGGGTAAGTTAAGGTCCAATTTTGTTAGAAGGAGGCGAGCTTGTCATAAAGAATTTTGGAGTAATAAGAATAGAAGGAATAACCTGTCACAAGGGAAGTGTTCCTACCGTCATAAATTGGGTCATCGGGCCAAGGAGTGCTGGAGGAAGCATGGAGCGTGTCTTCGCTGCGGAAGCAAGGACCATAGGATAGCTAGTTGCCCTAAACTACCCCTATAGGCAAAATTAAAGATGGATCGGAACCGGTATAGAAGAAGTCCCAGCCTGTTGTCGAACGAGTTATAGGAGGTATCATATCTCTCATCCTTAACCGTAGTTAGTCCTTTTTCATTCCTCAAGATTTTTGATTCCTCAAGATTTTTGATTAGCATGTTATTTTGAATAATTTATAGATAAGGTTAATCTTAGATAAATTAGTTGGCAAAAGAATGATCGGTGAATTTGGGGATCAAATTTCTTAAAGTGGGGGAGGGTGTAACACCCCAGTCAATTAATAAAGGTTAAAATTAAAAATAAAATATATACCAAAAATAAAAATAAGGGAGAATAAACATATGAAATCGTGCTATGAATTAAGTTCATAAATTTGCTTAAAATTTTGAACTTGATAAAATTTCATGTGAATAAATAAAAAGAACAAAAGAAAAGAAAAGCAAATTAGCAAAATGAGGAATAAATAATTGATCTAGGACCCGATGTAAAAGTAAGACCGGTCTATCAAAAATGTTAAAATAACAATGTTCCTAATGAACTTTGATCCTCCGTAGTTAAAAGGTACTACAATAATTAATTATTTTAAGAAGGGCCAAACTACATAAATAAGGGATGAATAATTATTTTGCTGTGAATTTAATTAAGATGATAATAAAATAAATTTAATATTTTTGAGGTACAATCATGGCGATCCGGATTTAAAATAAATCTCGAATGGATATAATTCTCGGAATAGAATAATGAATAAAATAATATTATTAATTGATTTCTTGATGCAAATTTTTTTAATAAAATATAGAAAAAATATGTATCCCATAGAATAAAGTATTTCTAGCAAAATTGTCTAAATAAAGAAACACAAAATAAAATTTGATTAGGCACAAATCGGAGTTTTACGGTGTTTTGGGGTAAACTCGGAACTAGGTTAAACCCACCCAAATTTGATCTAATCGGACCCTAATTCGCGCTCTATTAGGCCCAGATCGAACCCTAAACGTTAGGCCCACTTAGTGTGATCATTTTCCCTCGAAAATCCTAACCCTAGGAGACTCAATTCGAAGCGGCGGTGAAGGATTTGGTCAACCCATGCGTGGAAATCGCGCTGTTTTCTCTCCCTTGGACTCTTTAGATCGATTCGAAACCCTAGAGCCTCTATAAACCCTATAAATAGGTGGCCACGCCCTCTAGGAACACTACCAAAAAAAGCGGGATTTCAGACGGCCATTATCCGTCTCAGATCCGTCTGAAAATCCGTCACAAATCACGTTCGTGACGGATTTCCGACATATTTCAGACGGATCACGACCGTCTGATATTCTTAGTCACAAATTTGTGACAGTTCATTTTTCCGTCTGAAATTCCGTCTGAAAATAAAATTTTAGATAGAATTAATTCAGTCACATATTCCGTCTGAATATCATACGAGAAAATTTTCCATATGAAATACCGCCTGTACATAAGTCCGTCTGAATTTCAAATGGTACACATGCCGTCCGAAAAATAGTCGGAAATCCGTCGGTATTTGAGACAGATATTACGACGGATTGGTCAGACAGATATTTTCCGTCGCAAATACCATCTGAAATTGAGACGGATGGCTGACGGTTAAGCCCATCTCTTCGTCCGAAATTTACATGCCGTCCGAAAAGTAGTCGAAAATCCGTCGGTATTTCAGACGGATATTACGACGGATTGAACGCATATTTGCCGTCTCAAATACCGTCTGAAATTGAGACGGATGGCCGACAGTAAAGCCCAACTCTTCGTCTGGAATTTTAGACGGAATTTATTCGTCGCAAATACCGTCTGAAAATCCGTCTGAAATGTACGTTTTTTTTAAATCTTAAATTATTCTAAAAAACCTGCTGGATCACACACATAAACATCAAGAAATTCAACATGTTGAAAAAAAAATATTGGGAACCTGCTGATCAAATAAACACCACTGAAAAAAAAACTCAACATCAATGTACCATGTTGTTCAAATAAATAAACACCATCAAAAAAAAACTCAACACCATGCTGATCAAATAAACACCACCGGAAAAAAAATTCAACACCATACTAATCAAATAAATACCACAAAAAAAACACATTAACCCTGCCGATCCGTCTGAATATCATCAAACATCAAGAAATATCCGGTACATCGTCCATATCCTCCCTGCCCTGCTCATCTCCTCTGTCGCCGCTCGCAGAAGGATCCCCCTACATTAAAAAAATAATAACATTCATTCATAGATAAAAAATTAGTGCGAAGAAATTAGTATAAATTGAAATCAAACATATCAAATTGATAATTACAGATTTTATAGATCAACTACTAGCTTGAAACAGTATTTAAATTAAGTGTATTTTCAAAATGAACTTTGAGCGCCGAGCTCAAATCGGACATCCGATTTGGATTGCGTCAATTCTGACAAGTCACTTTCATCTCCCCGGTCATGTTGGAATGATCGGCACGGCCATCCGACCGGTATTTCAAGTTTTAGACCCCCGGCCCCGACCTGGCAGTTCATTTAAACTAAGTGTATTTTAAAAATGAACTTTGAGCGCCGAGCTCAAACCAGGCATCCGATTTGGATTCCGTCAGTTCTGACAAGTCACTTTCATCTCCCCGGTCGTGTTGGAACGATCGGCACGGCCATCCGACCGGTATTTCAAGTTTTAGACCCCCGGACCCGACCTGACAGTTCATTTAAACTAAGTGTATTTTAAAAATGAACTTTGAGCGCCGAGCTCAAACCGGGCATCCGATTTGGATTCCGTCAGTTCTGACAAGTGACTTTCATCTCCCCGGTCGTGTTGGAATGATCGGCACGGCCATCCGACCGGTATTTCAAGTTTTAGACCCCCGGACCCGACTTGGCAGTTCATTTAAACTAGGTGTATTTGGAGAATGCACTTTTGAGCGCCGAGCTCAAACCGGGCATCCGATTTGGATTACGTCAGTTCTGACAAGTCACTTTCATCTCCCAGGTCGTGTTGGAACGATTAGCACGGCCATCTGATCGGTATTTCAAGTTTTAGACCCCCGGCCCCGACCTGGCAGTTCATTTAAACTAAGTGTATTTTAAAAATAAACTTTGAGCGCCGAGCTAAAACCGGGCATCCGATTTGGATTCCGTCAGTTCTGACAAGTCACTTCCATCTCCCCGATCGTGTTGGAATGATCGGCATGGCCATCCGATCGGTATTTCAAGTTTTAGACCTCCGGACCCGACCTGGCAGTTCATTTAAACTAAGTGTATTTTAAAAATGAACTTTGAGCGCCGAGCTCAAACCGGGCATCCGATTTGGATTCCGTCAGTTTTGACAAGTCCCTTCCATCTCCCCGGCCGTGTTAGAATGATCGGCACGGCCATCCGACCGGTATTTCATGTTTTAGACCCCCGGACCCGACCTGGCAGTTCATTTAAACTAAGTGTATTTGGAGAATGCACTTTGAGCGCCGAGCTCAAACCGGGCATCCGATTTGGATTGCGTCAGTTCTGACAAGTCACTTTCATCTCCCCGATCGTGTTGGAATAATCGGCACGACCATCCGACCAGTATTTCAAGTTTTAGACCCCCGGCCCCGTCCTGGCAGTTCATTTAAACTAAGTGTATTTTAAAAATGAACTTTGAGCGCCGAGCTCAAACCGGGCATCCGATTTGGATTCCGTTAGTTTTGACAAGTCACTTCCATCTCTCATGTCATGTTGGAATGATCGGCACGGCCATCCGACCGGTATTTCAAGTTTTAGACCCTCAGCCCCGACCTGGCAGTTCATTTAAACAAAGTGTATTTTAAAAATGAACTTTGAGCGCCGAGCTCAAACCGGACATCCGATTTGGATTGCGTCAGTTCTGACAAGTCACTTTCATCTCCCAGGTCGTGTTGGAATGATCGGCACGGCCATCCGACCGGTATTTCAAGTTTTAGACCACCGGCCCCGAGCTGGCAGTTCATTTAAACTAAGTGTATTTTAAAAATAAACTTTGAGCGCCGAGCTCAAACCGGGCATCCGATTTGGATTCCGTCAGTTCTGACAAGTCACTTCCATCTCCCAGGTCGTGTTGGAATGATCGGCACCGCCATCCGATCGGTATTTCAAGTTTTAGACCCCCGGACCCGACCTGGCAATTCATTTAAACTAAGTGTATTTTAAAAATGAACTTTGAGCGCCGAGCTCAAACCGGGCATCCGATTTAAATTCTGTCAGTTCTGATAAGTCACTTTCATCTCCCCGGTCATGTTGGAATGATCGGCATGGCCATCCGACCGGTATTTCAAGTTTTAGACCCCCGGACCCGACCTTGCAGTTCATTTAAACTAAGTGTATTTGGAGAATGCACTTTGAGCGCCGAGCTCAAACCGGACATCCGATTTGGATTGCGTCAGTTCTGACAAGTCACTTTCATCTCCCCGGTCGTGTTGGAATGATCGGCACGGCCATCCGACCGGTATTTCAAGTTTTAGACCCCCGGCCCCGACCTAGCAGTTCATTTAAACTAAGTGTATTTTAAAAATGAACTTTGAGCGCCGAGCTAAAATCGGGCATCCGATTTAGATTCCGTCAGTTCTGACAAGTCACTTCCATCTCCCAGGTCGTGTTGGAACGATCGGCACTGCCATCCGATCGGTATTTCAAGTTTTACACCCCCGGACCCGACCTAGCAGTTCATTTAAACTAAGTGTATTTTAAAAATGAACTTTGAGCGCAGAGCTCAAACCGGACATCCGATTTGGATTCCGTCAGTTCTGACAAGTCACTTTCATCTCTCCGGTCGTGTTGGAATGATCGGCACGGCCATCCGATCAGTATTTCAAGTTTTAGACCCCCGGACCCGATCTGGCAGTTTATTTAAACTAAGTGTTTTTGGAGAATGCACTTTGAGAGCCGAGCTCAAACCGGGCATCCGATTTGGATTCCGTAAGTTCTGACAAGTGACTTTCATCTCCCCGATCGTGTTGGAACGATCGGCACGGCCATCCGACCGGTATTTCACGTTTTAGACCCCCGGACCCGACCTGGCAGTTCATTTAAACTAAGTGTATTTGGAGAATGCACTTTTGAGCGCCGTGCTTAAACCGGGCATCCGATTTGGATTCCGTCAGTTCTGACAAGTCACTTTCATCTCCCCGGTCGTGTTGGAACGATCGGCATGGCCATCTGACCCCCGAACCTCGGATTTTCTCAATTCTTCTAAAGTACATGAGTTTTAAAATTTCAAATGAACATAATTGAGTAATTCCATCAAAATAAAAACATAGTAAACACTCACCTGTGCGGCCTGTGCTATGGTGGTGGTGGATTGTTGAGGGACCATTCCCCCCTGGGAGAGGAGGCCACTGATTGCCTGCAAAATGATTGCCTGCTGGCTAGAGATCTCATGTTGGAAATGCTGCTACTGCCGCTGCATATCATAAATCTGCGATCGGACCATGTCCATCATGTCGCTGGCAGAAGCGCTGGGGGCAACGGAAGGTATAGTGAAGGCACTGCTACTGGTTTGGGCATAGCTAGAACTCGCACACGATGATATCACCGCGCTAGCGTCTAGGCTCTCCCTAAAACCATATAGTCGGCCTTTCTTCGGTACGCCAGCAGCTGCCACCCACTCCACCGGATCGAACTCCGGCTGATGCGTGTCTCCCTCCCCGTACTTCTCTGTCACTGCTTTGCTATATGTTTCCTACAAATTGAATAAAATAACTAGTCAATTTCATATGAATTACATGCCGATTTAAATGAACGGTACAAGTTACATATGTAGATAAACTTACCGCTGCTGACTTAGCTGTCTCACTCACAAAATGATTAGTCCCCTTCTTTTTGTGTGTTCTGTCGAACACCTCGAGGAACGACGGAGGTCGATTAAGCTCCACAGCATGTTAAACAATTCATAGTAAAAAAAAGTCAAATATTGGGATAAATTGTAAGAAGATAAATTATTATATTACTTACCAATTTTTGTTTATGAGCCGCATAAGAGATGGACCCACTCGTATGCAAATTTGAACCTGATTTTGACGCCCTATTTGCTTTGGCTTTTTCGGACTTTTCTATCCACTTGGGGTCGACAAAATGGTCACAAGATATCTCCCAATCCTCCTGCCTCATCCATAGAGGGCGGTGCGCCTTCCACAATTGTCGGTCTTCACTCCCCCCACTCAATTTTTTTGCGTGTGCTCGGGCCTCATGTATTTTCCTCTTGTAACTTGACTGCATAGTAGACTCCCAGGAACGACGACATCTCTCCGCGTCATGTCCACATGTGAATTGAAAAGACCGCTGTAAATCAATTACTTTTCACACTTAGTATACTATTGTAAATTGAGTTTGGGAAACACTTGAATTAAATGACGTAATTACTTACTAAGAACATGTTGTACAATGAATCGCGGACGGCCATCGGAAATTCTCTGAAAGTGGATGCTGCCCCGGGCACATGTGCCAACATGAGTTCGGTGGAATGATGGACAGCTTTGGGGGGTTCAAATTTCTTACTGCAATTACAAATGTCAAAATATTCATATTAGATAGTTGAAGGCTAATTAATGTAATATAGCCTTATAGATTTACCCGGAGATCCAACACGGGCGACGTCTATCATGGGCCGTGCCTCCCTCGTGACGACTGCCGGCATCGTCAAGTGGCTGACTAGTGGGGGTGTGCCCTGTACAAGTGGGAGGTGGTGGGAGGGCACTGGGATCTGTAAGAATAGATCTTCACATGTAAAACTAAGTGTATTACATTACAGATCTTTAAAATAACATAATTAATTTTTATAAGTGCACAACAGGTGGGAGGCCACTGAGACCTGCAAGAATTAATTTTCATAAGTAGAACAAATATTGGAGAATTTAAATTAAAATATACATACCTGCAGCGGGAGGTGGTGGGGGTGGCGTCTGCACAACAGGTGGGAGGCCACTGACACCTGCAAGAATTAATTTTCATAAGTAGAATAAATATTGAAGAATTTAAATTAAAATATACATACCTACAGCGGGAGGTGGTGGGGGTGGCCTCTGCACAACAGGTGGGAGGCCACTGAGACCTGCAAGAATTAATTTTCATGTGGAGTGATACAAATATTGCGAACTTATAATTAAAATATACATATCTACAGCGGGAGGTGGTCGGGGTCACATCTGCACAATAGGTGGGAGGCCACTGACACCTGCAAGAATTAATTTTCATGTGGAGTGATACAAATATTGCGAACATATAATTAAAATATACATACCTGCAGCGGGAGGTGGTGGGGGTGGCGTCTGCACAACAAGTGGTAGGCCACTGACACCTGCAAGAATTAATTTTCATGTGGAGTGATACAAATATTACGAACATATAATTAAAATATACATACCTGCAGCGGGAGGTGGTAGGGGTGGCGTCTGCACAACAGGTGGGAGGCCACTGAGACCTGCAAGAATTAATTTTCATAAGTAGAACAAATATTGAAGAATTTAAATTAAAATATACATACCTGCAGCGGGAGGTGGTGGGGGTGGCGTCTGCACAACAGGTGGGAGGCCACTGAGACCTGCAAGAATTAATGTTCATGTGGAGTGATACAAATATTGTGAACTTATAATTAAAATATACATACCTGCAGCGGGAGGTGGTCGGGGTGACATCTGCACAATAGGTGGGAGGCCACTGACACCTGCAAGAATTAATTTTCATGTGGAGTGATACAAATATTACGAACTTATAATTAAAATATACATACCTGCAGCGGGAGGTGGTCGGGGTGACATCTGCACAATAGGTGGGAGGTCACTGACACCTACAAGAATTAATTTTCATGTGGAGTGATACAAATATTGTAAACTTATAATTAAAATGTACATACCTGCAGCGGGAGGTGGCCGGGGTGACATCTGCACAATAGGTGGGAGGTACATACCTGCAGCGGGAGGTGGTCGGGGTGACATCTGCACAATAGGTGGGAGGCCACTGACACCTGCAAGAATTAATTTTCATGTGGAGTGATACAAATATTACGAACATATAATTAAAATATACATACCTAGAGCGGGAGGTGGTCGGGGTGACATCTGCACAATAGGTGGGAGGCCACTGACACCTGCAAGATTTAATTTTCATAAGTAAATGCAACATGTTACTGAAAATTAAAATAGATATACCTGTAGCGGGAGGTGGTGGGAGGGCACTAGGACCTGTAAGTAGTAATTCACATTAGATAAATGAATATTTTGCTAGAAATTCAAAGATACGCCGAGGTGGGACCTGCATTAATTTTCATAAGTAAATGCAACATGTTACTGAAAATTAAAATAGATATACCTGTAGCGGGAGGTGGTGGGAGTTGAGTTGGACCTGTAAGTAGTAATTCACATTAGATAAATGAATATTTTCCTAGAAATTCAAAGATACGCTGAGGTGGGAAAGCATTAATTTTCATAAGTAAATGCAACATGTTACTGAAAATTAAAATAGATATACCTGTAGTGGGAGGTTGTGGGTGGGCACTAGGACCTGTAAGTAGTAATTCATATTAGATAAATGAATATTTTGCTAGAAATTCAAAGATACGCCGAGGTGGGAAAGCATTAATTTTCATCAGTAAATGTAACATGTTACTGAAAATTAAAATAGATATACCTGTAGCGGGAGGTGGTGGGAGGGCACTAGGACCTGTAAGTAGTGGTGGTGGCGTCTGTACAAGTGGTGGTGAGCCGACACTTGGACCTATAAAAATTTTTTTTAAGTTAGTAAATAATTAAAATATTTATATAGCTAACTTATTGATCAAATATACCTGTGTCTGAAGAAGATGCTAGCGAGGAGGGAGTAGCGCCCCTCTCACTGCCTTGTCTCCTCCCACTCCTAGTACAACCTCCTCGCACTATTTCCTTATTAATAACAAAATAATTAATACATATTAATCCACAATTATATAAGGCTAGACAAATGTTATTTAAAATTATGCTTAAAAAGTAAGAATCATCTTACTAAATTATCAAAACATGCCTCCCTCATGTTGATATATCTAGCTCATCATCATCATCTTCGTCATCCATAGTAGCCTCATTAGATTCAAACTCTTCGTCTTCATCTGATTCTTCCTCCCCTCTAACATCAACATTTAGCTCCATCGGATCAACTTCTTCCACTTCATCTCGCGTACGTAATGACAGTGGCTCATCAGATTCGTCCAGATTAAACCTAGAGGAACCGACAACGCCAACTTCGTCTGATTGATAATATTCAGCACTAACAACCTCTGAGACATCTCCACTCATAGTTAACTCATAAGTGGGAAAGAGTTTTGAATTAATCCTGCAAACTGCCCACCAATCTCTATTCTTGGATGATGGATAGCTTGAATAGTACACGTGCTGGGCTTGTGCGGCTAAAATGAACGGTTCATAGGTCTTAAGTTTAGACCTATGCTTGACATTGACAATCCCATAATTTGTGTCATGTCGAACAGAATTAGGATCAAACCATTGACACTTAAATATGTATACATGATTGTCTTGTCCCAAATACTGAAGTTCTAAGACTTCTTCAAGAATACCATAGTAGTCCAATTCCACTTCATTGTATAAACTTCCCTTCACAGATACGCCGCTGTTCATCGTAGACTTATTTTGCCCATAATCCCTTGTATGAAATTTGTATCCATTCACAATATATCATGGATAGGCACGTGTCTGGTTCGAGGGGCCATAACTTATCTGTTGTACTCTTTGATCAGTAATGAGACCTTGTTCAACCTATATTCAAATTAGAGTAGTTAAAATAATAACAATTACCTCAACATACGTAAATACAAACATATATATTCATAGTTGACACTAACTCGGTTTCTCAGTCATTTGGAAAAAAACTTCTCGCGTTCTTTTTCAATCTCCACGTCCTGGATATTTGGACATTTTTCAGCTAATTCTGAATCAAATTACCTGCAATATAAATGCACTACTACTTTAAATGAACTACAGAAGAAGGATGAACAACTTATGGACTTACTGGAAATGTGAGTTAAGAACTTACTCAACATAAGGTTCAATCTCGAGGTAATTCAAAAGAATATATATCTCAGCGGCGTGCAACTCTCTATCTTCGAGCGTGCGAGTCAAGCAACGTCCGAATGCACGTCCAGGATGTTTAAATATGGAGAGCCGATCGGACAATTCATCCACTCCCCCATCATCATTACGTGGAGGTCGAGTACGACGAGTTTGAATCTCTGGCTCAAAGTACATAGAACAGAAGTTCAAAATTTCTTCAAGAATGTATGCCTCAGCAATCGAACCCTCAACCTGTGCCTTGTTGCGAACTTTTATTTTTAATTCATGCATGCACCTACAACAACAAGTCAGATGGCAACGATATGTACCGGCTATGGACGACTTGTAAGTTAACATAAATTGTCACATACCTCTCAAATGGATACATCCATCGAAATTGTACTGGCCCTCCGACGATAGCCTCATATGGCAAATGAACAACCAGGTGCTCCATCGAATCAAAGAATGCCGGAGGAAATATCTTCTCTAGCTTGCAAACGGTTGTGACAACTTTTTCTTCGATAGTTTGTACATCCCGAAGTCTGAGTTCAGATGCACATAAAATCTTGAAAAATTGACTCATCTCAGCTAGTGCTCCCCATATCTGCTTTGGCAACAAATCACGAAATGCAATGGGCAGTAGCCTCTCCATGAACACATGACAGTCGTGACTTTTCATACCATATATTTTCCCTCATTAACATTCACACAACGGGCTATGTTGGATGCATATCCATCTGGGAATCTCAACTGTTTCAACCACTGGCATACTTCCTTGATCTGTGTATCATGAAGCACGTAAGTTGCTTTAGGCTGCACAGTTTTACCATTTACGTTCTGTAGTTCCAGTTCTGGACGTTTACAAAGCATCTTTAAATCCATACGTGCTTTGACGTTGTCCTTTATTTTTCCTTTAACATTCATGATCGTATTGAACACATTATCAAAAAAATTCTTCTCGGTATGCATGACATCCAGATTGTGTCGTACAAGAAGAGTTGACCAATAAGGTAATTCCCAAAAAAAAATTTTCTTGTTCTAGTTGTGATACTTTCCAAAACTAGGGAGTTGCCGTGTGCTACCAGACAATTGAACTACATCTGGTAAATTGTGCACCCGTGACGCCATATGTAGACCCGACACCCGTTGCAAGTCAGCTTCATCCATTTCAACAGTATTTTTTTTAAACGAGTCTTTTTGCCTTCGAAAAGGATGGTCACTTGGTAGCAACCGCCGATGGCAATCAAACCAGCATGCTTTCCCACCATGTTTCAATACAAATGATTTGGTATCTTCCATACAGTAAGGACATGCTAACCTCCCATGTGTGCTCCAACCAGATAGCATTCCATATGCAGGGAAGTCACTTATTGTCCAGATCAGTGCAGCCTTCATAATAAAATTTTGCTTCCTATATGCATCATAAGTAACAACTCCATCAGTCCATAAAAATTTGAGCTCATCAATCAACGGCCTGAGATATATGTCAAATTTTTTCTGGGACTTTTTGGACCAGGAATTACTAAGGACAAAAATAGATTTTCTCGCTTCATGCACATGTGCGGCGGAAGGTTGTACGGTGTCATGAACACTGGCCAACAAGAATAAGATGCCACTGAACCACCGAATGGATTAAAACCATCTGTGCATAAACCCAATCGAACATTACGTGACTCCCTTGAAAAGGCAAGATGAGTACGACTAAAGTGAGTCCAAGCTTCACCATCGGCAGGATGACTGATTATATCATCGGCACGACGTACTCTTTCGGTGTGCCATGTCATATGTCGAGCCGTCTTTGAGGACATATACAGCCGCTGCAGCCTAGGCACAAGAGGGAAGTATCACAACGCCTTGTAAGGTACATCTTTTGCCTTTGAATTGACCCCCCCTTAGGTTTGAATCTGTCATGGCCACAAATGGAACATGATATCTTATCTGCATCATCTTTGTAATATAACATACAATGATTCGGACATGCATCTATTTTCACATATCCAAGTCCTAAGTCATTGACCATCTTTTTTGCACGGTAAAAAGTTTCTGGCAACTTCTCGTCTCGAGGCAACATACTCTTGATCAAGAGGAGGAGACGGTCAAAACAAGTCTCACTGATGTGAAATTCAGATTTCAAGTTCAACAACTGTGACACTGCAGACAATCGAGTGTGCTTTTCACAACCATCCCACAGCGGCTCATCAGCATCCCTAAGTAGTTCATAAAATCTTCCGGCTGTCTTATTCGGCGCTTCCTCATGAACATTAAAACTAGGACCAGCAGCATCTACAACCATATCCACGTACCCACTTGTGCCTGCAATATTGTCGGGCTCATACCTCAAGAATTGCTCACCATGACACGTCCAATTCGTATAACCATCCATGAACCCTTTCGTGTACAAATGATGTTGCACATCCCATGTTGAACACCACCTCAAGTTTCTACAACTTGAACAAGGGCATCGAATGTGACCGTCGCGATCTATTGCTGCATTTGGATTCCCCAATGCAAATTGAATGAAACTCTCAACCCCAAGCTTAAAGTCATCTGACACCACCCGGTCAACTATTCTACGATACATCCATGAACGATCTGTCGACATTTTGCCTGCACCCAATAAATGACAATACACATCCTAACTTTCAAATCATTACTCATGATATTACACCCGACCCTTTCCTCACATCGTTCATCATAGACCATTTGCAGTTGGAAGAGGAATATTAATTAGATTATCACTTTTTAACCCATCCATGAAGGTTTGATCGCACAATCACTTACTATATGTGCTGCACGATTTGCTGAAAATTTCGGCATCATCTCCCCACACTTCTCCGATATACCAAAAATATTTATTGATTTTGAAATTTTCTTAAACACTTACAAGTAAGTGGTTAAGAAAACACTCAAAATCAATAATGGTATATCAGAGAAGAGTGAGGAGACGCAACCGAAATTCTCAACAAACCATACAAACACATATAGTAAATGACTGCCTAAGTGCGATCAAACATTCACAGACTGTCCAAACGGGACAATTCAAGACTTTGAGGTAGATATATACATTCTCATAAACAAATGAGAACATACACATCAATCCCAAAGTCTTGAACGGGAAGGCACATTGACACGGTTTTAACGCGCTCTCCTGAGGTGCGTGTAATGTTAGGTCGCACACACGCACCTCAGCTCACAGGGAATACCACATGCATTTATATAACAAAAAATTAAATAACAACGTAATTATCATTATGCATATATCAAATTAAATAACACCCGAATTACAAAATTTTTCAAATGAAGAACATCGAAGCTAAACAATCTACATTTTTGAGTCAAATTAACATCAAATTTCTATTAAAATCAGATTTAAAAATATATTTACATGCAATTAAAATCCACAAAGTTTTAAATCACAAAACGAATTTTTTGGGTATTTACCTATTGCTATAGAGAATTCTGATTTCTTTGTATTTATCCACATCTTTGTATATATGTACTACTTAAGATATGTGGTCATTCCATTTCTCTATATCTTCTTATCATCATAAGACAAGGTTCAAATGGGGTGGGTGGGTTCTCTTATAAAGAACAAGCCCCAGGGGAGGGGGAGGGGGGCTGTTTAGAACTACACCAATGTGTTGAGTTCAGTATTTGGATGATGTCTAATTATGACTAATAAAATAACAATCTAATCTTGTGTGTGCAACTTAGACAAATATGTCAAAGTCAGGATGTATAAAGTCTCCTGAGTAATTTACAAAGTGTTTGATTCCTAGGATATCTAGTTGACCAGAAGAAGGGGGGTGACTTTAATGTTGTTTTATCTCCCGAGGAGAAGAAGGGGGGCACTATGGGCTATATCAATTCCATGACTGACCTCCAGGGCTTCGTTGCTCTCCCAGGTCTTATGGATGCTGGTTATGTGGGCAACTCTTTCACTTAGTCTAATAATCAGATTGGGGTCAGGAACATTAAGGCCAGGCTGGACAGAGTATTGTTTAATGATTGTTGGGCTGAAAAAGCCCATGTCCTTACTGTTAAGCACTTGATGAGAGAACCCTCTGATCATTCCCCGCTTCTTATCCAGCAACCTCATCCAAAGTCCAAGCCTAGCAGATTTGTTTTCCAGCACATGTGGCTGGAGGATGATAAATTTAAAACAACAGTGAGGAAGGCCTGGGATGCTGCTTCTCTCGACCACTACAATCCTTTTTTAGTCCTCCAGCACAAACTGAAGGCTATCAAATTTGTGATAAAGCAGTGGAATAAGGAACATTTTGGCAACATTTTTGATAAGAAAGCTACTGCAGAGGATGAGGTGAAGCAGGCTGAAAAAGATTTTGATGAAGATCCTAATGAAGGAAACATGGTATCTCTCCAAATTGCACAAGCTGCACTTAGAAGATGCCTTCACCTTGAAGAAATTTTCTGGGGGCAGAAAGCCAAAGCTAACTGGCTGTAGTTAGGGGACCGAAACACAAAGTTCTATCATCTTCAAGTGAAACAAAGGAGAGCTAGAATGACCATTGACAAAATCAAAACTGACAATGGAGATTGGTGTGATGAGGAGTCTCTGCTGAAGGACAACTGGTTATTTTAAATCCACAAGGGATGTTTTGCTTTAAAAAAAGTATTCATCCAAAAAAAATAAGACATCCTACCAATAAATCTAAATAAGATTACATAAATTAAAAAAAATGAAACAACACATATCTGTCTGAAATTAAATTTTTACTTACTGTTTATTTGTAAAAGAATCTTCGAATCTCTCGTTCCCTTCCTCTCGACCGATTATCCTTCAATGAATACAAAATATATTAAATAAAATAAAAAATAATTAATTAATCCCTCCCAGACCTCCTACTGGCCCCTCCCCCCCACCGGAGCCCCCCTCCTGCTGGCACCTCCCTCTCTCCCCTCCCCACCACCCACCGCACCCCCTCCCCCCAGCGACCACCTCTTGCTGCTCCCCCCTCCCCCCACCCCCGGACCCTCTGACGACATCCCTGAACCCCCCCTCCCACCGGCGACCCCCCCTCCCCCCCACCCTCTGTGAACCCCCCTCCCACCTCCGAGCTCCCCCTCCCCCTCCGACCTCCCTGAACCCCCCTCCCATCTCCGACATCCCCCCCACCCTCCCTGAACCCCCTCCCACCGACGAGCTCTCCCTCCCCCCCCACCGTCCCTGAAACCCCCCTCCCCTCCCACCGATCTGATTCTTCCTCCCCCTCCCCCCCTCACCGTCCCTGAAACCCCCCTCCCCTCCCACTGTCGATGACCTTCCCCTTCCCCCCTGCTGGCCCGTCCCTCCCAGTCCAACCTCCCCCGCCCCCCAACCCACCGGAACCCCCCCTTCGGAACCCCTCTCGGATGATTCCCAACCTCCAAAAACAAAAACAAAAAGACAATGGCACCGGTGGGGAATGGGGAGAGGGAGAGGGAGGGGGCTTACCGGATCGGAGAAGATGGCGAGGGACGGCGAGGACCGGCGAGGGTGGCGATGGCGAAGACCGTGTCCAGGACGGCGATGTACCCGCGACGACGGTGATGTACTGGCGGCGACGACGAGCTCAGGCGGCGACGGCAAGGACGCCACCGGAATGGGGGAGGAGGGGCGCCCGACGGGGACGACGAGCTACCACGACTCCGGCGGGGACGGCGACGAAGGTGAGCTCCGATGGGGTCTCGTCGGCAGGGAGAGAGTGGAAAGAGAGAGTGAGAGTGTGACTGAGTGGGAGGGAGAGGGTTCCGTATCGGGTCATTTGGGGGAAATTTCGACGGATTCAGACGGAATTATTTTCCGTCGGAAATGTAGTCTGTATTTCAGACGGATTAATTTCCGTCGGAATAGCCATCTGAAATTATGACAGATATTCCGATGGATTCTAATTCATCTGAAATACAGAAGATCGTCGTAATTTATGACGGATATTCAGACGGACTAGATTCCGTCTGAAAATTCCGTCTGAACTCCCGCTTTTTTTGGTAGTGGAACCTTCATTTGCTCGATTGGCCAGAGGCGTGCGGAATCGAAGGACAATTTGGCGAGCAAGGGCGGTTCGAGTTAGGGTTCCGGCATCCATTTCTTATTCATCTTAAATCAAATAAAGGTAGGTTTCTCTCATGCTAAAGTTTCAATAAAGCATGCCAAATTGTTCATCTTCAAGTCCTCTTTCCATTGGTACTATTTTCCCTAATTTTTATGCACTGTACCGATCGAACCATGCATTTTAGTCAAGGTGTATCGGGGTTCGCCGGAAGGCGAGACCCGGTCTCAGAAAGCGGTCGTTTCAGAGACCGCAACCTAAGACGGCGGTCGCCCGACAAACCGCTACTTATGTTTGTTTCAAAATTTTAATATGTTATTATGAACGTGTCAATCACGTGGACGTCTCCTTGTTAACGCGTCACTTTGCTTGGACGTTTTCTTTAAAAGAAAAAATATAGCTATTTTTATTATATTACGTGAGAAATATTAACCGCGTCGGTTTATCTAGACGCCTACTTTTATACGCGTCAATCAAGGTCGACGTATTCTATGGATGTAAATTACTTTTTGGTTTAATGTTATTCTGTGATAAATAGTAGCGGCGTCCAGGTCCCAGGACGCTTTCTTTTATACACGTCCACAACTATCGGCGCCTTCATTCTATATTTTCAAAAAAAAGGGGGGGATATTTTTATGGTAGCGGTCCTCCCAAGACCATCTCCTATAAGTGGCGGTCGCCTGACGATCGCTTTCTGGTTCTATTTTCCAGTAGAAACTAGGTTTTTTTCTTGCATATTTTGACTCGTTTGTGCACTGGCATCCAGCATGTTCTTAGGTCATTTATGTCACAGAACATACCGCTAACTAGGGAATATGAAACAGTAATCTAACTTTAATTATCTCTATGTTCATTCCTTCATGATTATCATCCTTATGTCATCTTATGCCTTTTGAAATGAAGTAGATTAACTTGTTAATCAAATTGCTTAGATCATGAATTCTGCTATTTTTAACCTGCTAGCTTGATGTTTTATACTTCATTAGGCTTGTTTGAGGGTCGTGCCACTCCGGTAGTTTCGACTTACCAATTACTCCTATTTTTTGTGTTTTTATGCCCCTTAATTCTTGCACATAGAATGCCTCACCGTCGGATATTCCTTCCGCTGGACTAGATGTTCATATTTTAAGGCCTCCGTAAGTCTCCACGAGTTTGGGATTCCCACTAGGATGCCTAGCAGGTTGTACCACCAAATGCTGAACCCACTGGAAATCACGAAGGGCTAAACTAGGCTCTGCCCGAGTTCTGCCAAATTTCTGTCAAGTTTTATGATAGCGGCCTTAGCTTGACCGTCCCCTATTGGTAGCGATCGCGCGATAGACTGCGTTTTTGTGAACCTGTATGATTGGCTATAAAGACGTCAGGATCCCTAGACGTCTTCATGTAAACGTGTCATCCCTTGTGGACCCTTTCATGACTCTGACCGGCTGAGTCTAGTCTGACCCACCTAATTGCCGTCTCTTCAAGACCGCCACCTTCTGATAGCGATCTAGTTCTGACTGCCACTTCATTTGGTGTTCCGAGAATTACCGTTTTCGTGGGTTTCTATGTGTAAGACCTTTCTAGCCTATCTAGGCTATAATATCTTGAGATTTTGACCTGTTATTGGGTCTATTCTGCAATCATATTCCTGGAAAATCATTCACATCTTTTCCTAAAGTCATTTTCGTTAAATGGCTTTTCTCTTGATTAATGAACTTGTTGGTTGGAATTCTCTTAAGAAATCCATATTCATACACATATTCCCTTGGCTATATAACTTGTCCTTGGAACCCTTGGCCATTAAATATTGTGGATGTCTAGATTTTATGGGATCTTTGATCCAACCCTCAATGCCAACGCACCAAAGAGGCCCGGTCTGGTCCTCGGAAGAGCACCCGAAAAGTTCTAGTGCCCATGAGTGTAACGACCCGAGAATCCGATTACCGGGAAGGCCCGATAACCCGAGACTCGCACCGCCACCCACGAGCCCGAAGACTCGGAAGGGTTAAAAAGGATGGTGTGGAGACTACACAAGTATCACAAATAATTGCAGAAATTAAACAGTTATAATAGAATAACATTTTACATGGTCCACAACAGAAAATAACACAATAACAATAGTCCACGACTAGTACAGTGACAAGAAAGGAAAGTACAGCTACACGGGGCATCCCCCGGCTCTGACCTCCGGCACTACCGCTGGGCACCCGCACCACGCTGCGCTCCTGACGCGCTCCCCGAAGGTGGCGCCTCACCTGAAACACGGTGAAAACACGCAGGGAATGAGTCTCGGAACAAGACTCAGTAGGGATCACTCGAACCCTACCTCGAAAAACGAGAAACCACTACTCTAGCGGTAGAAAAGTATCTCGGAAAGGAAAGCCCTGTACTCTACAGAACTAGACCCTAACGGCACGTAAACCGAGACACGTGCCACGGTACGAGGAAACTGAAACTCAACGGTTGAACCGTAAAAAACCTGAAGGTCGGAAACACACGACTGACAGTCTGACACTCCGTACTCGACAGGAGTACCACCCACTAGAAGCACAGCCGGTAGCGTCCCCTGGCGTCTTACACCGCACCGCAGGTGCACCGCCTGACATGGTAGGTCCTACCCGAGGCGCAAACACCGTACAAGTAACCACAAACAAGTAACTAGTTGGGGTCACGCCCGTCGACGTGGGTCCAACCGCCCCCAACCACGTGTGCACACACAGACCTTGCGTCACTAGGTCTGGTCCTCTGACCGGTTTTCCCCCGTAGCCGGACTCTGGCTACCGACGAGGGGCCTACGGTAACCGGTCCACAAACCGTCTCGAAAGGTGGGTGCCCGTACACCACTCCCAGGTGAGACCAGCACCGCGCACTGGTGGGCTACGACTAGTGGAGGGTCGCTAAAGGAGTAGACTCTCGAGTCACGGAAAACAACACCCAAGCCCGACAACGTGTGGGAATCACCCCACGCACCAGTCCCGTCACACGGAGACCACGGTCGGAGAAAAGCGAGGTTGCCACCCTCATGGGGCAACACAGGAAGTGGCGGTCTACCCTCAGACCGTCACTGCCAAATGGCGGTCCACTCTAGGGCCGTCACTTGGAAATAGCGGTCTAAGGCGGACCGTCACACGGCCAGGGGGTAGGGGGAAGCGACGCGCCTACCCTAGTGCGTCGCTTGGAAGCGGCGCACCTAGGCCAGGGCGTCACATGGCACCCCACACCCACGAAAACCACAGGGAAAGTAACGCGCTTACCCTGGCGCGTCGCTTGCAAGCAACGCGTCGGGCTCAGTGCGTTACTCGCATGTGACGCGCCTAGACCAGCGCGTCGCATGGCCCTCACGCTCGGGATGGAAAGGGAAGTGACGCGCCTGCCCCAGCGCGTCGCTTGGCCCATCCACATGGGGGACAACAGGAAGTAACGCTCCTGCCCCAGTGCGTTACACGCATGTAACGCGCCTATCTCGGTGCGTTACATGGCCTGACCCCCAACGGTCAAAACCCAACGGTCGAAAGCATGTGACGGCCCAGCCCAGGGCCGTCACTAGCAAACGGCGGCCAGTCGCAGGACCGTTACAGCCCTCGACCCCAAAGGCCAACACCCAGGGAAGTAACGCACCCCTCTAGGGGCGTTACAAGCATGTGACGGTCACTGGAGTGACCGTCGCTTGCCCCAGAGCACGCTACGGCGGGAGAACCCCAAAAACACCAACCACGCCCCCGTACCTCCACCGGAGAGGGGGAAAACAAGGGGGAAGACCCCTGGGGACCCCTAGCATGCATCTAAGCCACCAAAACATAGAATCATGGGCTAAAACCATAGATCGGGCGGCTCACCCCAAAACATGGAAAAACCCCAAAAACGCCCAAACATGCCTCTCTCGGCCTCCCCGCGGCCTACAAACCACGGAAAAGAACGGCGAAGAGCTAGGGAACGTCACCCTACCTCAATGGAGCGAATGCTCCGCCGGATCGTCCACGAATCGCGAAGAACGCTTGAAAACCCTCGTTCTTCCTTAAGCTTCCCACGCTTGCCGCACGCCCCCACGACCGCCTCGCCGCCGCCCACGTCGCCGCGCCGTCGCCCCGCCGCCGTCTGCAGCCGAAGGGGAGCTCGCCGTGGCCAACCGGGAGGAAGAGAGGGAGAAGAAAAAGGGTTTTATAGAAAAACCCGGAAAATCCATAAAATTCCAAAAAATAGGAAATCACACCCCCGCGATCCTCGGAACGCACCGATCGCAACGGTACCACTCGTGTCCGTGTGAACAGCCCGGTTCACCCGCAACGAGCGTCCGAAGAGAAAAGCCGAAACACACACCGGGAATCGGAAAACACACGCGGAAAAGCCGCGGAACGCCTCCGGGCCTCCGAAACAACTCCGGATCGCGCCGACCCGAACACGAAAGATGTCCGAAACGAAATTTCGGACACAACGGAGTCGGACACTCCGAAAACCAGATCCGGGACCCACGAAGAAGGATCCGAAAGGTCCGGGATATTACAGCCCTCCCCCCTTAAGGAATTTCGTCCTCGAAATTGAGAACAACCCAAGGGGAAAGAAGAGGAAGACTCACTCAAACAGGTACGGGAACTGCTGACGCATCTCGTCCTCACGTTCCCACGAAGCCTCACCACCAGAGTGTCGTTGCCACACGACCTTCACCAAGGGAATAACCTTGTTCCGCAGGCGCTGCTCTCGCCTATCCTCCACGCGGATCGGAAACTCTGGGAGAGAAAGATCTGGAGTCACCTCAGGCCAAACGGAAAACTCGAGCACATGAGAGTCATCGGGCATATACTTCCGCAACATAGAGACGTGGAACACGTCATGCACCGACGCCAACTCAGAGGGTAACTGTAACCGGTAAGCAACCTCACCGATGCGCCCCACAATCGCGAAAGGACCAATATAGCGGGGACTCAGCTTCCCACGCCGTCCAAACCGCATCACCCCCTTCATCGGAGAAACTCTCAAGAACACATGATCGCCCACGGCGAACTCGAGGGGCTGCCGCCTACGGTCAGCATAGCTCTTCTGCCGACTCTGGGCCGCCAACATGTTCTGACGAACCAGGTGCACAACATCCACACATTGCTGCACCAACTCCGGTCCCGTCAAAACACGCTCACCCACCTCAAACCAATCGAGTGGAGTCCGACAAGGACGCCCATACAGAGCCTCATAGGGAGCCATGCCGATGCTCGAATGAAAGCTGTTGTTATAGGCAAACTCCACCAACGGTAGGTGATGAATCCAACTCCCCTGCCACTCCAGGCAGCAGGATCTCAGCATGTCCTCCAAAGTCTGAATGGTCCTCTCAGACTGACCATCCGACTGTGGATGATACGCCGAGCTAAATGCCAACTCCGTGCCAAGAGCTCGCTGGAAACTCCTTCAGAATCCAGAAGTGAAGCGCGGATCCCGATCCGACACGATCAAAATGGGAACCCCATGCAACGGAACGATCCGCTCCACATAAAGACGAGCCAACTTAGGCACGCTCCAGCTGACCTTGACCGGTAGCAACCGCGTCACCTTCGTCAGCCGATCCACCAGCAACCAAATACTGTCCTGCCCAGTCGGGGTTCTGGGCAACCCCACCACAAAATCCGTGGTCACATGGTCCCACTTCCAAGCAGGAACATCCAAGGGCTGGAGAGTACCGCCTGGTCGCTGATGCTCCGCCTTCACTTGCTGACAGATCAGGCACCTGGCCACAAACTCGGCCACATCTCTCTTCATGCCAGGCCACCAGAACTGCCTCCGCAAGTTCCGATACATCTTCGTCGCACCCGGGTGCACAGTGTACCTGCTCCCATGAGCCTCGCGTAACACCGCACGACGAACCTGCTCCTCCCCTGGGACGTACAGCCTGCCACGAAACCTCGCAGCACCGTCCTCGCCAAGCTCCACATCAGCTATCGCCAAAATCCGGGGCAACTCAGGGTCCGCATGCTGAGCCTCTGTCACCTGACGACGGATAGCAGGAGTGACAGTCAGACTCGCAAGCACTGCCAACCCTGGCTCCTGGGGAATCTTGAGCCTGAAAGATACTTCGGGCACCTGTTCCCAGAGCCTCCACTCCCTCAACATCAAGGCACTGATCACGACCTTCCGACTCAAGGCATCGGCGACGACATTCATCCTGCCCGGCTGATAAGACAGGGTGAAGTCATAGTCCTTCATGAACTCCATCCAACGCCTCTGTCTGAGGTTCAGATCTCTCTGCGAGAACACATACCTCAAACTCTGATGGTCAGTGAACACCTCGAACTTCTCACCGTACAGATAATGCCTCCAGATCTTCAACGCGAAGATCACTGCCGCCAACTCAAGGTCATGGGTAGGGTAGTTCTCCTCATGGGGCTTTAGCTGCCGAGATGCATAAGCCACCACTCTACCATGCTGCATCAGAACAGCACCCAATCCGACGCCGGAAGCATCTGTACACACCACAAAACCTCCCGATCCAGAAGGCAAAACCAACACCGGAGCCGAGGTGAGCAATCTCTTCAGTTCCCTAAAGCTCTGCTCACACTCCTCGGACCAGACGAAAGGCACATCCTTCCGCGTGAGCCTCGTCATCGGGGTCGCAATGCGGGAAAAATCCTGGATAAACCGGCGATAATAACCCGCAAGCCCCAAGAAACTCCGGATCTCCGTCACCGACCTCGGCCTCGGCCACTGCATCACGGCCTCGACCTTGGCGGGATCCACGGAAATGCCATCACCAGAAATCACGTGCCCCAGAAAGTGCACCTCGCTGAGCCAAAACTCGCACTTGCTGAGCTTCGCATACAACTGGTGATCTCGCAACGTCTGCAGCACCACACCCAAATGGTACGCATGCTCCTCGGCAGACTGCGAATAAACAAGGATGTCATCCACGAAGATGACCACGAACTGGTCCAAATACGGATGAAACACCCTCTGCATCAAGTCCATGAAGGCTGATGGGGCATTGGTGAGCCCGAACGGCATCACCAGAAACTCATAATGCCCGTACCTCGTACTGAACGCAGTCTTCTCCACATCGGACTCGCGAATTCTCAGCTGATAGTAACCGGACCGCAAATCAACCCGCGAGAACACTCGCGCAGACTGCAGCTGGTCGAACAAATCATCAATCCGCGGCAACGGATACTTGTTCTTAACGGTCACTTCATTCAGCTGCCGATAGTCAATGCACAGCCGCAGACTACCGTCCTTCTTCTTCACAAACAGCACGGGCGCACCCCAAGGGGAAAAGCTCGGACGAATATACCCCTTGGCCAACAGCTCCTGCAACTGCGCCCTCAACTCCCTCAACTCAGCGGGGGCCATACGGTAGGGAGCCTTCGCCAAAGGTCCCGTACCAGGCACAACCTCGATCACGAAATCGATCTCCCGCTGGGGAGGTAATCCAGGCAACTCCTCAGGAAAAACATCGGGAAACTCGCACACCACCGCAATGTCCTCGACATTCGGCTCCATCCGGTCAGACACAACCACTGACGCGAGAAAACCCTGGCAACCTGAATCAAGCAATCGACGGGCTCGAATAGCAGAGATAAGAAATCGAGAAGAGGTGGAACGGATACCTTGGAAATAGAAGGTCCTCTTGATCGGATGCTGGAAGTAGACCCTCTTCATTCCACAATCCACCACCGCTCTATGAGTCTCGAGCCAATCCATGCCTAGAATCACATCGTAATCCCGAAGCTGCAACGCATACAACCTGCCTGGCATACTCCGTCCATCGATCCACACCGGAACCTGGTCGAAGCAATACGGAGTGACCATAAAGTCACCCGAAGGCAACTCCACAGCCAAATCACAGGACAACTGGGTCACCGGCTCCTCGACGCTCGACGCGAAATCCTCCGAAATAAACGAATGAGACGCGCCAGAATCAAATAAAACCCGAGCCGCACAACCCAAAATCTGAACGGTACCTTCCACGAGCTGCGACGCTACTGCCTCTGCCCTGGTCAAGTGCGTGATCTGGCCACGAGCTCTCTGCCTGCCTCCCACACTAGCTGACCTGGGTAGCGGCGGATACTGTCCCTGCTGCTGCTGCTGCTGGGGAACCTGCTGCTGCAGCGGCCTCTGAGGACAGTCGCGCGCCATATGCCCTGGCTGGTCACACCGAAAACAGATGATCGGCGCCGTGCACTGCCTGCCTGGGTGGGTCCCACTACACCGTGGACAAGGTCCTCGCGATCCACCCACCGATCCCTGACGCTGCAAAGAGAACGGCTGCTGTACACTGCCCGATGAAGCCTGCCCCTGATCCTTGTGCTTCTTACGGAGACTCTTCTTCAAGAACTTCTTGACCTTCGAGCCGAAGGACGCAGATCCTGTCACCGAAGCTGCCGATGCCGGTACTCCTGAACCACCCGACACACGCTGGAAGGAACCCTGCTGCTGGGTAGCCGACTGCTGGCTGCGACCTGACACAGACTGCCCCTGGCTGATCGGTCCTCGAGTCCTCTGCATATCCATCTCCAAGGAAATCGCAACACGAGACGCCGTCTCCAGATCAGTGGCCCCATTCGCGATCAAATGGTGCCTCAGCTCCAACCTCAAGCCCTGCACAAACTGCGTGGTCCTCACCCTCTCATGCTCCATGATATGAGGTGCATACCGACCCAGCTCGACAAATCGGGCCCTGTACTGCAGCACGGACATGTCACCCTGCACCAGCTCCAGAAACTCCCGCATCCGCTGCGTAGTAATAACGTCTGGACAGTACGTACGCTCGAAAGCACTGACAAAGTCATCCCACTCGATCTGCTCAAGTGGACGAAGCTGAAAGGACGTCTTCCACTCGGAAGACCACCACCTACGAGCCGTACCCTGCAACTGGTTGTAGGCCAACACCACTCTGTCCTCGGCAGCACTCTTCGCTGAACTGAACACCCGCTCCATCTCATCAAGCCAATCTCGAGCCGCATCAGGGTCTGCCTGGCCGTTAAAGTAAGGTGGATGGAACTGCATGAAATCCCTCACTGCTCGGCCTGGCCCACCCCTGACTGACGAGCCCTCACCGGCCTCTCTGCCGAACTGTTGAGCCATGAGATGGTACATGCCACGGAGAAAACCCTCGGCCCCCGGAACTCTCGCAGCATCCTCGGCCTCGGTAGCCCCCCGTGGTGCTCTGCTATGCTCCTCCTGGTCCCTCTGCTGGACCTCCTGCTGGATCTCCTGGCCTCCAGCCGACTGCCCCTGCTGAGAGCGAGAACTCCTCCTCGGCGCCATCCTCGCTCCTGAAGCAAAAGACAGAAGACACAAAAACGGCAAGGTCAGAATAAACACGCGGTGCCCAATGCCAGCGTCACCTGTACATCATCGTCATGGACTAGTGGACCACTACAATTACCTATGATTCTCATGTAATTCCACAACCGCGCTCTGATACCAGATGTAACGACCCGAGAATCCGATTACCGGGAAGGCCCGATAACCCGAGACTCGCACCGCCACCCACGAGCCCGAAGACTCGGAAGGGTTAAAAAGGATGGTGTGGAGACTACACAAGTATCACAAATAATTGCAGAAATTAAACAGTTATAATAGAATAACATTTTACATGGTCCACAACAGAAAATAACACAATAACAATAGTCCACGACTAGTACAGTGACAAGAAAGGAAAGTACAGCTACACGGGGCATCCCCCGGCTCTGACCTCCGGCACTACCGCTGGGCACCCGCACCACGCTGCGCTCCTGACGCGCTCCCCGAAGGTGGCGCCTCACCTGAAACACGGTGAAAACACGCAGGGAATGAGTCTCGGAACAAGACTCAGTAGGGATCACTCGAACCCTACCTCGAAAAACGAGAAACCACTACTCTAGCGGTAGAAAAGTATCTCGGAAAGGAAAGCCCTGTACTCTACAGAACTAGACCCTAACGGCACGTAAACCGAGACACGTGCCACGGTACGAGGAAACTGAAACTCAACGGTTGAACCGTCAAAAACCCGAAGGTCGGAAACACACGACTGACAGTCTGACACTCCGTACTCGACAGGAGTACCACCCACTAGAAGCACAGCCGGTAGCGTCCCCTGGCGTCTTACACCGCACCGCAGGTGCACCGCCTGACATGGTAGGTCCTACCCGAGGCGCAAACACCGTACAAGTAACCACAAACAAGTAACTAGTTGGGGTCACGCCCGTCGACGTGGGTCCAACCGCCCCCAACCACGTGTGCACACACAGACCTTGCGTCACTAGGTCTGGTCCTCTGACCGGTTTTCCCCCGTAGCCGGACTCTGGCTACCGACGAGGGGCCTACGGTAACCGGTCCACAAACCGTCTCGAAAGGTGGGTGCCCGTACACCACTCCCAGGTGAGACCAGCACCGCGCACTGGTGGGCTACGACTAGTGGAGGGTCGCTAAAGGAGTAGACTCTCGAGTCACGGAAAACAACACCCAAGCCCGACAACGTGTGGGAATCACCCCACGCACCAGTCCCGTCACACGGAGACCACGGTCGGAGAAAAGCGAGGTTGCCACCCTCATGGGGCAACACAGGAAGTGGCGGTCTACCCTCAGACCGTCACTGCCAAATGGCGGTCCACTCTAGGGCCGTCACTTGGAAATAGCGGTCTAAGGCGGACCGTCACACGGCCAGGGGGTAGGGGGAAGCGACGCGCCTACCCTAGTGCGTCGCTTGGAAGCGGCGCACCTAGGCCAGGGCGTCACATGGCACCCCACACCCACGAAAACCACAGGGAAAGTAACGCGCTTACCCTGGCGCGTCGCTTGCAAGCAACGCGTCGGGCTCAGTGCGTTACTCGCATGTGACGCGCCTAGACCAGCGCGTCGCATGGCCCTCACGCTCGGGATGGAAAGGGAAGTGACGCGCCTGCCCCAGCGCGTCGCTTGGCCCATCCACATGGGGGACAACAGGAAGTAACGCTCCTGCCCCAGTGCGTTACACGCATGTAACGCGCCTATCTCGGTGCGTTACATGGCCTGACCCCCAACGGTCAAAACCCAACGGTCGAAAGCATGTGACGGCCCAGCCCAGGGGCGTCACTAGCAAACGGCGGCCAGTCGCAGGACCGTTACAGCCCTCGACCCCAAAGGCCAACACCCAGGGAAGTAACGCACCCCTCTAGGGGCGTTACAAGCATGTGACGGTCACTGGAGTGACCGTCGCTTGCCCCAGAGCACGCTACGGCGGGAGAACCCCAAAAACACCAACCACGCCCCCGTACCTCCACCGGAGAGGGGGAAAACAAGGGGGAAGACCCCTGGGGACCCCTAGCATGCATCTAAGCCACCAAAACATAGAATCATGGGCTAAAACCATAGATCGGGCGGCTCACCCCAAAACATGGAAAAACCCCAAAAACGCCCAAACATGCCTCTCTCGGCCTCCCCGCGGCCTACAAACCACGGAAAAGAACGGCGAAGAGCTAGGGAACGTCACCCTACCTCAATGGAGCGAATGCTCCGCCGGATCGTCCACGAATCGCGAAGAACGCTTGAAAACCCTCGTTCTTCCTTAAGCTTCCCACGCTTGCCGCAGGCCCCCACGACCGCCTCGCCGCCGCCCACGTCGCCGCGCCGTCGCCCCGCCGCCGTCTGCAGCCGAAGGGGAGCTCGCCGTGGCCAACCGGGAGGAAGAGAGGGAGAAGAAAAAGGGTTTTATAGAAAAACCCGGAAAATCCGTAAAATTCCAAAAAATAGGAAATCACACCCCCGCGATCCTCGGAACGCACCGATCGCAACGGTACCACTCGTGTCCGTGTGAACAGCCCGGTTCACCCGCAACGAGCGTCCGAAGAGAAAAGCCGAAACACACACCGGGAATCGGAAAACACACGCGGAAAAGCCGCGGAACGCCTCCGGGCCTCCGAAACAACTCCGGATCGCGCCGACCCGAACACGAAAGATGTCCGAAACGAAATTTCGGACACAACGGAGCCGGACACTCCGAAAACCAGATCCGGGACCCACGAAGAAGGATCCGAAAGGTCCGGGATATTACAATGAGAGTTTTAATGACATGGTGAGACATTGCACCGAAGTACTTGCTAGCGTGTTAGTCTACGACATTCAACTTCTACATACGATATATATTCATTCGACATGAATACTTGAAAGTGCTTGCTTGCTTGACTTGACTTGATAAATGGCCAATCAATTGTACATGTTTAGTCGTAGCTCCAGTTGACTTACTTGTAGCCATCATAATACTTGCTTTTTGCTTGGATTAAAGTGAATATACTTGTTCTCGTCTACTCGATTTTCCTTATTCCCCGCTGATCATGACTCTGCGTTGGTTGTCTTTTTTTACAGATTTACCAATTTTATATCGTTCATGCATATAGTCTGTCTACACGAATAAATTGATAATTACTTAAATATTGTCTGGCGATAGAGATATAAATCCTACTGAACTTCTTGCGCACCCTCTTTCTTTAATATTTTTCAGGTAATTCGATAGATGGAGTAAGCGAAATCGGGAATGGGCCAGAGTGATCGAGGGAACCTGGAGTTTTAGTGGACCTGAGTCTTTGCTTGTTTCTTGAGTCTAGTTAGAGTTGAGAGTCTTGTCCATTTCCCCTTTTCTCCCCTTTTCTTTTTAATTGAGTCCATTATTGTGATTTGAGTCAAACATTATAAGTGGTATTAATAAAATTATATTTTGTCTTCTGGCCTCAATGTGTTGTGTGGTGTTGTTTTTGTCAATAAGTTGCTATGATTGTCATGACTGTTTCGCTACCACATTCCGAGCAAGTTTCCGCTGCTATCGATTCGGGACGTGACACTCTCCCTCTCCCTCTCTCTCTAATACACGCACACACTCACAAAGGGGGGTGCCCGATCCCCTCTATCTCCCTCTCCCTCACTATGTCTCCCTCTCTTACTCTCTCTCTCTCACTGTCGCACAGAGATAGGCAAGGCCACCCTCCCATTCATTCACCCTCTCTCTATTTGTCTCTCACAATGATCAAATTTTCGTGCAGGGCTATTAGTGTCGGGGATGGCAACATGCATCATTCTTTCTTTATGGCAACATTTCTATCAATAAACAGTCATTAAAATATTTTTTAATTTTTTACTTGATTTTAATTTATTCAATCTAATTAAAATTTATTTTTAAATTTGTTATTATTGTTTATTATTATGTGTGTGTTTAAATTTCTTGTTTATTAGATGAGATAGAGAAGGGAGAGAGAGGGGGGTGGGGTGGGTCGGGTAGCCTTCTGTCGTCCGGGGTGTGTGTGTGTGTGTGCCAGTGAGAGAGGGAGAGATCTGGGAGGGTGGGGGAGGAGAGGGGGTCATGTGTGGGAGGCGAGGGGTTCGGTGGGGGAGGGGAGGGGACAGGTGAGGAGGGGAGGGGGGCACGGATGGGTGTGGGTGGGGGGGGGGGGGTATGTAGGTGATAGGAGGGGAGGGGAGGGGAGGGTGGGGTGAGTAGGTGGGGGACGGGAGGGGACAGGAGAGGGTATAGTGGAGAGGGCAGGGGGTTCGGGAGAGGGAGGGGGAGGGGGGCACATGGGGAGGGGAGGGGGTACGGTGGGGGGGCGGGGGTGGGGGGTTCGAGAGAGGGAGGGGACACATTGGGGAGGGGAGGGGAGGGTGGGGGTCTGTTGGGGAGGGGGTGGAAGGGGGGCACGGAGGGGCAGGAGGGAGGGAAGAGGAGGGGAGGGGAGGGGGGAAGGGGGGCACGAGGGAGGGGAGGTTGGAGGGAGGGGGCAGGAGGGGAGGGGAGGGGGGAAGGGGGCACGGAGGGGAGGGGAGGGGAGGGGAGGGGAGGGTGGGGGATGGGAGGAGACGGGAGAGGAGGGGAGGGGGGTTCGGGAGAGGGAGGGGGGCGCGGTGGGGAGGGGAGGTGTATCCTCCCACGCACAGAGAAGGGAGAGTGACAAGGGGTATAGTGGGTGAAGGGGAGGGGGGAGGGTTTGGTTGCACAAAATTTTTTCTCAACTTGAGATGTAAGTATTTTTAGGTTCCTTTTATGGTGTTTGTATTTTTTAATTTTATATATTGCAATCAGCTATTAGAATGAAATGAATTATCAAATTTGATGATATTAAATTTAATGTTATTTAATTACATGGGGTATTCCCTATGAGCTGAGGTGTGTGGGTGTGATCTAACATTACACGTACCTCAGGAGAGCATGTTAAACCCGTGTTAATGAACATTCCCATTCAAGACTTTGGGATTGATGTGTTTATTCTCATTTTTTTATGAGAACGTATATATCTATCTCAAAGTCTTGAATTATCCCATTTGGATAATCTGTGAATGTTTGATCGCACTTAGGCAATCATTTACTATATGTGTTTGTATGGTTTGTTGAGAATTTTGGTTGCGTCTTCTCACTCTTCTCTCGTATACCTTTATTAATTTTGAGTATTTTCTTAACCACTTACTAGTAAGTGTTTAAGAAAAATTCTTATTCAATAAATATTTTTGGTATATCGGAGAAGTGTGGAGAGATGCTGCCGAAATTTTTAGCAAATCGTACAACACATATAGTAAGTGATGGTGCGATCAAACTTTTATGGATAGATTAAAAAGTGATAATCTAAATAATACACTCTTCCTATGCAAATGGTCTGTGGCGAACGATGTGAGGAAAGGGTCGGGCTTATTTTCAAGAGTAAAGATTTCAAAGTTATATTGTATTAACATTTAGTGGGTCCAAGAAAAATGTTGACAAATCATTCATGGATATATCGTAGAATAGTTGACCGGGTGGTGTCTGTTGAGTTAAGTATGGAGTTGAGAGTTTCATTCATTTTACAATGGGGAATCCAAATGCAGCAGTAGACCGCGATGGTCACATTCGATGCCCTTGTTCAGGTTGTAGAAACTTGAGGTGCCGTTCACGATGAAATGTGCAGCATCATTTGTACAAGAAAGGGTTGATGGAAAGTTAGATGAATTGGACGTGTCATGATGTAGATGTCTTGTCGTATGAGCCCGACAATGTTGCAGGCACAAGTGGATACATAGATATAATTGTAGATGTTGTTGGTCTTAATTTTAATGTTCATGAGGAATATGCATACATGGAATAAGTGCCAAATAAGACAGTTAAAAGATTTTATCAACTATTTAGGGATGTTGATGAGCCGCTATGAGATGGTTGTGAAAAACACATTCGATTGTCTGCGGTCTCACAGTTGTTGAACTTGAAATCTAAATTTCACATCAGTGAGAATTATTTTGACCGTCTTCTCCTCCTCATCAAGAGTATGTTACCTCGAGAGGAGAAGTTGCCTGAAAATTTTTACCATGCAAAGAAGATAGTCAATGAGCTAGGGCATGGCTATGTGAAAATAGATGAATGCCCGATTCACTGTATGTTATATTGCAAAGTGGATGGAGGTAAGAGATCATGTTCTATTTGTCATCATGATAGATTCATACCTAATATAGGGGACAATTCAAAGTAAAAAGATGTATCTTACAAGACATTATGATACTTCCCTCTTACGCCTAGACTACAGCGGTTGTATATGTCTTCAAAGATAGCTTGACATATGATATGGCACGCGGAAAGAGTACGTCGTGGTGATGATATAATCAGTCATCCTATCGATGGCGAAGCTGGGACTCACTTCAGTCGTACTCATTCTACTTTCTTAAGGGAGCCACATAATGTTAGGTTGGATGTATGCACAGATGGTTTTAAATCATTTGGTGGTTCAATGGCGTCTTATTCTTGTTGACCAGTGTTCATGACACCGTACAACCTTCCGTCGGACTTGTGCATGAAGCGAGAAAATCTATTTTTATCCTTAGTAATTCCTGGTCCAAAAAGTCCGGAAAAAAATTGGACATATATCTTAGACCGTTGATTGATGAACTGAAATTTTTATAGACTGGTGGAGTTATTACTTAAGATGTATCTAGGAAGCAAAATTTTATTATGAAGACTGCACTGATATCGACAATAAGTGACTTCCTTGCATATGGAATGCTATCTAGTTGGAGCACACACGGGATGTTAGCATGTTCTTACTGTATGAAAGATACTAAATCATTTGTATTAAAACATGGTGGGAAAGCATGCTAGTTTGATTGTCATCGGTAGTTTCTACCAAGTGACCATCCTTTCCAAAGGCAAATAAACTCATTCCAAAAAAATACTATTGAAATGGATGAAGTAGACTTACAACGGGTGTCTGGTCGACATATGACAGCACGGGTGCAAAATTTACCAAATGTAGTACAACTGTCCTGTAGCACACGACAACTCCCTAAATTTGGAAATGATCACAACTAGAACAAGAAAAGTATCTTCTAGGAATTGTCTTATTGGTCAACTCTTCTTGTACAACACAATCTAGATATCATGCATATCGAGAAGAATATTTTTGATCATGTGTTCAACACGATCATGAACACAAAAGGTAAAATAAAGGACAATGCCAAAGTGCGTATGGACTTAAAGATACTTTGTAAATGTTCAGAACTGGAATTACATAATGTACATGGAAAAGTTGTGTAGCCTAAAGCAACTTACGTGCTTAAGGATACACAGATCAAAGAAGTGTGTCAGTGGTTGAAACAATTAAGATTTTCATATGGATATGTGTCCAACATAGCCCATTGTGTGAATGTTAATAAGGGAAAATTTTATGGACTGAAAAGTCACGATTGTCATATGTTCATGGAGAGGTTGGTGCCCATTACATTTCGTGACTTGTTGCCAAAGTCTATATGGGGAGCACTGACAGAGCTGAGCCAGTTTTTCAAGATTTTTTGTGCATCAGAACTCAGACTTCGGGATGTGCAAACTATCGAAGAGAATGTGGTCACAACCGTTTGTAAGCTAGAGAAGATATTTCATCCCGCATTCTTTGATTCGATGGAGCACCTAATTATCCATTTGCCATACAAGGCTATAGTTGGAGGGCCAGTACTACAATTTCAATAGATGTATCAATTTGAGAGGTATATTAGAATTTTTTTTCCTTTCAACCTTACAGGGAACATGTAGCGACCCAAGATCCGGATATCGGGAATAACCCAATACCATTCGAATCCTGGCCCGTCGCCCATGAGCCAGAGGACTCGAAAGGGCTAAAAGGAGTGTGGAGGTACAAGGAAATAGGAAATAAAATAGGACAATTCAACAATTAACAGAATAAATAATCTAACTAAAATAGAGTCCAGTCCAACAGAAGTACAGTCTAAGGGAGAGAAGCGTACCCAACACCGAGTGAACACTCGGCCCGGCGAGCTGGTAACTAAGAACCTCTGCGCAGCACCCTCGAACCTCGAGGAAGGACTGCCGCACCTGAAAAGTAGGGGTGAGCCTCCTATCACTAGATCAGTAGGGGTCCCGCGGAACCCCAATCGTAAACAACGGCGGTAACGGAAAGCAGCAACAACAGCATGAACAGCAAACCTTGTGGCTGGTAAAAACTCGGCGCTATAGTTACTCCTACCGGAACAAAAACCAACACCCCGATCTTACAATCGGGGAAACACCGGTCTAACGAAAAGTCCTCTGGCTACACCGCCATAAAACACACTACGACAACCCTGTCGTGGACCGAACACTGCCTAGGAAAAATGTAATATCGCGGACCTTTTGGATCCTTTTTCGTGGGTCTTGGATCTGGTTTCTAGGAGTGTTCGGCTCTGTTGTGTCTGAAATTTTATTTCGGACATCTTTCGTGTTTGGATCGGTGCGATCCGGAGTTGTTTCGGAGGCCCGGAAGCGTTCCGTGACTTTTACGCACGTGTTTTCCGATTACCGATGTGTGTTTTGGTAATTCCTCCGGAACCTCGTTGCGGGTGAATCGGGTCGTTCACCTAGGCGAGAGTGGTACCGTTGCGATCAGTGCGTTCCGAAGATCGCGAAAATGTAATTTTTTATTTTTTTGATATTTTCCAGAATTTTTGAATTTTCCTATAAATACCCCCCTTTTTTCTCTCTCTTCCCCACCCTCTTCTTCTTCTTCTTCCTCCTTTCTCCCCCACCGTGCGACGCCCTCTCTCCCTCTCTTCTTCGTCCGGCGAGACCACGGCGAGCCCCTCCGGCTGCAGACGGCTGTGGGCGACGGCGTGGTGACGACGGCGAGGTGATCGTGGAGGCGTACGTGAACCGTGGGAGGTCAAAGAAGAACGACGGTTTTCGAGCATTCTTCGCGATTCGTGGTCGACCCGGCGCATCTCGGGACGCAATTGAGGTAGGGTGACGTTCCCTAGCCTCTAGCCTTCCTTTCCCGCGATTTGTAGGCCTAGGGGAGGCCGAGAGATGGGATTTCTTGCGGGTTTGGGGTTTTCCATGATTTGGGGAGAGCTCGCCCGATCTATGGATTTGATACATGATTTCGTGTTTTGATGGCCTAGAATCATGCTAGGGGTCCCCAGGGGTCTTCCCCTTTGATTTCCCCCTCTCCGGTGGAGGCATGGGGGTGTGGCCAGTTTTTTTGGGCGTTTCCCGCCGTTTCGCCTCGGGCGGGTGTGACGGTCCTTCCAGTGACCGTCACACTATGTAACGCGCCCAGATGGGTGCGTTACAGCCCTGAGTGCAGCCAAGTGGTCTGTGGGCTGTGACGGTCCCACGATAGACCGCCACGATGCTGTGACGCACCTAGGTTGGACCGTCAGGGGCGTTCTACCGTTGGCTGCTGACCGTTGGTTTTTGACCATTGGGGGTCAAGGCATGTGACGCACCTGGCTTAGCGCGTCACAGCCATGTGACGCCCCTATGTGGGAGCATTAGAGAAGATGCATTCCCACGTTGTAACGCACCAGGGTTGGTCCATTACACGCTGTGACGCACCGAGTGGCACGCGTCACAGCTGTTCTTAGTTATCTTGTGATGCACCAGGGTAGGCGCGTCACAGACTGTAACGCACCATGGTAGGTGCGTTACGCCCTGTTTTGCACCGAGCGTGTGATGCCCCTGCGTTGGGCCGTCAGGTGATTGTGACGGTCCTACCTAGACCGTCAGATCATGTGACGCGTCTAGGGTAGACCGTCAAGCTCTAGGTTACTCTGGGTGGTTTGCAACCCCATTTCTGTTCCGACCGTGGTCACCGTGCGACGGTGCTGGTACGTGGGGCGGTCCCCGTACGTCGTCGGATGCGGACGTTATTTTTCGTTGACTTGAGAGTCTACTCCGTAGTGACCCTCCACTAGTCGTAGCCTGCTTACACACGAGTGGTCCCACTAGGGTGTGGTGGAGAGGCTACCCTTAGAGACAGTTTGTGGACCAGTTTCCGTCGAGCCCCGCGTCTACCAGCCAGAGTCCGGCTGAGGGGAAAATCGGTCAGAGGGCCAAACCAGGGACGCACGGTCTATGTGTACGCACGTGGTTGGGGGCGGTTGGACCCACGCCGACGGGCGCAACCCCAGCTAGTCACTTGTTTGTGGTTACTCGTACGGTGTCTCAGTTCCCGCTGGGCCGGAGGGAGACACCTGAGGCGCGGACTAAGACGTCAGTGGACGCTTTCGGCCTTGCTTCTAGTGGGAGGTACTCCTGTCGAGTCGGTAGTGACATACCGTCAGTCGTTGAGACTTCAACCTTCGGGTTTTGTCGTGTTAGCCGTGGTGTTCCGGTCGTTCCTCCGTGGCACGCGTGTTGGTTTTCATGCTGGAAGATCGGAGTTTTGTAGACAGCAGGGTTCCCTCTCCGAGGTACTCGCTTACTGCTAGCGTAGCGGTTTCTCCGTTTGCGAGGTAGGGTTCGAGTGATCCCTACTAAGTCTTGTCCCGAGACTCATTCCCTGCTTGTTTTCACCGTGTTTCAGGTGAGTCGCGGCCTCAGGGGAGCGCGTCTGAGGCTCAGTGTGGTTCAGGTGCCCAGTGTTAGTGCCAGAGGTCAGAGCCGGGGTATGCCCCATGTAGCTGTACTTTTCTTTCTTGTCTCTGTACTAGTTGTGGACTACTGCTGTTGTTATTTTTTTTGTTATCTTGTGGACCATGTATCCTATAAACTGTTAATTTTTTCCTGCTTAATAATATAACTGTTTATTTTTATAATTATTTGTGATACTTGTGTAGTCTCCACACCATTCCTTTAACCCTTCCGAGTCTTTGGGCTCGTGGGTGGCGGTACGAGTCTCGGGTTATCAGGCCTTCCCGGTAATCGGATTCTCGGATCGTTACAAAAAATCATCGGCGACGCTCACCGGAACCCTAGACCCCTACCTTGGGAAACCACATGGAAACTACACGTAAAATCACGTCTCGCAGACGTGAAACGGAAACTCAAGCCGCAAGAATCTCACGTCACGTGACGGGAGTACCTGTCCACTAGAAGCAAGGTCGGATGCGTCCACTGACGACTTAGTCTGCAGCCTCGGGTGTCTCCCTGCGACACCCTAGGCGTAGACAAAGACACCGTATAGTAACCAGGAACACAAAACAAGGACTAGCTAGGGTCGCACTCGTCAGCGCTGGTCTGACGCTCCCAGTCACATGAGCACACACAGACCATGCGCCCTAGGTTTGACCCTCTAGCTGGTTCTTCCCCCGAAGCCCGAACTCAAGCGGCACGTGGGGGCCCTACGGTAACCATCCTAAAAATCGTCTCTCCGGGTCACGCTCTCCACCACTCCCAAGTGGGTTCGCACACGTGTGCGCAGGAAAGCTACGACTAGTGGGGGCTCACAAAACGTGAACACTAAAAATCACACACGCACCCATCGTGAGTAACACGGAGTAACAGGTGGCTCGAAGCCACCAGACTCTGGACAGCCCACTAGATCTACTAAACCTAATGGTCCTTGAGTCACGAGACTCGAGTCTGAAGTCCCGCGATCAATGACACCCAAGAGGGGGGGTGAATTGGGTGATTACAAATTTTAAGAAAACTTTTGACCTTTTTGAAATATGTGATAGAAAACTAGTTAAGAGATTCAAATCTATTTGAACACAGATTGGATTTATCAACTTTATATGAAGATGATATAGATTATGTAATAAACACGTGGATAAATCCGAACAACCAATTTACACTAATCACTCACGTAGAATGGAGGTAGATGAAATGGATCAAACCACACAAATCAAAGCATAGTGCACAGCGGATTTTAAGGTGGTTCGGATGTAACGACGGCAATCCTACATCCACCCCTCACCAAACTCGGTGAGGCTTCACTCGGGGATAAATCCCCAAACGGAGATGACGCTCCAAACACACACGCAGGACGACGCCTGCCCACACACACGGGGACGCACCCCAACACACACACACATACACGGAGACGAGGTCTCCAACACGATCCAACAAGCGGATCAACAAGACACACACACGTTGCGACAAGTGCAGCACTCCACACACACAAACACTAAGATCTGGATAAAACCACACACACACGCAGATCTAAAAAGACCTACGCACACATGAATCAAAAATGACACGCACACACATGACCACGGATCCAACAACGATCCACACACACACAAGTTCGCAGTTTATACAAAACATGAATATGAACTTGAAACACAATAAGGCACAGTTTAGAATGCTCCTGATTTAGGCTCCCCTTGAGTGTATGCTCCGGATGTTTGCGTTTATTCCTTCTTTACTTGAATGGCTTGAGACTCAGCTTGAATGGCCTTGTATTTGATGTAGATCTTCTTGCACGGAGTACTGTTCACTGCTACAGTACTTCTTTCTTCTTTCACTTGTACAGCCTTCTCTTAAGCTTTTCTTGAGACCATTGCTTGATTGGAACTCCTTGGCTTGAGAAGATGCTTGAATGACTTCAGTTGGTGCTAGAACGGCTTCGATCGGATGATGAACTTGTTGAAAGGAATGTTGTTCACGAACGTTGCAGCAATCTTCATTTGATAGCTTTCCTCTCGATCTCTCCTTGCTGATTTCTTGCTTCTTCAGTTCTTGGGAGGATGAAGGCTTCGAAATGGATCTTGAACCCTCAGCTATGGATGAAGCTTTTGCCCACGGATCACTGTTCACGGCTACAGTGATTCTCCTCTTCCTTGAGCCACCTTGATCTCTCTTTGTTGATTTCTTCTCTTGGAGTCTCTTAGGGTTTATGACCTCAAGGAGAGGTTTTATAACCCTTGGAAGGTCTATGGACAAGCCCTAGACCAGATCCACAAATTCTAGAGAGTTTGGTGGCTTTGGGATTAAACAATATCAAGAGGAAGGGCTTTCCCCGAAGTGACAAAAAGTCAACAAAGATGGGCAGATCGGGGCTGGCGGTGGACCGGAAAAGGCTGGCAGTCGACCGTTCTGTAAAAACACTGTAGGAAATTGGTTGCTATTATTTTTGGTCGACACGCAATATGGTGGCAGTCGACCGCTGCTGCCGGTCGACCAGTCCTTCTTGGGTGGTCGACCGCCAATTCTGCAGTATGAGACTTTTCACGTTTGGCGATTTTGGTTGACCGGAATGACCTAGTCCTGCAAAGTTGAAGTGTTAACCAAGGAGACATATCCATAAGTCAATATATTCATATCCTTATCAATTCCATGCATTTTTGGGTTTGGTTTATGCATTAGACCATTTGAGCATTTCTAAATTTTGTTCCGCGGGTCGATCTGCGGGCGATCCGCAGGCGAGGGCGCACGATGGCCAGAAGGGTTTCATGTTTAATGTGCATGAATGAGGTGTATTAAGGAGAGGTATATGAGATACACATGGTGAGATAGATGCTAAGGCAAGGTAAGAGTCTCACCAATAGTTCTTGATAGTAAATGACATATACCATCTGTTTTGGATAGTAGAGGAGCATGGTGCTTATCCACACGTTTGGTTCACTAGGTGACTGCCATGAGTTTAATCCTGCAAGCAAGATGTCAAGGTTAATACCATGCTTGTTCACATTGAAGAGTTGTTCACATTGAAGAGGTTATGAAACCTCTTGCCTCTTGTAAAACTAACATATGCAAAACAAGCATCAAGACCATGTAACCTTTGCCATTTGACATCTCGAACATACATAGATAACAAGAGCACGAGCAATCAACCACAAGTTTAGTTATCATCACTTAATCACACATTACGTTTACTTATCATCAAAACTAAAACTTAACAATCAAAACATTCATCAAAACCATAACTCAACAGAGTCAAGACCGTCGCGCGTGATGGCACAACACCGTCAATCAGGCCTAATCCCTAGGTCTGAAACTACGATAGCATGATTCCCAAGATAGCTCGTAAGCCGCCGAGTTGATCCCCTATCCAAGGGAAAAGTGGGAACCCTCCAGCCCCAGGCTGGGTGACTGGACTCACAGTCCAAGGGCCAAACCCACCGCCCACTCGGAAAACACTTACCGGAAAGTTAATGACATGCGGGAATAACCCACCGCACACATGCCGATACACGGCGACTCGTTCTACTAAGAACACGAAATCCCAGAACACATAGGGTCACCCGGACCCACCAAACCCATGGATGTGCTAATCGAGGTAACACGGTACCTCCAGACACCCCAAAATATGGACACGGAACCTAGGGGTGTCCGGGACATCCACGAGACCGAAGGTCAACCACTGGGTCACAACCGGGTCGACCGGGGTCCAACATAGCACAAACAGGACACAGCTAACATGGAAAGCAGGGTGACGGTCCTCCCTGGACCGCAAACCCAGCTTAGCGGTCTACTCTGGCCGCAAGGCCCAGCTTAGCAGTCCACCATTGGGCCGCTAGCTGTGAGAGACACTAGGAAATGAAACGGTCCTCCCAAGACCGCAAGCCCCTAGTGGCGGTCCTGTCTTGACCGCTAGCGTCACTTAGCGGTTAGTCGCAAGGCCGCTACTCAACTTGAACCCGAACGACCAAAATCGTAAAAACGATCATGCCATGACCGGTAAACACTAGTTGGCGGTCTCCTTGAGACTGCTAAGCTCGGTGGTAGTCTATCGCGAGATTGCAAGGCTCGAACCGACATAAGGGGACCCCTAGCGGTCTCCATATGGCCGCCAGGTAGCTTGGCGGTCCCTGGAAGGACCGCTAGGTCATCCCGAGCGTAAAAACAGCGAACACGGTAGAAAATCTCATTCCACACCCCGTTCACACCCATGTGAAGGGGAAAACAAGGGGAAACCATTCCCCAACCTCTCTAACACCGAGAGGACCCATTTAAACCCCAAAAATGAGATCAAAACGCAAGATATGGCTCACACCCCAAAACATGCTCTTTTCCTCAAAACGTAAAAATAACCCCGCTCGGCTCACCCCGACCTATAAAACTCGCGGGAAAGGAATTACAAGGGTTAAGGATCCGTCCCCCTACCTCTCCCGAAGTCGGAGAACGTAACGGTTCTCCCTACACGGGGTTCTGAAGGTCCGACAGACAAAAACTCGCATGAACTGCAAAACTCAATCCGAGGCCCACAAAAGTGATCCAAAATCCACGGATCCTGATCCGAAGAATATCTAAAAAACCTGGGACATTACAGCACACCTACACCACCTCCCGATATAGGTTTGTCTATTTAAATTTTTAGCAAAATATTTTTTGATTATATGTTTTGCTTATGACATATAATTCTTACAGGTGCTAGTGCCCTCCCCCTAGCTGTGCAGGGCACACCCCCACCACCTCCTGATATAGGTATGTTTATTTAAATTTCTAGTAAAATATTCTTTGATTATATGTTTTGCTTATGATATTTAATTTTTATAGGTCTTAGTGCCCTCCCTCTAGCTATGCAGGGCACACCCCCACCACCACCTGGTACAGGTATGTCTATTTAAATTTCTAGCAAAATATTCTTTGATTATATGTTTTTCTTATGACATTTAATTCTTACAAGTCCTAGTGCCCTCCCTCCAGCTGTGTAGGGCACACCCCCACCACCTCCCAGTACAGGTATGTCAATTTAAATTTCTAGCAAAATATTCTTTGATTATATGTTTTGCTTATGACATTTAATTTTTACAGGTTCTAATGCTTCTGTCGGCTCCTCCGCCCAGCCAACAGTGGATGTCGGCAGTCGTCACGAGGGCGAGGGAGGCGGGGCCCATGATGGACATCTCTCGTGCTAGATCTTCGGGTAAATTTATTGATTTATGAATTATATTCATTATTATCCTTAAATTGTGTAATGCTAATCATTTTAACATTTGTAATTGCAGTGATAAATTAGAACCGGTCGGGGCTGTCCGTCATGCTATGAGAATCGTTTGTGCGCATGATCCTGGGTCGGCAATGTCCTTCAAAGAATTTCCAATCAACATCCAAGATCTATTGTTTGACATGTTCACAATATGTAATTCAATCATTTAATTTATGTCTTTCTCAAACTCAATCGGGCTCAGTATACTAATTCATATAACTTAATTTCTTTACAACGGACTTATCAGTTCACAAGTGGACAGGACAATGCGAGAGCTCGTTTTATCTTGGAGGCTATTGTGCAGACTAATTATAGGAAGACATTGCATGAGGCCCGAGTAAGGGCTCAGAAAAAAGCTGGTGAGAACCAAGACCGATAGCTCTGGAAGGAGCTCCGCACTCTTTGGATGAGGAAGGAGTATTGGGACACTGTGTGTGACAAATGGGTCGATCTGAGGTGGATAGAAAAGTCCCAAAAAGCACCAGCAAATAGGGCCTCACAACCCGACGCCAATGTACATACGAGTGGGTCCGTCTCTTTCGTGACCCACAAATAAAAAATGGTAAGTAATATTTTAATTTATGCCCTTATATTTTATTCATATATATGACATTTACTTTCTATGATTTGTAAAACCGGTGGTGGAGCTCAATCGTGCTTTATCGTTCCTGGAGGTGCTCGACAGAACACACAAAAAGAAGGGGACATATAAGTTTGTCAGTGAGAGAGCCTGCTCAGTAGCGATAAGTGTATATACATATGCAAGTTTTTATTTTCATTTAAATATGATTGATTCATATGAAATTTACAAACTTTTTATTAAATTTGTAGGAAACATATAGCAGACATGTGACGAAGGAGTACGGGGAGGGGGTGCGCAGCAGTCGGAGTTAGATTTGGTGGCATGGGTGGCAGTAACTGGCGTACCGATGAAAGGCTGGCTATATGGTTTTGGGCAGAGCCTGGAGAGTATCACGGTGATATCATCGTGTGCGAGTTCAGGTGCTGCCCCGACCAGCAGTAGTGCCTTCAGTACGCCGCCACCCGGCCCCAGTACTTCTCCAAGCGACGTCAGAGACATCGTCCGAGTGGAGATGTCTAATTTTTAGCGACAGATGGGGGCGGAGATGTCAAGCCAGGAGGTGTGCATTACGCAGGCACTCACTAGCCTCTTCTCCCAGTTGGGGCTTTTCCCTCATGGAGCACCCTCGACCATGGCATAGCCCTCTCAGGTGAGTGTTTGTTATATTTTTATTTTCACATAATTTAGAGTTATAATATTACTATTTAATTCAAAGAAACTACCATGAAAATGTATTAATATCCAACCAGACCCTGGGTGGTGAGAGTGACTTGGAAGAGTTGACGGAATTCAAATCGGATACCCGGTCTGGGCTCGGCACTAAAATTACTCAATTCAGAACTAAGTTTTCAAAACTAACTTTGTTTCAAATAATTCAGATAACTGAGGTTTGGGGGTCCAAAATCTAAAATACCGGTCTGATCGACGTGCCGATCATTCCAACCCGAACTGGGTGGTGAGAGTGACTTAGGAGAACTGACATAATTCAAATTGGATACCCGGTCTGAGATCGACGCTAAAATTACTTAATTCAAAACTTAGTTAGTTTTCAAAACTAATTTTATTTAAAACAATTCAAATAACTGGAGTTCAGGGGTCCAAAATCTAAAATATCGGCTTGATCAGCGTGCATATCATTTCAACGCGACCTGGGTAGTGAGAGCGACTTAGGAGAGCTGACGGAATCTAAATCGGATATCTGATTTGGGCTCGGCGCTAAAATTACTCAATTCAGAACTAAGTTAGTTTTCAAAACTAACTTTGTTTAAAATAATTCAGATAACTGGGGTTCGGGGGTCTAAAATTAGAAATATCGGCCTGATCAGCATGTTAATCATTCTAACGTAACCTAGGTGATGAGAGTGACTTATGAGAGCTGACGGAATCCAAATCGGATACCTGGTTTGGACTCGGCGCTCAAAAGAACATTATCTAAATGCACTTAGTTCGGGGATCCAAAATCTAAAATACTAGTCTGATCGAAGTGTCGATCATTCTAACGTGACATGGGTGGTGAGAGTGACTTGTGAGAGCTGATGAAATCTAAATCGGATACCCGCTTTGGGCTCGGAGCTCAAAAGAGCATTCTCTAAATGCACTTAGTTTGTAATTAAAGAAGTTAGATTCAGGGGTCCAAAATCTAAAATACTGATCTGATCGGCATATCGATTGTTCCAACGCGACCTAGGTGGTGAGAGTGACTTGTAAGAGGTGACGGAATTCAAATCAGATACATGGTTTGGACTTGACGCTCAAAAGAGCAATCTCTAAATGCACTTAGTTTAAATGCAGATACGAAGTTGGGTTCAGAAGTACAAAATCTAAAATACTGGTCTGATCGGCATGCCAATCGTTTCAACATGACCTGGGTTGTGAGAGTGACTTGTGAGAGCTAAATAAATCTAAATCGGATACCCGGGTTGGTCTCGGCGCTCAAAAGAGTATTCTCTAAATGCACTTAGTTTAAAATTAAAGAAGTTTAGTTCGGGAGTCCAAAATCTAAAATAATGGTATGATCAGCGTGATGATCATTCCAACACGACTTGGGTGGTGAGAGTGACTTGTGAGAGCTAACGGAATCTAAATCGGAAACCAGGTTTGGGCTCGGCGCTCAAAAGAGCATTCTCTAAATTCACTTAGTTTAAAATGCAGATAAGAAATTGGGTTCGAGGGTCCAAAATCTAAAATACCGGTCTGATCGATGTTGTCGATCATTCCAACGTGACATGGGTGGTGAGAGTGATTTGTAAGAGCTAACGGAATCTAAATCGGATACTTGGCTTGGGCTTGGCGCTCAAAAGAGCAATCTCTAAATGCAGTTAGTTTAAAATGCAGATAAGAAATTGGGTTCGGAGCTCCAAAATCTAAAATACTGGTATGATCCACGTGTCAATCATTCCAACATGACTTGGGTGGTGAGAGTGACTTATGAGAGCTGACAGAATCCAAATCAGATACTCGGTTTGGGCTCGACGCTGAAAAGAGCATTCTATAAATGCACTTAGTTTAAATGTAGATAAGAAATTGGGTTCAAAGATCTAAAATCTAAAATACCAGTCTGATCGGCATGCTAATCGTTCCAATGTAACATGGATGGTGAGAGCGACTTGTGAGACCTGACGAAATCTAAATCGGACACCCGATTTGGGCTCGACGCTCAAAAGAGCATTCTCTAAATGCACTTAGTTTAAAATTAAAGAAGTTATATTCGCATGTCCAAAATCTAAAATACCGATCTGATCGGCTTGCCGATCATTCCAACAAGACCTGGGAGGTAAAAGTGACTTGTAAGAGCTAACAAATTTTGATTTGGATACTCAGTTTGAGTTTGGTGCTAAAATTACCGATTCGATATCATATCCGATTCGAATTTATACACTCAAATAAATAAATAAATTTATCTTTTAAATAATTTTATTTATTTATTCATGTATGCCTAATGTTATTATTTTTTCAATATAGGATCCTCCAGCGGGTGGCGACAGAGGGGACGAGCCGGACGGGGAGGATAAGGACATGGAGGATGCAGAGGACATTTCTTGATTATTTTTATTATAATAAAATTGATAATTGATGTTGTGTTTTGTTTGTTATATATGTTGTGTTTTGTTTGTGATGTGTAAATGTTATGTTTTTTATTTAAATATTTTTATATAAATTTTATTTATTTTTTAAAAATAATAAAATATTTTTCCCACGAATCGAAATTATTCTGACGGAATCACCGACGAAATATGTATTCTGTCGGAACTGATGTGAAATTGCACCTTTTTTAAAACATAATAAAACTAATTCTCCGACGGCTTTTCCAACGGATTAATTGTCCGTCAGAATTATTTGTGATGAAAATACCAACGGAATAATTTTCTGTTAGAATTATTTCCGACGGCATCATTGACGGAATGTAGTTCCCATCGGAACGTCAAAGACCAATAATCCGACAATAGTTTCCGACGGAATTTCCGTCGACTATCTATCCGTCGAAAATTACCGACGGAGTTCTAACGGACGTTTCGTCTTTCGGAAACTTCCGACAAGGAATACCCAACGGACGTCCTCAACCGGAACTACGTCGAAAAGTCCGTCGGAAAGTGTTTTTCCAACGGATTTCCCACAGATTTCTGACGGATTAAGTCCGTCGAAAACTCCACCCTTCCTTGTAGTGGTTGAAAGCAGGAGAGAGAAGAGAGAGAGAGAGAGAGAGAGAGAGGAGTGCCTAGAGAAAGGAAAGAGTACTCGAAAGAGACACCAAGTGCCCGGGAGTGCGATCTTTAGTATGGAGACCCTCGGGAGGCAGTGTGCGTACTCTGTATCTCTCTAGATGTGTGGCTAAGTCTGCGGGTCTGTGTATGCGTATATGTGTGTGTGAATCCTCCTTTTGGAGTCCGTTCAGGACCCTATTTATACGATTCACCTTGGTGTTGTCCGTTTCCTGACTTAGCGGGAGCGTAGTTAGTGGCATAAAGAGCTGCTCGATCATAGGGATTGTCTGCCGCCTACTCGCCCATTCTCTTAGGAAGACCATTGTCGCTAACATCTCGGTGGCATAGGTGAGACCCGATGGCCGTTGGGGGTTACTCCCTGTGATTCTGGCCCCAACGTTCCCCCGTTGGGGGGTTTCATGGCGTCTTGGACGCACATGGGTATGATCGAACACATGCGTCAGTCAGTCCCTAGTGGACCCTAACGGGTGATGTTCCTAGACTGTGGGCCAATCAGCGAGTGTCTTACTGGGCTTGTTGACAATGGGCCACACTAGACCTGACGTTAATGGGTCGCATTAGGCCTTGCGATTTTTCCCCCTCCTCAGTTTCAATATAAATGCCGAAATCATACATGATGTAGCATTTCCATGAGATTTTTCCTCCTAAATTTTTTTATGCATAGATACCTCTTAAAATCATAGTATAATTAATACCTATTTAGATGGAAAAAAATCACAATATTTCTTTTAATATTAGGAATAATTCTTATATATATTCGGACAATACCAAAGAGATTAATCATGGCATTTTGTCCTCTAGAAATGGTAGTCATGTTATTATGATTTTAAGAATATTTTTTATGTAAACAATTTATTATGGTTATTCATGTAAATATTTCTATTTTTAATATATTGTTATGGTTATTCATGTAAAGATTTCTATTTTTAATTCTATATTTCGGTACTTCATTCAAGAATATTAGACCCGGTAATTGTTTGTCACTCGAGAGATTCCGAAGGCATTTGATGTATCTAATAGGCTTTTGATGTACGTAAAATATTCATGCTTCAGACGTATCGTTTTGTACCCACAAATCTATGGTCTGGTTTTTCTTTATTTTACTTAGACATTTATCTATATTGAGCTACACGTCAAAAAAGTTTTTATATAGGCCAACTATCAATAAATAGTGTGGGGATGATTGCCTCAACCCAATTTTTCTCTCTCCAAGAAAATTCTCCCCATCCCCTGTCAATTTGACCTATCCCACGACTACCTCCTTCCTCCTCCATCCCCGCGAGCAAACCCTATCCCCCTCTCACAATTGCATAGTCAGCATGCGAATGTCGATCCTCTTCATTCGTTTGGCGAACTCCAATCATCTATGGTCATCATCTGACGATGCATTGTCCTCCAGTGAGGACGTCATACCTCTCTCCCCTCACCCCCTATATGTCTCCCCTTTTCTGTGCCGCCACCTTTCTCTTAGCTCTCCCTCCCAACGAGCAAACCCCGATCCTCTACGACTATCTAGCGATGATGCCTCTCCTCCAGTTAGCACGTCGAACCGCTCTCTCGTCACCCCTGTGTTGCCCCTTGCTGTCCTGCCATCTTTCTCTCAGCCCTCTCCCTACAAGCAAACCCTAGCTATCCCCTCCGATGGTTGCCTCCTCCGAGAGCAAACCCTATCCTCTCCGTCCGCGAGGGAACCCTAACTCTCCGCCAACCAGCGTCGATGCCTTGATCTCCAGTGAGGATATCAAACCTTTTCCTTCACCCATGTGTCGCCCCTCTTTCTGTCCTACCATCTTCCTCTCAGCTCTCCCTCCCCATGAGCAAGCCCTAGCGGAGCCCCTCCCCCAATGGCTTCCTCCTCGGAAGCTGTTTGTCCAAGAGCAAACCTCTTGTGACGACGTCTTCTGTAGCTATCTCCTTCTCTTCTCACGTGGTTGTATTCTTCTTCTTGGTTGCAGGTGATGAAGTTTCAATTTAATTTTTTTTCTTCTTCCCTTACCTGGTGATGATGGTATTTTGTACACAGGGTGTGGGCTAGTCCTTCCCCTTTCGCTGTGTGGACTGCTCCTTCCCCTTTCACCATGTGGATTGTTTCTTTCCCTTCACTATGTGGGCTACTCAATAGCCATTTGTGCTTCACAAGATAGAGTGCTCCTTCCCCCATGGTGTACTCATTCCCCCTCAGGCAACCTCATAGCACCATACCAGGTATGATTTTGGATTTCATGTCGATGGCGGTTCTGCGAATGTGTGTGGATGCTTATGATCGTGAATATGCATTTGTAAGCCAAATTTCTATGGATGCCTATGATGCTAATATGTAAGGCTATTCATAAATGTTTAAAATAGTTAAGTCCTTCCCGTAACTTTAAGATAAAAAAAAAACTACCTAAGTTCCCTTAATCCCAACCAAATGGAGAATAACGTCGTACCCTTTGTACTCAAGGTCTCTCCTTTATCTTTCACTTTTGTTTCTTTTGTTTAGAATAATTCCGTATCGGAAACAGACTAAAATAATATGTGCTCATCACAATGAATTCCTCTGCACTCAATACAAGGCTTTGAGTTAAATAATCTAATCTAATAAACTCTAGCATGGTATCAAAGTCTATAGTTAAGGTTTGAACTGTGCACCTTGCATTTGTAATAGTCCACGTGATAGTATGAACATAAGAGGGCATGTTATAATACTTAATATTCAAGCCTTGCGAGGAGAGATGATAGCTAATATTTTGAAAGATGGCACTGTCATGCAGCCCCATTTGTGAATTTTCACTCATTTGATGTACGCATTTATGTCATTGAACACATAGATGTAAATATTTATGTTTTAGTCACGTAGAAGTAATTTGATTCGTATATAGGAGATTGTGTTAATACAGGGCAATATGTAATATATTAAAGTGTAATATGTTTCATTCCAGTACAAAATCTTTCATTCTAGTGCAATACACTTCACTCCAGTGTAAACTCATATAGTCCAGTTGTTGTACCCAGACTTTTTTTCCCAGAAAAAAGTAAGAAATAAGGGTTCAGGAATTTCCCCGAACACCTTTTGAGCACTATTAATCCGGCCCCTTTTACGACATGTCAGGTATGATCAAGGGCCCTAGCCAGCTTGCCGTGACTCACGGTGACACCCACAACCAATGGGGACCACCCCTGACCACCCAATATGCGGCATTGCCAGCCTTCAACTAAGCCACCGGGGCCAACCTGGGGGAGCCCCGACAACAAGCCGTGTCATGCGGCACCCAGCAGCGAGGCCGGGATTCACTCCCAAAACACCTCCCTCCAGCATTCTAAAGCCAAAGGAGAATCTCCCCCAGCCAACCTTGGGCTTCGGAAACCCATAGCACAATTGTACGGCCCGCGGTTATGTGTCTGGAATTTCCTCGAACACCTCATGGGCGTACATTTTCCAGCCATTTTACAACAAGCCGGGGCCAACCCATGGCATGGACGCACTTGCCGCATCACGCAGCAACCCTCCAGCAAGTCGGGGCCATCCCCGACTCTTAGACACACGGCGACGAGCCGTTAACTTTTAGCCACCGGGCCAACATAGGGCTACCCGTCAACCCGGCGTGCAACGCGACATCTCTCACCAAGGCCGGACCCTCATGCCCAAGATGCCTTCCCTCAATTCCTACAAGCTACTATCCCCACCCCGGGCCTAGATATAAGCCAGACAAACCAGCTAGCCGAGCCGTTCGGCAACCCGGTGTATGTATCGGGAATTTCCCCAAACACCCTGCGGGCGACAACGGTAACTCCATGCAATTGGCCCCCACGGGTCAACACCAGCGTCCCAAGGACTCAATTCCATCAAAGGACGTCAACAAATGATGAAATATGACCCCCGGGGGCACCCCTCACGACGGCAGCCCGCCCCGGGGGGGAGTTCACCCCGGGCGCGGCCGCGCCCAAGTGAGGGCGAACTCCCCTCGGGGCCCCTCCATCGAGCCTCCCTTGTCCCAGTGCAAGTTCATCCCAGTCCCAGTCCCGCTCAGATTCGGTCCACATACCAACTCAGGAGTGTTCGCGAAGAAGAAGTCTCAGAGTCTCGGGCAAAAAGTCTGTCAACCTCCTCGTTCTACGCACTCATAGCCAGCCATCAGCCTGTATCCTTCTTGTGTTCACACTAGGTCAAAATGGGCCCAAAAATGACAAAATATGGGGTTTTATAGATTTTTTTACAGCCCTCTCACGGACCCCCCTATAGAGTCCACGTAACCCCCCCCTATTTCCTATAAAAAAAATTAACAAAAAAAAACCCTCACCCAGCCCTGCGTTAACTCCCCCTGGGGGGAGCTAGGGGGATTTATGCGAACCAGACTAGACCCCCCAGTCTTGTCCTTGTCAACCCCCTGGGAGATTTACACAGCCCAGACTGGGCCCCCGAGTCTGGACCGCATAACAACCCCCCCCCTTCCCATTTCCTAAAAAAAAAAAATTTTTTTTTAAAACCTCACCCAGCCCTGCGTTAACCCCCCCTAGGGAAGTTTACATGATCCAGACTGGCCCCCCAAGTCTGGACCGCGTTATCCAGTCTGGACCGCGTTATCCCCCTCCCCCTCTCACAAACAAAAAAAAAGTTTTTTTATCAATCAAAAGGGGGTTTACCCTAACTAGGGCCCCCCTCCATTCCAACTCGGGTAAACCCCCCCTCAACCCTTCAAATTCCCTATAAATTTCCCTTAGAAGCTCAAGGGGCAAAAGGGACATATACAGAAGGATACACAGACGCAAGCTCAAGCATCTCCAGCACCCTGGCAAGCACAAGGAGCAAGGCGGGCGTTGGTTGGCTTGTTGTTCGACTTAGCACACGCCGAGGGCATGTCGAACGACCACCCCTCACATGACGTCTAGCCGTTTCACTCAAGTCTTTCCACTCGTGTATGGGGTGTTATGATAATGGCGATAACACCCGCACCTTGGTTTCACCCACGCATGGCACGTTATGATAAAAATGCAGACGCCACCATGCCAGATTTGCTCCTGCCATGGGACCACATGCCTGATGCTCTCTCAGAGCCGGCCCCCATGTCCCACCCACTGACTCGAGTTAGCTGGACCCTGGCCCGGAAGTAGCATTTTCGGGACCGGACCTAACTCCCAGACAACGTTGGCACTTGGCTTCAGAACCGGTGCCCGACCACTCACCTCGAGCCACGCCCGGTCTCCCTTACACACCAGTCGGTGTCAATCGCCTGTCACTCAGTCCAGCCCTGACATTGTCGATGCACCTGTAGCTCCCCCGTGGGGACCCTCTGTAAAAAAGAAAAATACGCAGGCATCCGCTTTATCATGCATTGACTTAGGGCTCGACACGTATATCGAGATTGTCTCGTGGCTTGCACCAGATGTACTCAGGCCTTCAAGGCCCACCTATAAAGCCTTTTATGGCACCTATAAGGAAAGAATAGCTAGAAATGCGGTCTTTCACATACACCTGCACCAGTGTTCTCTCGTGACCCTTATCCCGGTCCATATACAACATGTTCTTCATAGCCAAGTCGGGTCAACCCTGCTAGTTGAGTGTGATGGTTGCCCTATAGCTACAGTATATACCCAGTCCTCTACCAATGGCTTCAAAGACATCCCGATCCTCCTTCAGCAAAGAACAAATGTGTTCGGCTTTAATCCGATGTAAAATAAACACCGACTGCTTGCGGTCGGTGGGGAAAGACGTCTTATACACGAATCCCCACAATCGCCTACATTCATAGCAACGGAACCTCCTTCTCTCCACGTGTTGCCAGATACCCTGTGCCCACGTGTCGTGCCCTGGTGGCACTTCCCCGATCAAAACTTGGTTCCGCAGGTGATCGTCGAGAAATCGACTGGCACGCCCGCATTCCACCCTGTCATCCCCGTTCCGATCATCTAGGATGATTTATCACACTATTCCTTGTGCATTTATGTTGTTCTTTGTATTTCTCTGTCAATACCCCTGGAATCCCCGCGTGTCAAATCTACCTACCTCAGCCTTCCGTAAAGGCGACTGTGTGTCAGCGTCGCGAAAACTCCAGCGATTTTTCACGAGCCAACACCAGTGTAATACTTTTCACTCCAGTACGTAACATTTTATTACAGTGTATACTATTTCAGTCCATTGTAATGCGATGTTTAGACCATGGCTCTTTTTATATTTGGACAACAACATCGTCCAAGTCCCTAAACGCTCAAAAAGTCATCGTCCATGTTGGAGACTTGGGAGATCATCCATTCTCCATCATCCAAGTCTCCATGAATGTAACTTTTTTTTCCAATGCAATACGCTTCATGAAGTCATAAGAATTTATCATTGATGATGAATTTCCTTTTCAGTCACCTAGTTCACTTGATTATGGGGTGTACTACCTAAGGTACATAAAGTGCCTATCAAAAAAAGTAGATGGCCAAGTGGAATGAAATTTCACAATGGATGATATCCAATCCATACGAGGAGAGCTAACAGTATACGTTTTCAGTCCAATGTAATACAATTCAATCAAGTGCAATGAGTTTTATTACAGAGCAAATTGTTTAAGCTCTGTTCAAAATGTTTCATTTGAGTGTAAAATGTTTCACTATGATGTAATATGATGAAAAATGGATGATCGCTCTTTGAACATCGTCCAAGTCTCCAAATGGTCAAACCGTCATCGTCTATCTGTGATCATCTAAGTCTCCAAGTCGGCCTTCGCAAAGAGGGCCAAGCAAGTTCCCCTGGGGTAATAAGCTTCAGTCTAGTGCAAAGTGTTTTAACCTAGCATTTCAATACAATGCAAAATTATTCAATCCAGTGTAACATGTTTCACTCTAGTATAAAGTGTTTCATTACAACTAAAAAAAAGAAACATTATAACTTTATCATTAGAATGCAAAATGTTTCAGTCTTCTATACAAAAAATTTATTTGTGTGCAAAATGTATCAATATAGTATAATATATTTTATTCTTATTAATGAAAAGAAATCTCTACACTACGTTCCTCGACTGACAGTTCAAAGTGTATCATAGTAGTGCAAAGTGTATCAGTCCAATACAACAGCTTTTATTACAGTGCAAAGTATATCATGGCAATGCAACACTTCTTATTCTTCTTATTTTGATTCTGATCATCTCCATAATCCAAGGTGAGGGGGGAATTAGAAATTTGAATAAGGAAAAATAAAAAGAAAGTAAAAACCCTAATGAGGAAGATTTCTCTACCAGAAGTTCTCAAGCTACAACTCTCCTTCAAAAATTCTCTCTTCTAGTAGCTTAATCTGTTGTAGGGTTATGTTGTCTGCCCGGTGGGGGTTAGAGGGATCAGATAAACTGCTAGAAGTTGGGTCCCATGCGGTGGTGAAGCAGGAGGTCATCGTCGGTGGCTGGCAAAGGGTCGTAGATGCTACCTGGGTGTAGGAACGGAGCAGTGCTGGCATAGGGTAGTAGACTCTGCCCAGACGCCGGAGGCATTGCAAAGTGTCTTGGGCCCCATGGGCCCGGTCCACCATTGTGGTGTCTTCCCGGGAACATGTGTCTCTACACAGAACAGCATTGTGCCCCCCTACGTAGAGGCAACCCCCATGGCCGTTGCACCGGTGGACACCTCACTCGCTGATGCCGGAGAGGATGACGACTTGGTCACCTAGCTTGGAGATCAGTTGCAACCATTACAGGTCCTTCTTGGAGAAGGACTCCTCCACGAAGTTGGATAGCCACTCAAGCTTCGCGATCTCGTTGTACTATTTCACCCACCATAGAGAAACCGATCACCATCAAAGATCAGGAACAACAAATCGTAGGAGATTTTCTACTCAATTCATCGATTTCTTCGATCACTTTTCATATTTTTTGTTGTGTTTTTTGCCCCTCTTAGATCCATGCAAGTTAACCCACAATTGACAACCTGCAAATCTTCTGAGTTTTCACCTTTTATTCCAATGGCGAGGGTTTTGTTTCAATTTCAATTTCATTCCCACCGAAGGTAAGGATGGGGGAGCGACGGGGGCAAAATAGGGATTTGGCTTACGATTTTTCATGTGCTGTACAAGGGAAATGACAGCCTTGGTTTCTCTCTGAAGGAGTAAATGATGGCCTTGGGCCCAATGCGAAGTGCTGTCAAGTCATGTCCTCGTGCGAAGAGTGTGTTGTAATTTGAGGAGGCCTAATTAATTGTAACAGGAGTGTTGCACAAAGCATTACTTAAAGTTTTTATATAAGCCAACTATCAATAAATAGTGTGAGGGACACATCAACAGTACATTCTGGAATAGTCACTTTCATGAATTGAAATGGATGTGAAACTTAATTCTTGGAATTTTCAACCAAGTTTATATATAATTGTCAATTGTTTATTTTGCAAATATTAAGGGATCAATAGAAAATTGGATTACAATGAAGGATAAAATAAGGCATCCTTGGTGGGAAATCAATCCAATTTGTCATGTTTCTACCAAATAAGACTTAATTTAGATATGCTTAGGAAAATAGGTTTTCTTCAAAAATTCTTTAAGGTCATCAGCCTAATAGACAATATCTCACTGCTAGAGAGGATGAGCCACACAATCTTTCCTTTAGGTCCTATTTGATATTGGGATAGGGTGGAGATATCCTCAGTGAAACCTTATTCTTCGTTTGGTATCGCCAAAAAACACAGTGATAAGTCAAGTTAAATGGAATGGGGCTAACCCTATAAATGGGGTTAGAAACGGGGATGCCCCCATCGCCCCAACCCGAATTTTCTCTCTCCAAGAAAATTCCCCCCCCCCCCAATTCGACCCATCCCACGATTGCCTTCTCCCTCCACCATCCTCGCAAGCAAACCTTAGCCCCCTCCTGTGATTGAATGGTCATCATGTGAATGTTGATCCACTCTGTCCATCCGATGAACCCCAATCATCTGTAGTTGGCCGGCGATGATGCCTTGTCCTCCGGTGAGGACATCGAACCTCTCTCCTCTTACCCCCTGTGTCGCCCCATTTTTCTCAACCCTCCTTCCACACCGGCGAATCTTCTTCGGCCATCTAGTGACGGCGCCTTCTCCTCTAGTGAGTACGTTAAACCTCTCTCCCGTCACCCCCATGTCGCTCCTTTCTATCCCGCCATCTTTTTCTCAGCCCTCTCTTCCCACGAGCAAACCTAGCGACTCACTCTGGCTGTTGCCTCCTCCGCGAGCGAACCCCGACCTCTCCATCCACGAATAAACCTTGATTCTTTGTCGTCTGGTGACGATGTCTTGTCCTCCAACGAGGACATCAGACCTCTTTCCTCACCCATGTGTCACTCCTATTTCTATCTTGCCATCTTCCTCTCAACCCTCCCTCCCCACGAACAAACCCTAGCAGAGCCTCTCTCCTCTCCCCTGATTGCCTCCTTCTCAGAAGTTGTTCGTCCAAGAGCAAACCTCCTCCATGTGACAACATCTTTGTAGTTGTCTCTTTCCCTTCTCATGTGGTTGTATTCTTCTTCTTAGTTGCAGGTGATGAAGTTTCAGTTGAATTGTTTCTCCTTCCCTTACCTGGCGATGGTGGTATTTTGTGGTGGTATTTTGTGCCCAGGGTGCGGGTTACTCCTTCCCCTTTTGTTGTGTGGAGTGCTCCTTCCCCTTTCACTACGTGGGCTGCTCATAGCCGTCTACGCTTTACAAGATAGATTACTCCTTTCCCCTCGGTGTGCGAGTTATCCTTCCCCCTCAAGGAACCTCATAGCACTATGCCAAGTATGATTTTTGCTTTCATGTGGATGGCGGTTATGCTAATGTGTGTGGATGCATATGATTGTTAATATGTATTTGTAAGCCAAATTTTTATGGATGCCTATGTTGCTAATATGTAAGTGTAGTGGTCGAGATTCATCACCCCAATCACAAACTACATCCCCAAAGATATTTTTGATGAGGGAAGGGAGAGGCATTGTCGGAGAGGGACATGCAAGTATGAACAATGGCCAGAAGGAGTCCTAGGAAATACGCCAAGGGATAACCCTCCAACGGTCAAGTCAGGCAACTGGCGAGACAGTGGCGATCCTCAGAAGAAGAGAGGATGAGAGACCACACACACACACAAAGCTTGAGGGGTTGAACTTGTATACCTCCCTGGCTGTCGGGTCAGGGGTTCTACTTATATCTCTGCCTTAGGGTTGACTTTCACCTATCGTTGGGTTGCCGCGACTGTAGAGACATAAGTCATCCCACCTACTCGCCTGACAAGACAGAGGGGCGTGGGCACTGACCCGCCGTTCCTTTGCTGAAGGAGGTAGCTCCACCATTAATGCGATAGGACTTATCGGAGGGTGTGGGTTAATTTTTCAGGGAGAAATGGCATGGCAGTGTCCTGCCCTCCCCTTTCATCGGATTGGTGAGACTTCCGCCATTAATGCGACGAGACCCGTCGGAGATGTACACCCTTGCTGCTGGAAGGTGGAGGTGGACGCGAGTACGGCTTCTAGACCTGGGCCTACACCGTGACAGGCTGCGGCCGGTCACGTGTTGAATTAGGACTGCTAGAGGTGGGCTTGGAGTGTTGGGCCTCGATGGTGGGCTACCAAGATGGGCCTTACTGGGCTAGCGGACTTTTCCCTCCTCAGTAAGGATATTCATAAATGTTAAGAATAGTTAAGTCCTCCCAGTAACTTGAAGATAAAAAAATGTGTGTACGTAAGTCCCCTTAATCCCAACCAAATGGAGGATAATGTCATGCCCTTTGTACTCAAGGTCTCTCCTATATCTTTCGCTTTTGTTCCTTTCGTTTAGAATGATTATGTATTGGAAACAAGCTAATGAGATGTGCTCATCACAGTGAATTCCTCTCCACTCAATACAAAGTTTTGAGTTAGCCAGTCTAATCTAATAAGCTCTAATATGGTATCTGAGTCTATAGTTATTATTTGACCTACGCAGCTCGTGTTTGTAATAGTACATGTCATAGTCTGCACTTAAGAGAGCGTGTTATAAAGGACCATCCATGAGGCTAGGCTAGTGTTAGATTGGTATAATAGAGAAATATGCATGACTCATAATGATCTAAATATGCATGTCTCACATGTAGGTGAAAAATGGATCAATCCTCTAGATAGAGGATAAATACTCGGTTTAATTTGAAACAATGATTTGTGCTTGTAAAATGTACTGGTTTCAGGGCGAGCATAGAAAAAGGTGATTGCAAATCACTGTAATAGACGTATGGCAATTCGTGATCGGGCTTTTCCTAGACACGCAACTAACGGATGGCACTTGTATTAGCACCATCAGCGTAGGTCCTCACTGAAATTCGCATCATTCTTGTGAATGTCTAGGCCCTAAAGTCTAAATATGAACTACGTACACCTTCATACTTATATTTAAAAACAATGTAAATATTTGCTCGTGTTATGCCTTCCGTTCAGATCATTTAGTACTACAATCTCACTCTGAATTGAAATAATGGAGTTCATAACATTACACAAAGACATTGCTAATTAAGAACCAAGAAATAGGTACACGAGGTTATATATGCTAATTATACGTACCACTAACTATAAAAGTTAAATTTCATCCGTATCATAATCGAAGAGGGGCGATCTCGCGCTGGTCCTGAGCTGGAGGAGATGACCACCTATCAGTGAACTGCAAGGAAGAAAAATGGATCAGGGGGCCCAGGGATGGTTCCCTAGGGAAAACCCTCCGATGTCTAAGTCAGTAGAGCAGTGGTGGAAGCTATGAAGGGAGGAGGAAGGAGATGCACGAGATCCCTCTCCACCAAGGTGGTGAAGTGGTTCCTGCTCAGGGAGTTTTAGGCGTATGTTGGCCTTACCTTTCGCTGGAGGGAGTCCCAGGTTTAAATAGTGCGCCAGCCTTATGAGTCCCGTAAGCTGAGGAGTTTCAGGCGGGGGTTACGTCCTCGACGTGGGCTCTTTACGTCCTCGACGTGGGATCTTTATAGCCTTGTGGAGTCAGTGGGCCCCCTTATCCTCGTAAACTCCTGCTCAGAAAGGGCTCTTAATAGTAGCGTGGATAAGCAACCGTCGATCGACCCAAGCGTGAAGAGTGCCGGCCCTGTCCCGGGCGATGGGCATAGCTCGGGTGAGGTTCGGTCGGAGTGGGCGCTGGGCGCCAGCCCTTATCCCGACGAGAGGGATAGGTCGGGTGTGGGTCTTCCTCCAACCGGACCGACGCTCGGCCTTCCGAGCCTAATGGCCGCCTAGGAAGTGCTTGATCCCGAGTGAGCTTATTGGGCTTTTATGCTAAGTGGACCCTGCGGAGCGGTCACTTAGATGAGCTGGACCTCGTTTGATCTCGCTGGACCTAGTTCGGACGCTCTTGATGGGCTACAGAAATCCCCCTCTCCACTTGTCCCCCTCCTACTCCCGAGCCTTGGCAGGCTCGGAAGAGTAGCCATTGGGGTTTTGGACCAGCGTGGCTCGGGTGGGTGGAGATCTGGCGGTGTTAAGAAGCCACGTGCCGTGGTCATCTAGGCCCGTAATAATGATAATCCTAGCGGATTTGAAATGAAGGGACCCCTTTTTCTCGGAGGTCGGAACGACGCGCCGCCTTCCGCGAGGGTATATAAGCGTTGTGCGCTTGCTGTCATTCCATACTCCCTCCGCTTTAGGGTTTTGCCCTCTTTCGTACTTGCTTTCGAGGCTCTTTGATGCGCCGTGGGAATACGACGGAAGAGCAGAGACTCGCAGCGGCGTTCGCAGAGTTGGCGGAGATAACCGCGGAGGCGGTTCGACAGCTTCCCCTTCCTCCAGAGTCTTCGGAGTCTTGGGAGCCTTCTTCTTCAAGTTCCTCTTCAGATTCCATGGCGGACCAGCGTCCGGAGGTCGAGGAGTTGGAGGGTGAGCCGGAGGCGAGGGTGGTGGTGATACCGCCGGCTCCGAACTGCAGCGAGCTGGGGGAGGCGGAGGTGAAGCGGCCGGAGTACCAATTTCGCCTGCCCTGGCAGTACTACTTCGACGCGACTATCCCAAACGAGACGAGCTTGGATTCTTGTACGGGCCATTTCTGCTCCTTCCTTCTGTCGTGGAAGGGTGGGTTCCATCTACCCTTCGACCCTTTTGTTATTAACCTTCTCAATTTCTTTCAGTTGGCTCCCGTACAGTTGGTAGCCAACTCTTATTTCCTTCTCTCTGCTTTCCGCATCCTCTGCCTTCAGTGCGGGGTTCCTTCTTCCTTAGACCTCTTCCATTACTTTTTTGAGTTGAAGAAGCATTCCTCGGTCTGGAAGGGCTTCTATTTCGTCCAGGCGCGGTGAAACAAGAACTGTGTTTCCTTAGCCGTGAAGGACTCTTCCACAAGGGGTGGAAGACCCAGTTCTTCTGGGTGGGAATTTTTTCGGTGGAGGAGTCTTGGAGGTGTCCTGTAATCCCCAACTTTCACCCGAACATTCCCCCGATGCAGGATGAGTTCTCTCCGAATGTGGAGAAGTATGCGGCCATTCTGCTGAAGCATCGCCAGTCCACAGAGGAGCTGGTGACCCCAGAGAACATCGAGCGATGCCTTCTCCAGCGGCTACGGCCGACAGGTACGGGCACCATGAATCAGTGTTCTCTTCGGATGATGAAGCCATTTTTCTTTTCCTGACCATATCTTCTTTTGCGCAAACACCAGGCGGCCGCTGCGGAGGAGGAGCATGAGACCGATCGGGAAGTGATCGATCTGGGCGACGACTCGGCTGTCGTTGAGTCGCGGGCTCCCGAGGGTCGCTCCCGAGCCCGAGATAGGGGCAAGGGGGTGGCCTGGGAAGGGTCTTCCAGGCCACGGGGGTCCAAGCGCAAGGATCCCGTGGAGGGGATGATACGGGACTCCGTGAAGGCCAAGAAGTACGCCAAAAGAGCCGGGGCCGTCCCCACAGTTGAAGGTGGCTTTGGCTCAGCTCTCCCCTCTGCCGAGCGTGACGAGGCCGACCCTTTTAGGCCGGCTCTCCCATCCACCGAGCAAGAGGGGGTCGAGGAGGCCAGGGCCGTTTCTGCGGTTGGCGGCGGCGCTGGCCCGGCTCTCCCCTCTGCAGGAGCCGAGGGGGCCGGGGCCGAAGCGGGCGACTCTAGAACCGCCGTCGAGACTGGAGCGTCGGGCGAGGCGGGCGGCGCTCCGGGTGGCGACGTCGGGGCCGAGTCGGTCGAGGCTGGGGGGTCGCTAGGAGAGGCAACGCAGCCCCAACCAACTGAGACAAGAGGGGTAGATGAAGCAGCGGCTCAATCCGGGCCGGCCGGCAGGGTTCCCGAGGGGATACCGCTCGGAGGGGGGGGCCCTATTCCGGCTGTTCTTGAGAGGCTGGGCATCCAGGGCCCTCTGTACCAGAAATATTGCAGCATAGCTTCGAAGGTGGTGAGGGGAGGAGACAGGCAACGCTCCCCACCCGTGGCCCTTGAAATGGTTATGGAGGGTGGCCTGGTCCTGGCCTAGTTGGGGGCCTCTCTGGCTTAAGCTTACGCTCGGTCGGAGTCAGAACGAGCGAACCTTGCCTGGACCCTTGGTGCATCCGATAGGAAGGTAGCTCGGCTCACCGAGGAGTGTGATGGGCTTTGGCGGGAGCTCTCCTCAGTTAGAGAGCTGGCGAGGGCGAGCCAGGCGGAGGCCCGGACACTACCGAGCAACTGGCTCAGGCCCGCGGGTCGCTCGAGAGGAAGAGCAAGCTTCTGGAGGAGGAGCGCGTGGCCCGCGCCGAGCGAGATGGCCAGTGGGAGGCCGAGCGCGCCGAGCTTTTAGACCGAGCGGAGGAAGCCACGCGTCTTCGGCTGGAGGCCGAGGCTGATCGGGCCGAGGCGGAGAAGCAGATAGCCGAGGCAGAGCGGAGGTTGGCCGAGGCGGAGTGGGAGAAGGCCGAGCTCGCTAGTAGGGTGGGATCGGCCGGGGCGGAGGCACTCGAGCAATACAAACGCTCGGAGGCCTACCGGGTCGACCTTAAGGAGGCTGCCCTCCCCTACTACGAGTTAGCACTTCGCCGGGGCCTCCGCAAGGGGTTCGAGCACGGCTACGGTCGGGCCGTCTTCTACGCGGAGGAGCAGGCGCCCGGGACAATCAGTTTCCCGTCCGGGCAATGCTACGACTCGGATTTGGCGTCCTCCGATTCCTCTAGTTCGGCGTCGGGGGAAGAAGGAGACCAGGGGGACTCGTCTTCGTCCGAGGAGTCGCCAACTCCGGATGCCTCGGGAGGGCGCGCAACCGAGGCAGTTCCCACGCAGGTGGGGTCAGTGCCAGGGTCGGCCGTCGCCGAGGATGCCGGGGGCAGACCGTCCGAGCCTTCAACTTCTGAGCCTCAAGATGGGCCAGGGGCCTGATGTATCTATTTTTCTTTTTCTCCTTGTACGTTTTTCCTTTTTGAAGAAAAAACTTCTCTTTTTGTGTAAGGGAAGGTCGAAACGTAAGGCAGTAGCGTTATGATAAAGACTTGACCATTTCTTACCGCCATTGCCGTGGTTTGACCAGTGTATCCGCAGTAGTTGGAAAGTGCCGATACTTTCTGCGTGGATCTCGCATAATGGTTGGGCAGGCGTCTGACAGGGTGTCTTTCCGTTTTCTCATGCTTTAAATGCCCGGCCGCTTCGTGTGTCCCGCTGGGATGGAACCGAGGAGTCTGAGGTGACCGTTCGTAGGGAGAGGTCCCTTTAGCGTGTTTTCGAGGGGAGAATCATTTAAGGCAAGTAGCCTCCCTTCGCCTATAAAAGGTCTGAAGGGCGTCTCTTCCTCTCCATCGCTTAGGGTCTCCTCTGACAGTCTTTCCCCCCTCCTTCTTCACGAAGCGTTGTGCTGTCAAATTTGAAGCATGGAAGACGCTCTGGAAGACGAAGCTGTCGACGACGGAGGGCAGAGAGTCTTTGCTGCTTCGGGTCTGAAGGGAGTTCGACGGCCGGCGGGCGGGTATGAAGGGGGTTCGACGTGCGGAAGCACGTCGCCTTCTTTTTATCAGTTCCGGCGGCGCTTGCGGGGAGGGACGTAACGGCGGGTGGATGGGGGGATCAGGCACCCCTTTCTCTCATCCCTTCCCGCTCACTCTCTGGAGGGGATCCCTCATGATTCCTCTCCACTTCCTGCTTCTCCTCCCTTCTCCCCGCAGCCTCTTTCTCTCTCTTCTGCCCTTCCTATCATTTCTTTCACTCTTCGCAGGATGCCTCTTGACATCCTCTTTTTTTCTTTCTTTGGCTCTTTGCAGGATGCCTCTCGGCATTCCCTGCGATTAGTTGGCTTCCTCTTCCCCTTCATCTTCCCTGTGCAACTTGGAAGGTAGCCTTCCTCTGTCACCTTTGTTCCGAGTTACCCGAGCCAACGGGGTCGACTATCCTTTATCCGAGCCAGTTTCCGCACGAGGCAGAGTCAGTGGCTGGACGCAGGAAGGTTAACCGAGTCAGCCGAGCGATGGGTTTGTACGGTGGCGCCAGATGGATTTTTGCTTTTTTTTGACATGTATTGTATTGGCTTCGGCCTTTCTGATGTACAAACAATTATTTGAATAAAAGAGGAAGGGAGTTTTTGTTTTATCTCATATTGCTTACACGACTGAAGTGTTCAGAAGTAGAACTTGTGTAGTGTAGCCGCGTTCCACGTCCGAGGGATGGGTTCTCCTTCCATAGTAGATAGCCGGTACGCTCCTTTCCCGAGCGTCTCGACCACTCGGTAGAGGCCTTCCCAATTAGGGGATAGCTTGCCCGCCGCCTCAAGTGGTCGAGAGGCTTCGGCTTTTCTGAGAACGAAGTCTCCCGGCTAGAAGTGTCTATCCCAGACTTTGATGTTGTAGTATCGAGTGAGGCGGCATTGATATTCCATTGCTCGGATGCTGGTGATCTCTCGGACTTCATCTGCTAGATCGAGATTTTCGAGCAGTTTCTGGTCGTTTGCCTCGGGCGAGAAGCAGATGACTCGGAGGGAGGGATTGCCAATCTCCAACGGGATCACGGCCTCAGTGCCGTACACCAGCTGAAAGGGACTCTCACCGGTTGCCGTTCTGGGAGTAAATCTGTGCCACCAAAGTACGTTCGGGAATTCCTCGAGCCAGCTGCCCTTGGCTTTGTCGAGCCTAGTCTTGATGCATTTTAAGATAGTCTTATTGGCATTTTTGACCAGCCCGTTAGCCTGAGGGTGGGCGACCGAGGTGAAGTGATTGCGGATGTTTAGGTCGGCACATCTATCTCGGAAATAACGAGAATCAAATTGCCGACCATTATCACTCACTATCACCCGGGGGATGCCGTAGCGACAAATGATCGACTTCCAGACGAAACTCCACACGACTGTCTCGGTGATCCTAGCTGTAGCTTCGGCCTCGATCCACTTGGTGAAGTAGTCGATGGCGACGATGACGAACTTCTTCTGGGCCTGAGCCGTAGGGAACGGCCCAAGGATGTCGATCCCCCACCGAGCGAAAGGATAAGGCTCGGCTAGGGTGACGAGCTCCATTGCCGGCTGATGGACCAAGTGGTCAAATCGTTGGCATCGGTCGCACTGTTGCACGTAGGTCGAGCAGTCGCACTGCAGAGTGGGCCACCAGTAACCCTGCTGAAGCAAGATCCTGGCGAGCGACCTTCCTCCTTGGTGCGCTCCGCACAGGCCTTCGTGAACCTCTTGAATCGCTCGGCTGGCTTCGTCAGTACTGATGCACTTCAGGAGGGGACCGGAGAAGGATCTGCGGTATAAAGTGCCGTCCAGAATGACGAATCGCCGAGAATGATATTTCAATCTCCGGGCTTCCCGAGAGTCGGGAGGCCCCTAAGAGTCTTGGAGCCACGACAGATAGGGAGTACGCCAGTCGCTTGGGGAGGCCGAGTCAACAGCCATGAGCTCCGCATCAATGCTCGGTCGCTCTAGCTCCTCGAGAAGGACCGATCGAGTACCCTCGGGGTCAAGAGAGGAGGCCAGCCGAGAGAGGGCGTCCGCTCAGGAGTTTTCCTCCCGAGCTATTCGGACTACCTCAAAACTCTCGAACTGTTGTGCCACGGTTTTGACCAGCCGGAGGTATTTGACCATCGGTTCTTCCCGGGCTTCGTAATCGCCGTTGACCTGGCTAGCGACCAGTTGGGAGTCAGTGTGAATTCTGACTCGCTCAGCCCCCAACCGCCGGGCCATGCGGGCTCCCGAGATAAGGGCTTCGTACTCGGAGGCGTTGTTGGATGCCTGGAAGTTGAACTTCAAGGCGTATTGCAGCTCTGCTCCTTCGGGGGACTTCAGGAGGATACCGGCGCCGCTCCCGGCCGAGTTGGAGGATCCGTCGATGAATAATTCCCAGGTTGGCCCGGGCGCGGACGGAGATTTTTCTTCGGTCGGGATGGTGCTCTCGGCGATGAAGTCAGCGAGCGCCTGTCCTTTGATAGCCGAGCGAGGCCGGTACGATATATCGTAGGCCCCGAGCATAATGGCCCACTTGACGAGGCGTCTCGAGGCTTCAGGGTGAGCGAGGATCCTCTTCAGTGGTTCGCCGGTCAACACGATGATGGAGTGCCCTTGGAAGTAGGGTCGAAGGCGCTTGGCCGAGGTAACCAATGCTAGCACGAGTCTCTCGATTGCGGGGTACCTTCTTTCAGCCTCGTTGAGCACCTTGCTGGTGTAGTAGATCGGTCTCTCGACTCCCGAGTCATTTCTGACCAGGACCGAGCTAACTGTGGATGGGGTTGCCGAGAGGTAGAGATGCAAGGCTTCACCTGGGACAGGCTTGGACATCACCGGGGGCGAAGCCAGGAACTCCTTAAGTTCGGCGAACGCCTTTTGGCATTCCTCGTCCCATGCGAACGTAGCAGATGCCATTTTGGGCCCCCTCAACAGTTTGAAGAAGGGTAGGCATCGTTCGGCCGCACGGGACAGGAATCGGTTGAGCGCAGCAATGCGCCCGGTAAGGCGTTGAACGTCCTTGGTACAGGTGGGCGGCCGCATGTCCAGGATGGCCTGGACCTTGTCGGGGTTGGCCTCGATCCCACGCTGGGTCACCAAGAAACCCAGGAATTTCCCGGACCTTACTCCGAAGGCACACTTGGTGGGGTTGAGCTTCATATTGTACCTCAGGAGAGTGTCGAAGGTCTCAGCTAGGTCGGCGAAGTGGTCCTCGGCCTTGGGGGTCTTGACGAGCATGTCGTCGACGTAGGCCTCGAGGTTCCGGCCAAGCTGTCCCTCGAACATATGGTTGACCAGCCTCTGGTACGTGGCTCCAGCGTTCTTCAGCCCGAAGGGCATCCGGGTGTAGCAGTATACGCCGAAGTCGGTGATGAAGGCGGTCTTCTCGATATCTTCTAGATCCATTCTGATCTGGTGGTAACCTGAATAGGCGTCCAGGAAGCTGAGTATCTCGTTGCCCGAGGTTGAGTCAACCAGTTGGTCGATGCTCGGCAACGGATAGCAGTCTTTTGGTGTGGCTTTGTTCAAGTCGGTGAAGTCCACGCACATTCGCCACTTTCCGAAGCTTTTGGCACCAGGACGACGTTAGCCAGCCACGTCGGGTACATGACCGATCTAAAAAGACCAATCTTCTGCCCCTTGGTGACTTGCTCCTTGATGACCGCCTGCTTCTCTGGCGCGTGCTTCCTTCTGCGTTGTTGTACGGGCTTCACGGTCGGGTCGAGGTTGAGTTTGTGCACTACTGTCTCTCCCGGTATCTCAGGGCGTTGATCATTAGACCATGCAAAGACTCGGATGTACCCGGAAAGAAATTCTTTGTATTGCTGCTGAACCTCGGATGGTAGGTCGGCTCCAATCTTTACTCCTAGGGTCGGGTCATCGTTTAGGAAAACCGTTAACAACTCGCCTCCAGGCTCGGATGTTGTGGGTTTTTCCTCGACTTCCCGGGGGCCCTTGTTCTTCCCGTCCGGCCTTGTGGCTTCGACCGAGATAATATAGCACCTTCTGGCCATCGCCTGGTTGCCCCGGACTTCCCCCACCCCATGTTTAGTGGGGAACTTCATCTTTTGGTGATAGGTAGAGGGCACCGCTTTCGTTCGGCTAAGGATCCCCCGGCCGAAGATTGCGTTATATGCCATCATACCCTTGATCACTATGAAGTCCACCATAACCGTAATGGTTTTGGGTGGGGTGCCGAGAGTAACCGGCAGGCTCAGGGCTCCCTCGGGATAAGTGGCCTGGCCATTGAACCCGCAAAGGGGGGTTCGGATCGGGCGGAGTTTAGACGGATTCTCCCCCATCTTAAGAAAACACTCATAAGACAATACATCAGGGGCGCTTCCATTGTCAACTAGAATCCTATCTACGTTACAATGGTTTATCGTAGCCGAAATAACTAGGGCGTCGTCATGCGGGGTGGTCAGCCCTTCCAGGTCTTGGTCGGAGAAGACTATGACCTGTGGCTCACTTGGCGGGGCCTTGGGAGGCTCGATGGCTCGGCTCGCCCGCTCAGCATGACGCTTCCTTCCTCGGCTACTATCTCCTCCTGATGCAGCTCCTCCAGCGATGACATTGATGTGACCCCGCGAGGGGCGTTATCGATCTCCTCTGGGGCGCCTCGGTCTTCCTTATGCCCGGCCACGAACCGGGATAGGTGTCCCTGGCGGACGAGGCGCTCGATCTCATCCTGGAGCTGGCGGCAATCGCCGGTATGATGCCCGTGGTCGCTGTGGAACAGGCAGTGCTTACTGCGATTGCGGCTCTTCGACCTCATTGGCTCGGGTTGGCGGAGGAGGCCCGAGCCTTTGATGTCTTCATAGATCTCGTACACCGGAGCGGTTAAGGGAGTGTACCGCTCGTACTTCCGGACGGTTCTTTGTGCTCCCCGTCTCGGTTCCGCCTTTTTCCTTGGCCCGAGCTTGGCTCGGGTGCTCGCTTCTTGTCCCCCTCCCGACCCGAACCGATTGCGCCTCGGCATGCGCTGAGAACTTCTTCGCACTCAGCATGGCGTAAAGCCAGAGTCACTAGCTCGGCAAGGGTCGAGGGAGGGTGGAGGACAAGTTCGCGGCGGAGGTTCTCGTCACGGGTGCCTCCGGTCAGCGCGGTTATGGCCGAGGCAACATCCAGGCGGGGTATTCTCAGGGCTTCCGACTTGAATTGGTTGATATAAGCCCGAAGTCTCTCCCCCTGCTCCTGTTTGAGAGCCAATAGCCATGCTACCAACCTTGGGGGGCCGCTGCCGGTGAAACTCTCCTTGAACACTCGCCCGAACTGCTTGAAGTCCCGGATGGATCTGGGGGCGAGGGCCCGGAACCATGCTTGGGCGCCTTGGACCAGGGTGGTCACGAAGGCTTGACACTTGATGGCGTCAGACGCCCCGTGAAGGGTCATCAGGGCATCGAAGCTGTTGAAGTGGTCGGCCGGGTCACCCTGGCCGTCGTAAGACTTGAAGGTTGGAATGGAGATTCTAGAAGATATCTTCACCTTCAAGATGCAGTCGGAGAATGGGGATTTCTCCTCGTCCTCTGCTGGGGAGGTCTTCTGCAAGGCACGTAAGGCGCGCTCCTGCTCTGCAAACCGTCTCTCGAACTCTCGCAGTCGGAGGGATAACTCCGGTTGCCGTTGCACTGTGGGGGCTAGGGGGGCACGATGGCAGGCTATCCTGGCGTTCCCCAGGGACTTCGGTCTCTGGGTGTGGACGGCGTACCCCAGGTTTTCCTCTTTTCGGTGCGGAGGAGGCCTCTTGCTCCGGAGGAGGAGCTTGTGAAGGTCCTCCTGACCTGTTGCGAATAAGCCGCCGTCCTCGGAGGGTGAAGCGGCCTCCGGCAGTGTGTTGGGATGCGTTTTCGCGGGGAGGGCTTTCGGAGGGACGCGTGACCTCCTTCCCTGGCCGCCTGGGTCCTCATGTGTTCCACGAGGACGTCCAGTTTTGCATTGAGGGCTTGGAAAGCGTCAGCGCCCCCGTTGAGTGGTAGCTTCACCGCCGCGGGTGGGGGAGGCGGTTCGTCGGCTGGGGTGCTGGCGTTGGAGGGGGGGTCTTGTGCGGCCTGAGAAGGGGCCTCTCCCCCCACCACCATGGCTTTTCCCCTATCGCTGGTGGACCTCCTCCCTATACTCCTTCGCACCATACTGGCTCTTTGATCGTTTCCCACACACGGCGCCAGATGAAGAGGGGCGATCTCGCGCTGGTCCTGAGCTGGAGGAGATGATCACCGATCAGTGAACTGCAAGGAAGGGAAAAGGATCAGGGGGCCCAGGGATGGTTCCCTGGGAAAACCCTCTGAAGCCTAAGTCAGTAGAGCAGTGGTGGAAGCTATGAAGGGAGGAGGAAGGAGATGCACGAGATCCCTCTCCACCAAGGTGGTGAAGTGGTTCCTGCTCAGGGAGTCTTAGGCGTATGTTGGCCTTACCTTTCGCTGGAGGGAGTCCCAAGTTTAAATAATGCGTCAGCCTCATGAGTCCCGTAAGCTGAGGAGTTTCAGGCGAGGGTTACGTCCTCGACGTGGGCTCTTTACGTCCTCGACGTGGGTTCTTTATAGCCTTAAGGAGTCGTGGGCCCCCTTATCCTCGTAAACTCCTGCTCAGAAAGGGCTCTTAATAGTAGCGTGGATAAGCAACCGTCGATCGACCCAAGCGTGAAGAGTGCCGACCCTGTCCCGGGCGATGGGCATACCTCGGGTGTGGTTCGATCGGAGTGGGCGCTGGGCGCCAGCCCTTATCCCGGCGAGGGGGATAGGTCGGGCGTGGGTCTTCCTCCAACCGGACCGACGCTCGGCCTTCCGAGCCTAATGGCCGCCTAGGAAGTGCTTGATCCCGAGTGAGCTTATTGGGCTTTTATGCTAAGTGGGCCCTGCGGGGCGGTCACTTAGATGAGCTGGGCCTCGTTTGGTCTCGCTGGACCTAGTTCGGCCGCTCTTGGATGGGTTACATAAATCCCCCTCCCCAATAATCAAACTCCAAAATTGATAAATCTTTTAATGGCATCACTTGGATCCTGTAAGAGCATGAGCTTCTCCTCTCTTTTATTGTCTCTCTACGTATGTGCAGCTTGGATCAATCGTGGGCTGCCCTAATAGCTCCTTTAGATAATATTGGATATCCACTAGATAATTTCTTCATAACAATTGCAAGCCTTTTCAGACCATTCCTAGCTCAGGGATATATTAGAGCATGTACACAATGTATTTCCTTACGGAAAGGAGCTGTAATCAGGTCATATGTATGATCAAAGCGCATTCAAAATGATTCTACCAGCTGGGCTCATAGGCTCATTCACCTACTTTAGGTGATCATTCTTTGATTTTTAAGTTAACTTGAGTACTTGAGACTTTTGGTTGTTGTCATGCATGTAGGAACAAAAGGAATGTCAACTGCTTAACCTGCAGGTGATTGTCTACTGCAACTAATTAAGATGCATCCGCAAACACTTACATTAAGTGTACCTGTCATTAATTAATTCACCATTTTGCATTTCAAAAAGACAAGGGATATCTACCAACTTAAAAGTGGTCATCGTCTTGACATCCTCCACTAACTTAAGTACGTAGACTTAATTATATATGTCCCCCCAACTTAAATAAATTAATTACGTTCATCAGTTTGTTGGATGGATATTGTTCTGACCACATAATTAATTGCACTCAGTCCGTTACTATTATAAATGGATTCCAAAGTGAGTAAGTGACGACCACAACTAAGATGATCACCTACATATTTTCATTATAAATAGGCCAGCTGCAGTGAGATGTTGATCATCTATCAGTGTACGGTCATTGTTTTACTAATTAGCTCAATACTTTAACACATTAATTTTTGTCCGGTTCATGCTCAGTGGCTGTCCATCAGTGTTCGATGGTCATCCACTAACTTGCACTCCATCGTTTTCAGACTCTCTTTCATCTGAAGGGACTCTGCTCATTTTTGCGTTTTACTTTATTTCTCCACTCTCCACTTTGGGTAACGAATGAGATTAGCCAGCTAGTATCTTGGATCTTGTTCCTTTGCTGCCTCTTTCACTACGAACAGACCATATATATTTGACGCCTACCTAACACACTCAGCATGCAAACTGTAAATCGTAATGTAGATTTTTGTTGTCACCAAAATAACTTAGAGCTTAATAGCGTGGCTTTGTAATGGATGTGACCAGCTCCTTTAGGTGATTGAACGGCGATAGGATCGTTAAAAAGTTTAGCTTATGTAGGTGTTTGTCCAGGCTCCAGATTGACGTGTGTGCGCCCGCGTGCCCTTCTGGTGTTTGTGGGGCGGCTTCCCGTGTTAATTGTTTGCAGCTGCTAGTAGTGCCTTCTCCTGCACTATGGTATGCTGTATTCCATGTGTTGCGAAGTACTCCAAGATTTGCTGTCTTAGATTCACTGCCATATCTAGTGCACACTTGTCCATATGATGTACCTCACATTTTATGCTTGCTATCATCTCCGTAGATGTGACAATTACTGTTCTCCAACATTCATTTATTTATTAGCTGCCTAGTGTGCTAGATGTACCACATAGTTTCTTTTCTTCTGTAGTTAACGTTGCCCCCTTTAGAACTCAGTCGGTATTTTGCATTAATTATATATACATCTAGAGATTCCTATGCGTTTACCCATGAATTGTTTTGCGGGTTCCATAAGATCACTTTTTCTGATGTTAAGTTTATGTGGTCGGCGCTGCCTGAAGATTATGTGAGAGCAAGCAAACATTTGACTGTCTTATATATATTCCAAACGGATATCGGGGGCTATATGTGCTTGTTGATGAACCGTCTGCATGCATTGTGCTTTGCTATTTGGTCAATATGATCATGTTCGACTTAATTTGCCGAATGGTGATCACCTTATAACTAATGTGTATCGTCAAAAAATTAGGAGATCCGAATAATTAATTATATATCAATTGTTGAGATGATAGTCGTGGGTTTATAAGATCGAATTTTATATTTAAGCCTGAGCGACACTTTTTAAAGGAGAAAAATCACCCTGCTGTTTTGGATACAATATCGTTGGAGGGGGGTAGTGTTTTTGGGGAAGTATTGGATTGCAAATGCTCGCCTTCTCAAGAAGGCTGTTTAGAGGTATGCAAATAAGACTTTGAATAATCTCATATCGATCGTATGCCTATAAACATGGTCTTCACTCCACTCTAGGAACAGTTTTTTTTTTTTTTGAGGACTGCCCCCACAACAAGATTGTTACTGCTTCTTGTTGCAGTATTGTGCATGTTCCTTCACTTTTTAATGAATAGGTTTGAGAATAGATGATCATTATGTTTCGCTAGCTTAATGCCACACGTACGTCTGGCCCTCGGGAAAATAGCAACACCCATCCCACCGGCAATCTTTCTTCCTGAATCAGAATTCACAGTGCTGAACAGCTGTGCGACAAGCTGGCATATATGTATATATGCAAGGTCCTGGTTCAAAGGCGACAATTCTTCCCAATCATGCAGGACGAACGAATCATGGACGGCTGTAATTTGTACAGGTAGTACCTGTTTCTGTGGTCCGGAGAACACAACCCCCTTTTCTTTCTTTCTGATCACTTCCAAGAAGAACACAATGATTCACTAAAGATGCTCTTTTGGTCCCTCGATATCTCCATTTATTCCGGTCAGGAACCATGCATATCCCGGGGAGGTTAATCCTCCACCTTTTTAAATAGTCCTACTTCGGCCAGGCGACGCCGGAAGCTAGCCGAACTGGATGACAGGAAAAGATTTGCGTCTCTCTCTTGCATGCCATCAGGACGGACTATGCCTTGTATACGGCATTAGACTTCTCAGTATCTGTGGGTCGCTGTGAAACAGTGACTACTGCATGCATGCATGTTAATTTGATTTCGAGCCGAAAGTGCGACAAGAAAGCTTTCGATCGGTAACCAGAACATTATATATACATATACGGTACGTATTCCTGACTCATAGCGGTACTCCAAAGGAAATAGCTGCCAAGTTAATTTTGTTTTAACGTACGGGATCGAAATATCCTCAAGTTTAAAAGGAATGAGATTATTTTTTTTCTAATTCCTTCGTGCAAAGAGGTATTCCTAACATAAAAAAGAATTGAAGATAACAGTCGGTCGAGATCTCTCCCAAGACTACGGTACATGCATACTAATGTTAAATCATCTTATCATGAAATTTTAAAACAAAGAGTAGCTAGAGATGTTCTTTTAAAAGCCATCGCCCCTTTTAAAAGCCACTGCTGGTGGTCGAACACCTGCCATATAATTGCCGATCGAGCTTGAGAGCTCATGAATAAGTTGCATGCTTTTCTTTTGATTAATGTGTCGCCGGCGAGGGTGCATGCGGGGATTAAGTAACGTGATGCCACTGGCCGGCTGAATGGTGCCGCATATATGGTAACCCGCAGCTAGATCTTCCACCTCCGGAGGAAAAGGGAATCCACCAGTCCTTCAGTCAAACACTCTGCACTTCTTCCATCCGATTTACACAGTACTGGAATGTGTATCTTTTGCTGCTGCCCCAGACCTTGACAAAAGAAGAAGAAAAATTGTCATAACATACATGCATGTTGGAGAGTGTTGTCACGTTTCACGGCCGCTGGTGGACGGATATCTGCCGCATTGCCGACCATGAGCTCGGATTGGAAAGTTGTGCGTCCTTCTGTTATTCGTTTTCGTTTCTTTCTTCTTGTGGGTACCTTTGTTGCCAATTGCAAGAGTGCTGCAATCAGGAGATGACATGATGCCACCGCGGTGCATGCGAGTTACGGCGAGCCCTTTTCCTACTACTCGAATTAATTAAAAGCAGGATGATGGGGTCACCACTGCACTCCCAAGTCCACTCCAGTCTGCACCACGCAGCGCAAAAGTGACCCCATCGATCCCTGAGAAAGGGGTATGTACTTCTGGTTAATTAGATACATGCGCACCTCTTCCATTCGACTCTTACAGGTTAGATTAATGTGTACTTCCCTCGCTGCTGTGCTTCTAGTCCTGAGAAAAGATTATCATATATATATTTGATGATCGATGTTTGGAATTGTCTTTACATTTTAAGGGATGTTTGGTTAATTTGCCTCTCAATTGACAGAAATAATTTTAATCTTTTATGGTTCTTATATATATAACTCACAGTCCCGTAATTTTGAGAATATATATTTAAGACACTGATTCTCAAAAGCATGCTTGTGGTTTAATTTTTAATTTTCAACCGATCGAAGTCTCTAAATTAGATGTAGTTTCCTCAATTTAGGAAAAATTAAGGGCCGGGATTATAAGGAAAGGGTTGATTACTGCAATTACCCGATCGGGGTGGGTTAGATCCCCTCCCACCAAATAATGTTCATATTAAATTAAAGTATATATACGTGGAAGCCAAGAATTACTTTTAAAATGAATTTTTCATCAAGCACGTCCTCAATTTTACTTTAAAGGAGCTGTCGATTAATATATCTTGGGTCAACTATACACTGATGCCAACGTCCTCAAATTTCAGAACTTCTTTTGTTTGGATATGCCACAGATGGATTAATCACACACGTACACTAGGAACCTAATTAAAAATATATAGGATGAGTAATTTCACAGAAACATTCGTCATTTGCTGAAAAAAAAGGCCATAAACTACATCGAAAGAACGACTTAATTAATTTGTTTCACTAGCTAGTTTAAACATCGATTATACTAGATTAATCAAAGAGAGTTTCCTTACTTCACGGCAATATGCGCACACACAGGAGTAATCTTGTCGTATATAGATATCGAAACATGCATACTCCAGTCTAATCTAATGCAACATTTTCCGTCCAAAAAGAATTAAGTGAACCCATATTCTGAAAGCAGTGAATTGCATGCCCCAAAGTAGTGATGAGATCACCTTTAATCTTTTCGCTTCACACGGAAAATATATATATATATATATATGGAATGGACGTATCTGTACTGCTGGAGGTCGTCAGAATCATAAACCAGCACAAACCGCACTCGATCTGCTGTGATGTGTGCCCTATGGTATTGCGTTGAGATTCTGAAGTATTCTGAAGTGTATGGTCCATGGAGCTGGCCAATGAATGGACGTATATATATGGCATGCATGCATGGTCCATGGAGCTGCCCAATGAATGACACCGTGGGTTCGTCCAACGTAACGGGCCGGATGCATGTCCACATCGTGCCAGACGGATCGATCAGAGGTAGTCCTCCAGGGCATATGCATGGCATGCTGAATCTGATCCGCTGGATGCACCTTCCCCATAATTGGTTTGAACTCTGTGGATCATCGCCAGAAAACCCACATTGGAAAGATGAGTACTCAAAGGGGTTGTGGATGGCGATATCGAAGACGCACATGGTTGCCCCCAGCCATGCAAGCAATTGCATCCCTCGTCCTGGAACATAATGCCCAGGGGAAAGTTAGCCCGATCGAGTCCCCGACAAAGGCCATGATTCATAAGCGCCCCCCCCCCACCCACCTCCTCCTCCTCCTCAATGGATAACCTTTAAAACCTCCATCATATATAGGAAGCAAAATAATGGTCCCGGCCGGGGTGCTCCGTCTTCTCCTCTCCTTACGCCCACTTGGGAGCTGCCATCTTCTTCCATCTGATCAATTTGTGTGCTCTGTCGTCGGAGGTGGGTACAGGTACTGGAGCTTGGATCGATATTGCTCTCCGATCAAACACCAAACTGAGAAAGCAGCCGTCGGAGTGCCAGTATCGATCCCACGGACATCTTATATTCAGAAGTCAAAACATAAACGTACAAACCAAAAGCAATGTGCAGAGAGAGAGAGAGAGAGAGAGAGAGAGAGAGAAGTGGGCCTCTACAAGAGGACTAATCAATTATTGAATTATCATCTACTTTTAGCTAGACTGGAACTCTGAGAGGCCGGCTGGATCATGGATTCCGGGAAAATCCACCGGGGGATGGGGGAAACTGGGTGGGGATCCAAGATGGAGACGGCCTACCCAAAGAATCATGGAATTGCCACTTTTGGGCCAGCCATCATCTCGGGGAAGAACTTTGTAAACGCGGCTACGTACCTAACAACACAGGGTTGATCCGGGTACTTGGAACGCGTGTTCGCTCGCCATTCCATACGCTGTTTGGTTGGCCACTGCGCGCTCTTGAGTGGAGATTGCAGGCGACCGTGAAAATGACGGCATTCTCAGCATGTGCTGCCTGAGTTGGGATGCTTGTCAAATGTTACAAGGCTCCGTCTGGCGAGGTTTCTAATTGGAAGTATTCTTTTTAATGCTTTGAAGTTTTATTTCGATAACTCATTAAAAAAAATTAACATGAGGGGTTTTGGGAAGATATATGTTTCTTTTTTAAAAAAAAAATAACCAGAAGTAGTTTTCAAATGAAGCTTTTCTAGAGTAGAGTAAAAGTTGGAGTGTCTGGTAAAGTTTGAGCTAAATAACTACTCAAAATCAGTTATAATCACACTTTCGCACAATATATTTATGTTGAAATTCAGTAGAAGTTAAAAGTGAATTCCAATTAAAAGTTTTACCGCACACAGAGGTTAGAGATGGGTCTTGCACCTTCATTATAATATCTGTTATAAATCATGATGATTAGCATTTGACATGAAGCTTTATATATATATATATATATATATATATATATATATATATACAATTCTGAAGTGGTCGAGACTGATTCCTAGGTTCTAGTTCAAATCATTAACTCGGGGAATTCCGTACCTTCGCCTACTTGCAAGTTGGGCAAGCTGACATCAAATCCTTGCTTCTAGATATGCATATATATATGCCTCCTCCGTTGTTCATATTGTCCTTCGTCCAATTAATTCAGGAAACATGAAGTTCAAAATTTGATAGTTGGAGAATCTATCAACTTTTTTATTATATAAAAAAATTAAATTAACGTTGGAAAATATGAAGTAGGGATGGGAGATGCATGGTGCTTGCACATAGCAGATCTTCTTCTGTATATGTCAAAACTGAAACACTATAAAAATGTTATATATATATATATATATATATATATATATATAGCAACATTTAGAGTTTAAGGAGTCTAGTACTGTTTAAATTAGACATCATACAGAATATGGTCATTTCGTATTGGTTTGTGTGTGCTGATGATTAGGATTTTTATAGGATCTGCTATAACTTATGGTCAAAACAAGAGTTTAGGATTTTTATAGGAATATGGTCAAGCCTTATTGGTTTGTGTGTGCTGATGATTAAGGCCAGCTTTCCTTTTCAAGAGATGGCCATCAGAGCAACGATCGTGGCTGCCATTTCAATTGTGGAGCAGGCGCTAACTGATGGGCCTCCTCTTGTGGATAAGGCATTCGTAAACAAGCAAACACCTGGGGTCAGGGACCCAGGGTGTTGTCCTCAACCTGAGTGTGCCACAGGTTGATTTTGGAGGACTTGTGCAGCCCTTTATGGGTCTAGTTCAAGCTATGTAAACTCAAGCCGAGACACAGACAGCTTTGCAAGTCTAAAATATAGGCTCAAAGTCAAGACAACCAAGTTCGCACTGCTGGAGTGTCCATGATGGAGCACTTTAAGAGGAAGAGAGGGACCTCCATTTATGGGGCCGAGCCAACTTGAGTGTGCTGAGTGCTGTATCGAAGAAATTGAGAAGATAGTTAGACCTATTAGATGTTCCAAGTAAGTTATAAGGGAACTTCACCTCATGGGAAATCACGAGATCCCTAGTATAAACTTTGACTCTCATTACCGGGAGGAGTACGAGGCCCTCGATTTTTCGGATCTCAGTAAGTGACTCGACAAAATATAAAATAAAATTAAAATTTTTATTAGGCTAAATTAGCCATTTTGTGTGTTGCCGCTTAGTGGAGGCAGACACTTCCATCCACATATGTTGACCGCAAGGATGATATTAGTTGGGATGAGTTGTTGGAGGCTTTTCGTGAGAAGCTCTTCGCTGAGCATGTGCAAATAGGATGGATTGAAATTTCTCAAAGTTAACTTAAGAAAACATGAACAGTAGTTGAGTGTGTAGCTAAATTCATTGAGCTTGAGAAGCATGTGCCACACACCTATGCGGACAAGCAAAGGAAGACACAGAACTTTGTGAGACAACTGGGGAGTTTTCTTAGAGGGAGAGTGGCAGCCTTTGATTATAAGAATACGGCAACCTCTTTGAAAACTGTACACATTATGGAAGGCGAACATGAAGAGCACCTAGAAGAGAAGCAGCCCTTGAAGAGAGGCGACCCTACATCTGCCCATAGGGATAAGTAAAAGAAGCATCAACAAGTGCTTTGCCAGCCACGACGTAATTCTCTGCGAAGGAAACTACTCCTTAATGACCATGAATGAAGTTACGTGGAGGATCGGCCCATTGATGATCTCAAAGGCACATACCTAGGCTGGTAGGATCTCATCTAGTATCTCTCTAGCATGGTAGTAAATATCATAATTTGTGATTGGGGGTCCATGTTCCCTGCACTCAAAGGACGCAAAAGACAACCAGGAGATAAGACTAGATCATGCCATAATCTTTGTCATCATATTCATATTGCTTGTCTTACAACTCGCATTCCTACCTCTTCGGGCCGTGTTGACTCCATCAATAAAAGCTTGTCTTGACAGCTCTCTAACTTAGAATCTCAAGAGGGTGCAATAAGGCCGGTTCGGCGCATTGTTTGGATGCAAAGTCTTGTTAGCACCCATAGACCATCATTGTTTTCAGCCAAGTACTCGGTTTAACTTAATCATCTGCCATATGGACTCATACTAGATCCATTGCATTGTTAGGAATTGCAGCTTTAGCTGTAAGGAGCATGATATCGCCCTATCAACGAGATATTGTCTTCATGTGAAATGACTCTCAGCTCCTTCCCAAAGATCATTTTTCATCAGGACACAATTATGCTTTAACATTTCTACGGTGCTAAGTGCTAATGTCCATCTGGAGTAAGAATGGCAGAAGTTCTTACACGGATTGCACATTACATCATGGTACTACAAAGTACAACCCTTTTTTCAACAGTCTCTTATTTGCAATTAAGTTGGCAAAAGTATGATACGATCCATAGGTTTCTGCCTTGATTCTCGACAGAAACCAAGAGAAAGCCGGTTTAGTATACAACAAATCACGAGCACCTTTCGCTGGAGCGTTCCACTTCCTTTTCTCATCAGAGGTTGCAGCAGACATTCCATGGCCAAGTTTTTAGGCCTGAGGCAGACCCCTTTTCCTGTATCTCCATGCTACCTGGATGTGCGTTGCTGCCACAGTTCCCCAATATGGTGATTCGTATCTTTTACATGACAATAGAATATAATAAGCCAGTCATAAGGATATAGGAAAACTTGCCATTAAAAGACCACAGCTAATGCAAAAATTACAAAAAGAATACCACATATACAGAATAAAGTAGCTGCAAGCAAATTTCATCTAATTTTGCTCCTCTTCTTATTAAAGGCAAAATCAAAAGATTTTCCAAAACAACTAGAAGCAACTTAATCCCACAAATAAATCAGCTAGATTCCTTCAAAACAACTATAAATGACAGCTGGTGAACTTTGGTGAACAAACACTGCCAATTACCAGTGAAGGAACAGTTTCAAACAAAAGGATATGCATAAAGAGCTCCTATCAGTATCAGGCACAATAAACCCTCATTCAGTAAATATAAATTCAATAAAAGCCGATCCAACTGAGAGGCTCAATAAAGTGACATAATTTATGAACAAAGGCAGCAATCGAGTGTATATCCTTGGAAAAAGAGTGCCATTCAATTCCTTTCAATTTCATGAACACTAGAAAGTTCTCAAATTATTTCATACATTAGTTTTCCATTTATATTATTTCAATATAGTACTCTATAAGCACCGGGAATGCATTGGTTTTTCAGTCATTCAGAAATTCACCCGTGCCTCTTTATTATGTTTTTAATGACTACTCTTCAAATTTGACAGATATGAAATGAATTAACAAGGAGAATGAGGCCATCCAAACAAAATCCATGCTGCTACTATGTCTCATCTTATAACAACAGGCATTACTTGAAATGCCAGAGGTACCGGCAACACAAACACTGCTAACAGGACTCTATATCAGTTATCTATTTTGGACTGCTGTCTGTTCTTTGGGAATCATAGAGCCAGTGATATCTTATGAGTATGATCGACTCCAAGCTTTATACCATACCTCTGGCTATCATTGTATGGGTAACTTTTGATAGGAAAGTCCAAATAATGTGAAACTTGAACCATTGCATGGGGATTGTGAATGTATGGTGGTTGAAAGCCATGGAATTGAAGGCGGTATGTTCATAAATGGTTTCTGACTCTGGCAGGTATGGGACCCAAGGTATAGGAAATGCAAGGTTTGTAGGCACGATAGGCGTGGGATCACAAACTTTTGTGGCTGCTAACCTGGAAGAGGTTTGGAACCAATGAATATTTTTTTTTCTTTTTTGTGTGGTTACTAACTCAGGAGGAGTTTGGAACCAAGGTTTGAATTTTGTTTGTGGTTACCGACCCGGAAGGGGTTTGGAACCAAGGTTTGGTTTTCTATAGTCACAAGCATTGGAGGGCATGGGATCATGTGGATTTAGGTAGCTACTGACCAAAGGAGGTATGGAGCTAGTATTAGTATGGGTTTTTGAGGTATGAAGGTAACAAGGAGTGGTCTTTCATATAAGTTTTTTCTTTGACCCCTAAAAATACATGGGGTTGGGCACTTGGTGCTGACTTTTTTTCTTTTTTCTTTTTTTTTCACATTATCAGCTTCACCGCCCTTTCGGGTTTGCACCGAAACTGACCCCCTTTAACTTTTTCTAGTGCGTCCTTACAGGTTTTCACACTGAGGGATAACCCATTTTTGCCTGAGACGTCCTTTCAGATTTTCACCTCAACTAGTTTAAGGCCTTTTTACCCTTAGACATCCCCCTAATAGGTATGACTAAGTCCGTCAGGACACCTCTATTTTAAACCCCATTTTTTCTTTGAGCTTCGAACTTGAGCTCTTACAAGGTGGTGATCCAACTAAGGTAGAACATGTAACTGATGCAGCTTCACATTTTTCATTAAGTGGAGAGAAAGATTGTTCCCTCCTTTGCAATTCTTCACATATAAATTTCCCTTTCTAGAGGGCTTCCATAACAACTGCCTATTCAGTTTTGTTTCTTTGAGTTTTCTCTTCAAGCCCTTCATTCTTGTTCTCCTCCTTTCTTAGCTCACGCTTCATTTTGAAAGGAAGTAATATTTGGGTTTTGGGGATGGGTAGAATATGCCCCCAGAGTTGAAACTCTCGCTTTGAGCTTTTGCCCTGAAGGGTTTGGGCCGACAGTGCGCCTCTCTTCCCTATTTTTTCTTCTCTTCTTTCCTTTTTTTCCTCTTTTTTTGGGATAAAATTTGAAAGGAAATTTTATAGCTTCCCTGTGGGTGGTGGGAGAATAAGTTGATGCCTAAAGTTAGTTTGATACCACAGACATAGGTTGAGGCTCAAAGCTAATTTTATGTATCATAGAACGGGTTTAGTTGCAAAGGATGGGTTAGAGTCCGAAGTGGATCAAAACTCGAAATTGGGCGATCAAGGGATAAGGTGGTATTCAAAGCAGATTTGGTATCAAAGCATGGGTTGGAGCCCGTGTATGGATGGCTTAATGTTGGAAAAGCGTGTCCAGAGTCGCGAACGATTTGAAACCTCGAGGCTTTGGGGCAAACTCCATTGATAGAGTGTTGAAATTAGAAAAGGAAGGACAAGGGTCCTCGGATTTGCCTACTTGACTTTGCGTGGGGTTTTGCTTGGAGCTTTCTTCTTTGGTCTCGCCTTTATGACTTTCCCTGGAATTTTACTTGGAGCCTTCTTCTCTGGTCTTTCTACTTAGACTCTTGCTTGTTGGAGTTACCTTGCTTGAGGTTTCGCCTGAGACATTGTTCAGAGCTTTGCTTAGTGCTTTGTCCCTAGTTTTTCTCGAAATTTTCATCGCCAGATATGCCCTTTTAACTTTCTGAGCTGGCATCCTACTTTTTCAACAAAATTTTTCACTTTTCTTCTTCCTTTTTTATTTTATTTTCTATTTTTCTCCGTTTTCTCGCCTTGTGCCATGTCTTGGGAGAAAGGAGTATCTAGTTTGGGGCTGATTGGAATATGCCCCTAGAGTTGAAGTTCCTACTTTGGGTTCTTGCCTTAGATGGTTTAGACTATTGATGCTTCTTTGAGGCCACTTTAACCCAATCGGCCTCTTGTTGCTTCACTTGTCAAGTTTGTGCTGTTTCATTAATTTGTTGTTGACTTTTCTTGACATTTTCTTTGTCGAGATTGGTTTTTTGTATCCTTGGATCGACAACCTATTTTGATTAACGCCTTTCCTGCTGCGTGGGATAACAAACCCTGACATGGTGTTTACAGAAGCAAGGATGCCCCCAATATGCTTGTGTGTGATTTTGGGGCATACTTTGTGCTTGTGCATTTACATCTCCTTTTCTTCTGAGGCTCTGAACTTGGACGAGTGAACGCCCCTAGCCAATTAAAGCCCTTCACTTGGAACGAGAAAGTCGCAAGATTACCAGTCTCCTTGGTTCGGATTGTTTCTGAAGGCTGAAGGACTTTATTAGGCTTCGTTTTGACATCTTTTTCTTCTGCGCCCCCCCCCCCCCCCCCCGAGATGGATATTGGATGGCTGGCTAGCTTGCTTTTAAGTTGACGACTGGGCAGATGGAACTACCCTACCCCTTTTGATTGCACGGGTCTCCTCCTTGGTGACCCATATTTGTTTGATACAGAGTTGTTACCGCTCCACGGATTGCTTACTTCTTGCCATGAGGTTTTGGCTTTGACTTTGGCTTGGCTTTCCAGTGGCACACTTGCTTCTTGACATGAGACTTTAACTCTGACATTGGCTGAGGCTTTATGCTGGCACGCTTGCTTCTTGATGTAAGGCTTGGGCGCCAGCTTCTTTCAATACCGCCTTAACTTGAGGCATACAGCAATAGGATTGCCCCTTTGCTTAAACTGAGGGGCTTTGGCTTCCCTCTAGTGCGCTTACTTCTGACTCGAGGCTTTGTCACCACCTTCATTCAATTCCGCCTTATCTTGATATATACGGCAGCAGGGTTGCACCCTTATTTAGATTTAGGGACTTTGGAATTCTATCGGTGCACATGCTTCTGATTCGAGGCTTAGACACCGACTGCCTTCACTTCTGCCTCCACCAAGTCGGATACTGAGATTCCCGACAAGAGCAATCTTGTTGGAGTTTGCTTTGCTCGGACTGGATTTTCTACCGTGGTGGCTACAACATTGCCCCCGGTTAACGGAGGCAGCTAGCACGTATTTTGTGTTGGCGCTTGGGCCTCGGAACGAAACCTTAGCCTTGATGCCTTCGGCAGTAGCACTAGTGGTCAGGGCAACTTCAGCAGTGATGACCGCAATAGGTTTATTTCCATGGCCGCAGCGGCGTTGCCCTCCCCCCCCCCTCTTTCAGCGGGAGCTACTTTGGACATGTTTTGTTTTGGCTTTTAGGCTTCGAAAGGAAGTCTTCACTTTGATGCCCCCAGGGGTAGCAGTAATAGTCGGGGTCTTTTCAATTTCTTGCAAGAGTATGAAAGAGTCACAACCTTTATAGAGGCAAGGCTACTCTTTAACAGAGAGATGAAAGGTAGAAAAAGTCACACCAGGCGTGCCAGTGTGTTTCATGCGAGAATTTAATTTAATATCCATTTATCAGATAAATATGCACATATTAGCTAATTGATTAGCATGTATATTATTAATTCCGTGAGTTTGATTTATCAGATGATTTAGGATTCGTGTGATGGACCTTTTCCCACCAACCGTAGTTAGTGTTTATTTACATCGACATAAAGTCCAAACACTTTTGATTAACTATCAAAAAACGTCTTTTACCTAGATATCCGTTGTGATGTTTAGGGCTTTATCTAATAGTCATGATCTTAATGATCGCTCATTAAAGATGCATACTCTTGCAAAGAACTTTGAAGACTTTCATTCCCTGAACGTATGTAATTGGCCTTTTAAGACCTTTACATTTGATCCTAATTATACAATTGGGTCTTTGCGTTTACATCCGGTTACAATCTGACCATTGAATATGCTTCAACCTGCAGTAGGACCTTTGGTTTTACTTTTGTCCACATTCAAATGGTTAAATTTGAATCCCATCGCGATCGGATTGTTGGATCCGTTTACGATCACAATCTGACCATCAGATTTGTTCCTAGTTGAGATCTGACAGTTGAATTGATTCTCGGTCCGTTGAATTTGAATATGGTCAAGACTCGACCATTTGATTTGCTCCAGATCGACATCTGACTGTTGATTTTAAACTTCATCACGATCTGTCCGTTGGATCACCAATATAATCACTAACAGACCGTTGGATTGACTCATGGTCGTGACCATTGAATATGCTTCAGCCTGCAGCTGGACCTTTGGTTTTACTTTTGTCCATATTCGAACGGCTGAATTTGAATCCCATCACGATCGGACCGTTGGATCTGTTTACGATCACAATCTGACCATCAGATTTATTCCTGGTTGAGATTTGACTGCTGAATTGGTTCCCGGTCCATTGAATTTGAATATGGTCAAGACTCGACCATTTGATTTGCTCCAGATCGACAACTAACCGTTGATTTTAAATTTCATCATGATCAGTCCATTGGATCGCCAATATAATCACTAGCAGACCATTGGATTGACCCATGGTTATGATGACTCTTTTGATTGTGATCGGACCACTGAATTGAGTTGATGTCTTTAACGGACATTTTGCGTACATGGCAGGGGCATATTTGTAATTTTGACCCTTTCTGGGTTATGTCTGTAGATTTAGACCCTTTTTGGGTAAAACTACAATTTATGACCCTTTCTCGGTATCTATGTAATTTTCCTGACATCTTGGATCACTTCTACCATCTCTTGACTTTTCATGACATTTCTGTCATTTCTCGACATTCTAGGATATTTTCGTCATTTCCTGACATTCTAGGGCATTTTTATCATTTCTTGACATTTCCAAACATTTGTCATTTCTTGACTTGACTGTGATATTTCCGTCATTTCTTAGCATTCCAAGGCATTTATGCCATTTCTTGACATTTCGGGACATTTACGTCATTTCTTGACTTTCCCGGGATAATTGTGCAATTAACATACTTTTTTAATCATAAGGCATGTGCACAAGTCTTCATGCTTGGATCTCCTGGGCCACCCCTTGATGCTTGATCTATGCTCATTTTCTTGATTTTAATTCCTAAGATATGCCTTACGAGTTAGGAATAATTCACATGGGAGCATGCATGCAACATATCCCCTTTCTTGTATTTTTGTAGATACACAAGCACAAGAACACTTCATAATACAAAAGTGTCTTCGGCGGTCCTTCCTTCATGCTTGGTCCTTAGTGAATGCCTTCCTTGAATGCTTGGTCCATGGTGGATGCCTTCCGAGGGTCTTTTTGCAATTTTCCCACAAATAAAGGTGTATTTGTAATTTTCCCACAACCAGGGATATTTATGTAATTTCAGCCAGCAGAGGGACTTCTATACAGTTTTTTTAAGGTTCAGGGTACTTTTGTAATTCTTCTGAACATCAGGGCTCTTCTGCAATTTTCCCAAAAGTAGGGGCATATTTGTAATTTCCAGACTCTCCAGGATTTTTCCTGCAATTCTCCTGAACATCAGGGTTTTTCTGCAATTTTTCAAAAAAGCAAGGGCATTTCTATCGTTTTCTTATAGATCGGGACATTTATGTAATTTCTTATCTTTTCAGGGTTTTTCTACAATTCTCTCAAAAGCAGGGTTTTTCTGTAAATTCTGGACAGCAGAAGGGTTTTTCCCATAATTTCCAAAGTTTTTTCCATGGTCGTTGGTTATTTCTGAAATTCACATGGTTTTTCATTACTATAGGGACATCCCCAATGTTAGGGACATGTATGCAACATGCCCTCATTGGGTTTTAACAAAATCCCCAAGCTCTTTAAGTTCTTCAAATTTCTTCAAAGTTTCTTCAAGTTCTTCAAGGTCTTTAAGAAACTCCAACTGATCCTTGCGCCAAGCTTCAAGCGGCTCCAAGGATTCTCCAAGCACTCCAAAGGGCGAGAGATGCAAGCTCTCCAATCACCTCAAGGGTTTTTCTGCAATGTTTCATCTTTCAAGGGTTTTTTTCGCAATTTTCTGCATGTTTTCAGAACCTTGAATATTTCTGAGACTTTGCATCATTTTTCTGTAATTTACAAGGATTTTGCCAAGGCACAAGACATTTTCTTCCTCAAGGGGTGTTTACGTAAACATACCCTTAATTGAGAGTCTTCTTTATAAAAGCATCAAAATCTTCAAAAAAAACCAAGTCTTCAAAGCTCCTATGCCAAGCTCTGCTCCTTTCCTTCTTGCTCCAAGCTTCCAAGTGGAGAGATGCTCAAGTGAGGAAGTCCCCTTCTCCAATGGCCAAGCCCTCCTATCTATAGTAGAGGAGGTGAGAAACGTGGAGGGAGTACCTCTGCGTATTGTTCATTAATTGCTTTGAAGAATTGGGTTCCTCCGTGTGTGTTGGAGGAGAAGGTAACTCTGAGTATCCCCTCCTTTTCTTTCTCCTTTTCTCTCTTTTTTTTAATTTTAGAGAGAGAATAGAGAGAGAAGGTGGAGGAGGGTCCCTCCTGATCTATGCATGATCCAGATGGAACTCCTCCAGGTTCGCATGACCTAGAGGGGCTCCCAGGTTCACAACACCCGGCGGGGGTCGGTCCCTCCGGTTCTCCCCTACGCAAAGAGAGATAGGAGAGAGAGAGAGATTGAGAGAGAAGAGGAGAGAGGAGGGAACCGGAGGGGATCCCTTGCAAGACCCGGAGGTAGTCCCTCTGGGTATTCCTCTCCTCTTTGTATCCCCCTTTTTTTGGGAGAGAGAGAGAGGAGCGAACCCGGAGAGGCTCCCTCCGGGTTTGCAAGACCCGAAGGTAGTCCCTCTGGGTATTCCCCTTCTCTTTGTATCCCCCCTTTTTTGTGAGAGAGAGAGAGAAAGAGAGAAATGAGAGAGAGAGAGAGAGAGAGAGGAAACCCGCAGGGGGTCCCTCGGGTTTGCAGAACCCGGAGGGGGGTTCCCTCCGAGTTTCTTGTCCTCCCCCTTTTTTTCTTTAAATATTTTAGGGTGCAACATTTGTGTAAAAAGTTTTTTGGCTTTTTTATGGATCAGCTCAGTTCCATTGGATCAGCTGATTCAGCCAATCCGTTCCATTCTGGTTCAGGATCAGGCAGACCCGATCCAGGTGCCTGATCCGATGCTACCTTTCATGATTTAGACTTGCACCATTTTGTGGTTGGCTTTATCCAAGATATTACTGCAGGCTATTAATCAAGTGTTTTGACTCATTAAGGGCACCGGTTGAGAAGCAGGGATGATCCAATCTCAAAACCTCAATTGCCAATTATCTTAGTGGCCAGATCTAAATCAAACTTTCAAATAACATACCCTAATCTTTCAAGCACAGGGTTTCTTCCAAGAACCATCCAACAATAGGAAAATTTTATTAATGAATGTTCCTGTTTTGCATCTATTTTAATGCAAAAGGGATGGAAAGGAAGCTGAGGACTCCACATATCCACCAATAAGAAAAGAGAAAGCTGTTTGCAGATAACAGAACATTGTATGTGCATCTGTTAAAAGTGATAGTTCGTATATTACCTAATGATTCCTTTGACATGTGGGCCTAACAAGAACTGTGTGAACCTTGATGTAAAATACCCCAAATCATAAACATAAAGCATCAAAGCTTCAACATTAGTTACACATTTAATTGACCACTCCGAAAACAATTGCAGCCCAGATCATCAAACCTTCTCTCCATCTAAAGAAAGACATTTAGGAAAAGAATAAAAAAAGCATTTACCCTCAGAGGATTCTCAAACATGCATATTAATGACCAATATGAGAAAATTATTATTGGCCAAAACTAATGAACTAAAGATATGAAGATAATATCAGTGAATTTCTTGAAAGCTCACTAGAACAAGTTAACAGCAATGAATAATGATATCACAAGTCGAAATTGTTTCCATGATAATAACAGACAAAATTCAGGATACATATTAAGCAAAGCCCACCATGTGTGCACACCTTGAAGACATGGAAAGGGAAAGGGAGTGATCATAGGAACAAGATGGGTAAGGGTAGAAAAATATCTGCTAATTTACAATTTAATTTTTTATTGGCAGCAGGAATGCTTTTGGGAGCAGGATGCATAGCAAAATCATTGACTCTAGCTACGAGTAATTTTTTGTCCATTGGAGGAATTCAATTTTCAAATGTGGTCTATCCTCACTGATGATCCATGGTTAAATACAGGTTTTCATTACAATCTGCAGATCTAGGAATTATTGGCAAATTATGGAGAACTTAGTGCAGCCTGGTGGTACTCTACGTCTCTACCCCAGCTATCTGATCAAAATCAGAGCATTGCCATTTTTCCTGGCTGGTCCCATGCAAGCATGCGTAGGAATCCCCCCCCCCAACACTGTTGGCAGTTTCGGCCGAAACCGAAACGTATCGGTTTCGGCCATAACCGATACGAAAAGGGCCTTTATTACTGTAGCAATCCGAAACTTAAAGGAGGTATCGGTTTCGGGCGAAACCGATACGAAAAGGGCCTTTATTCGGCCGGAACACGTGAACCCCTTTATGCTTTGATGTCTCCCCCCCCCCCCCCGAAACCCCACTACCTAGCCACGGTTTCGGCCGAAACCCTCCCCCCTGCTGCCTGCTGTCTCGGTCTCCCTGCCGCTGCTGTGCTGCTGCCGCTGTTGCCGCTGCCGAGCTGCTCTGCTGCCGAGCTGCTGCTGCCGTGCTGCTGTGCAGCTGTGCTGCGACTGCTGCCTGCGGCTGGCGGCTGCTGCCTGCTGCGGCTGGCCGGCTGCTGCCGTGCCAACAGTGCGACCAAGGGCCGCGGCTGCTGCGACTGCGAGCCTGCTGCTGCGAGCCTGCTGGAGGTGGACAGGGAGAGGCCGAGAGGGAGCCTTGCTGCGCACACCGGGGGCCAACACAACATCAAGGGTTTGATTGTTTTGTTTGAGGTTAATTTCATTGGGTTAATTTAGGGTTTGATTATTTTGTTGTGTTATTTTGGTTGGGTTAAAAATTTGGGGTGAGCAAGCCTTGCTTATTAAGTTTCTTCCGAGGGTGATTAAGGGCTTAAGGGTTAATTGTTAATTAAACCCTAATCAGTTTATAAAAATTGGGGCTTTTGTCTATTTTGATTTGCTTAAGCTCAATTGAACTTAAATTAAGCTTCATTGAGGATTTTGGGGTGGGATCATGCGGGTAATTAATTTTTCCCAAGGGTGATTAAGGGTTAATTGCTAATTAAACCCTAATTAGGTCATAGAAATTGGGGCTTTAGTCTATTTTGATTTGCTTAGGCTCAATTAAAGTTAAATTAAGCTTCATTGAGGATTTTGGGGTGGGATCATGCGGGTAATTAATTTTTCCCAATGGTGATTAAGGGTTAATTGCTAATTAAGCCCTAATTAGGTCATAGAAATTGAGACTTTTGTCTATTTTGATTTGCTTAGGCTCAATTGAAGTTAAATTAAACTTCATTGAACATTTTGGGGTGGGAGCATGCGGGTAATTATTTTTTCCCAAGTGTGATTAAGGGTTAATTGCTAATTAAGCCCTAATTAGGTCATAGAAATTGGGGCTTTTGTCTATTTTGATTTGCTTAGGCTCAATTGAAGTTAAATTAAATTTCATTGAACATTTTGGGGTGGGAGCCTGCGGGTAATTATTTTTTCCCAAGGGTGATTAATGGTTAATTGCTAATTAAGCTCTAATTAGGTCATAGAAATTGGGACTTTTGTCTATTTTGATTTGCTTAGGCTCAATTGAAGTTAAATTAAACTTCATTGAAGATTTTGGGTTGGGAGCATGCGGGTAATTAATTTTTTCCAAGGGTGATTGATAATTAAGCCGTAATTTTTCCAATGTACTTACAACTATACTATTTTTCTTTGACTGTCTTAATGCAGCATCATACCTAGACGTCAACAAACACAGGAGCAGCAAGGGCAGGAGGATCTGGGGTGGGCCCACACGTCTTTAATTGATGCTAAGAGAAGAAATGTGAAATGCAATTACTGTGGTAAGGAGATGTATGGCGGAATTACCAGAGGAAAGCAACATTTGACAGGGGTAGGAGGAGAGGTGAGACAATGTGACAACTGTCCCCGAGAGGTACGAGAAGAGATGCGCCAGTGCCTTCTGAGGAAAAGGGAGAGGGTGCAACAAAGGGCTGAGCATGAGACTGAAATTGCTGAGGAGATTTCTGGCAGAAGGGTTAGGAGGGATGATGATGAGGAAGGCACTGAGGATTCTGATCCAGAGCTGACTAAAGCAAGGGAGCGTGAACAAGCCGCTCGAAGGAAAGGGAAGGGAGCCATGGGTTCAGGGACCTATGAGAGTACAGCTGCACGACGTCCTGACGTTGGTGCTGCCCCACATACCCAGGGAACAGGTCCCATGGACAGCTATCTGCACAGAAGGCCCCAAGCTACACAACCTAAAATCAAGCAAGCAATGAGAGGGGTCAAAAAATCAGCAGAAGTTGCAGGGCATGCATTTAAATCTATCTGCAAATGGTTTTTTCATGCAGGTGTCCCTGCACATGCAGCTTCAAGTGAATATTTCCAACCTATGATATATGCCATAGCAGATGCTGGCCCTGGCTTGAAAGCCCCCTCACGTCGAGACATATACGGGCGTGGCCTTGAGGGAGAGGTTGAGGAGCTCCATGATTGGGTTGAAAGCTTCAAGCATATATGGGTGGAGAGAGGATGCACCATCATGTGTGATGGTTGGACTGGTACCACGAAGAAGTCCATGATAAACTTTTTGGTCTATTACATCGAAGGTACAGTATTTGTGAAATCAGTTGATGCATCAGATTATGAAAAGAATGCAAATTATTTGTTTCATTTGATGGATGACATGGTAGAACAAATTGGAGAGGAGAATGTTGTGCAGGTGGTGACTGATAATGAAGCCAGTTACAAGGCTGCAGGGAAGAAATTGATGCAGAAGCGCAGTCATTTATATTGGCTACCATGTGCAGCACATTGTCTGGATCTGATGCTTGAAGACATAGGGAAGGAAAAGCATGTGAAGAAGACAATTGACAAGGCACAAAAATTCACACAGTATATCTATGGCCATCCTAGGATACTGAATATGTTCAGGGCGCATGCCAGTGGAGGGCGAGATATCATCCGTGCAGGCCCAACCAGATTTGCTTCCAATTTTATTTCTTTGGAGTCTTTGCACAGGTATAAGATTGATCTCAATTCTATTAACTTTATCCTTACTGATACGTAACAGTTGATGCAACTTCAAATTTCATTTATTTGCACAGGTACAAGAATGAGCTGAAAGCTTTCATGTACCAAAATGCCCTGCGGGAATACATCGACAAGGGCAATGTTGATGCTCGGATGGATTATTTGGATGTCAGCAACGTCGTGGACGACAACAAATTCTGGGATAGGGTGTCACGGTACTTGAAAGTAGTCACATCCCGCGTGAAGGTCCTAAAAATGGTGGATGGCGATGAGAAGAATGATATGGGCTATCTGTACGAGGCCATGGACCGTGCCAAATTGGAGTTGCAGCATTCCCTTCCCAGACATTATACAAAATGGTGGAAAATTATTGACCAAAGATGGGACAACACATTACACCACGACTTGCATGCAGCTGGTGAGTGATTAATTGTACTGAAATTGGGATAATGCCTTTATGTTATTTTATAAATTTCATTTAGTTAATTATACACAAATGCAGGTTATTTCCTCAACCCTCGATTTATGTACGGTGTCGATGCACATGTTGATGGCGAGGTGCTTCAAGGGACTTTAAAAGTCATTGGTCGTTTATCGAGGAATCCAGAAAAGAGACTAGAGGCCGAAGTAGAGGTTCGCCTTTATTTGATACTTTCAATAACATGTATAGAATTTATTTAAGTAGTTATGTTAATGTATTACTTTATGTTTGTAGATGAACCATTACAGAATGAGGACTGGGACATATGCTGACTCCCAATTGCAATACGCTGTGGGAAGAGTGAGCCCAGGTATATTTTATTTTTTGGATTTCTTAACCTGATGAATATATATTTCTACAACTAAAATGTATTTGTTTATGGTTGGTGGAACAGCTGACTGGTAGATAATGGTGAACAACCGAGATGTGGACAGCAATGCATTGGCTTTCATTGCAGTTAGGGTGCTCAGTCAAACAACATCGGCAAGCCAATATGAAAGAAATTGGAGCACGTTCAGCCTTATACACTCGAAGGTTAGCAATCGACTAAAGGCTGAACGGTTAGAGAAATTAGTGTACTGCCACTACAATATGAGGTTGAGAATAAAGAATATGAGGTTGAGACAACAGCTACGAGACAAACGCGCCGCCGGTGATGCCGCCGCAGAAATTGATGTTGATGCCTTATTTGATGATGAGAATCCGTTGCAGTCTTGGGTGGAGACACGAGAGCAGGTTGATGAGCATGTTTTTGATGATGATGATAGAAGATGGGCAGAGGACATACTAGATGAAGATGAGCCAAGAGATCCTGAATTAAGAAGAAAATCAAAGAGGGCCAGAGATACTCATGCCCACATGTCTAGGGTTGTTGAGGACACTGAGGAGCAGCATGATTTTCAGCCAGCTAGACACTCCGACTCAGATAGCAGGCCAGTCACTCCTAGAATGGGCAAGGCACCTACATCCTTAACAATAAGTACATCAGTGCATGGGCAAACTGAGAGAACAAATGTTGTTGCTCGAGAGGACCCGGCAATTGAGTAGTTGAAGCAGATTTATTTGAGGCACACGCCAAGGGGAACAGGATTCATGTCAAGGGTGCAAGAAGAAAGCACACCGGCACAGGAAAAAGCATCCCCAAAGGCCAAAAGGCGACTGGAGACTGCAGGTTTCGTGATCCTTCGATTTTTTGTTTTTGAAAGTAACTTTCTTATTATCAGTTCGAATCAGAAAAGATTTTGGTAGGAGATAAATTCTATATTTTCATATGTGTCAGGTGCTACAAGTGCTACTACTGGCGGTGGGGATGCTGGTGGTCCTTCCTCCTTCCACGCAAACACAGGCAGAGGATACAGTCAGGGTGAGGGAGGACATGAGTCACAGAGTCAATATGGGCATCCATCAGGTTATGGAGGTGGCCAACAGGAGGCAGCGATTTATGGGTCGTGGGGTTATGAACCATCATTCAACTTCCATCCGGCCAGTTCCTCTTCTCTTACTCAAGATTCTTATGCTGATACTGGATTCGGCTTAAGCCAACCAAACACTCCAAGAGGGATCCAAAGAGGGATGCAGGACTTGGCTACCTCATTGTTTGGTTATAGTGAATATAGACCATACATGCAACCTGGTTATGGGTATGAACATCAAGGGCCAGACGATGAGGGAGAAGGTTCTTCTAGTAATTATTATCCATATTAGATAAGAATCAATGAATTTTTGTAACATTTATTTTGTCTAATTTGGTTTATTGTACTGCTTGTATTAATGTACAATGGAATATTACTTTAACTTTCACATGTTCAATGTTTGAACTTTGAAGTTCAATTTTTGTAGTTGTCTACTTCAAGGTTATTGCACTAACTTATACAGTCAAATGCACGTGTAATGATTTTTGTGATTTTAAGTGATTATTTATATTTTTTATGATTTTTTTCAGATTTTTTAGAATTAATATGATTTTTTTAACCTTTTATCTGGGTTTCGGCCGGTTTCGGCCGAAACCGAAATCGATACCGAGTCATATCGGTTTCGGACCCGGCCAAAACCGAGTCCGAAACCGAGTTTGCCATCCTTGCCCCCGAATGGCATGCTGCGCTGCATTGCATTGCACGCAGGGATGCACAATGCAACGAGCATGTGGGCTTGTGCATGGGACTACTACGCCCCTGTTGAAGCAGATGCAATGGGGCCTTGCAAACCTACACCACCCAGATGAGGTGGTTATAGCTGTTTGTATGTTATACTAAGCTCGCATGTGAACCTAGTCATCCAAATGCCAATTCTATTAAGAGTTTTAACAAAATCTACAAGAAAACTATGCGCCATTCTATTTGACAAGATTCCATCAAACTATTAATTATATGCTCGTACAGATGGCAATACAGACTTTTTTATGAGCTTTAATCAACTTACCTTGTGTTTGTCAAGTGAAACATGTAATAATGTGATTGTAACAATGAGCTTATAACGTGGATCATGGAACGTGCGTAAGGGCAGTGGATCTGTGCTAATCTACTGTGTCATCATTTCAAGGATCACAATGAGCTAATGGTTATACTCTGATGAGTTGTTCTTAGGGAACAACAATGAAGACAACCTTTTAAACTGCCATTCGTGATCTATGAACCCATTTGTGTGTTCTCTCACTCTGGGATTGCAATGAACCCACACTCAGAAACAAAGAATTATACAATCACTATGGTTTTGTTTCTATCCCACACATATGCTTGACTCTTCCACCCTCAAGCAAAGGATCTTTTAAATCTAACCATCCCTCATGCCCCTTTCCTATCATGCTGCAAAACTTTATTATTTGGTTGCTATTTTGTGTGGCCTATGTTTGGATTTCTACCGTAGAAAGATATTTTATTACACCTTTTTCTGTTTGACATGAAAAGCATATTCAATCTTTATTCTCAGCGTTCCTACATTTTTGAAAAAGAATCATTGCATGAATCATGTCTTGTTGCACATGATTTTTTGGTATGTGTGCAGCTCATGGTATATTACCTCCAATGTACAGAGTCAGACCGTGCAATTTGAACATTGTTTCTTTCACAGTTGTAGCTAAAACATTTATTTTGAACATGTAGAATCAGTAATGTTTTTTTCATATTTTTCCTTCTTTCTTGGTCACCCTCTCTAGTGAGGGGCAGATATGTAACTTTTGCTCACTTGGGAATTAATGAGGGGGGCGGACTGGCCAATTGGGCAGTTCGCTCTCTCTCACTCTCTCTATCCCTCTGGATGCTGTCTCCTTGCACCGGAAGATCTTCAAGACTGGATCGCCCCTCTTTCTACAGGCTTCCGGTCCCTACGCAGGTGGCGTGCAGCCCTCCTGCGCTGTTCTTGCTCTTGGGAGGAGGCCACCCCTCTCTCTCTAGGGTTTCTTTCTCTCTCCACCCCCTCTTGTTCTCTGGCCGTAGGCTGTCTCTCCTTGCAAGAGCAATCCGCCCCTTCTGCCCGTCATCGAGGGCCACCTCTCACTCTCTCTCTTGTACTTACCAGTACCCAAGGTTCCTACACCTCCCTTTTTCTCGTCTTCTTATTCTTGTTGTCATAGCAGAATCTAACTTTGTGGATACACGTGTCTGCTCAGCCTGTTCAACCCGCAGCTCCAACCTCTCTAACAAGCGCTTCTCCCCAGATCACCTCTGACAAACTCATAGAGAGCAACCATGCCTCTTGGGCCATGGCTACAGAATTGTATATTGCCAGATGCGATAAGGTCGGATATCTCATTGATGATCTCAAGAAGCCCAATGTCACAGATCCTCAATATGCATCATGGTGTCAGGACATCAATATGGTCATGTCCTAGCTCTTAACTCAGTCAGTCCACCTATTCGACCAACGATTCTTCACAAGGTCACTGCTGCTAATATGTGGAAAACATTGCCTAGTTTGTATGGTCGAAAAACAAAACAAGGTGTGCCTATATCAACTCAGTCATACTATTAATGAGTTGAAGCTGTTGTATATGCCTTGCATATGTTTGTGATGATAACTAAACTTTATGTTTGCTTGCACATGTTCTTGCTAGCACATGTTCTTGATGTCAGTATGCACTCATGTTGGTGTTCAAATATGGTTGAGATGGCAAATGGCTTTTTGAGGCAGGCTCAAACATGTTGGTTAAATGCATTGCTATATGGTCTTGATTCTTGGTTGAAATTGTTGATTTTCCAAGAGGTTTCGTAGCTTTTAACTGTGAACAAAGTCTTTGTGCATCTCATGATGTATTAACCTTTACTATCTTAAATTGTAGGATAAATCATCATGGTGGTTGCTTGGAAGGTAAAACAAACGTGTGGATAAACACATTGCTATCTACAATCTAAAACAAGTGGTAAACCATGTCTACACTCTTCAAGAACCCTTGGTAAGGCTATGGCATTCTCAATTCTGGTAAAGCAAATAAAGTCGACTTGCCTCCATGGGAAGTTTGATTTGGTCTGATGTGAAAAGGTTCTCTATGCTTGAACATATGGTTTTGTTTGTTGGTGGATCTATTGACTTAACCTTGATCAATAGCTTGGAAGCTATGATACTCAGGCTTTCAAAGGTTTCTCATGCATATCTTTTCATGTGCTCTTAATGGGTTGAACTTGTTCCTTGCATTTCCACACAGTCATTTTGAAATGAGATTTCACGAGTCTTTTGCATAATATTGAATGCATTCCATGCATAATCTCCAAGAGCGAGCATTGAACATGTTTCAAGGTCATTCTCACCAAAACCAATGTTCAAACTTATCATGTCTTAACAAATACCCCATCAAGTCCAAACAAGCTCATATTATTTGGACATTCCTTTGCAAGCAGCCAAGCACAAGTCTTCAATATTTGGATATGTTTCATGAACTGAACTATGTTGTTTTACAGGATTTCCAGAGTTCGGTCGACCTGGAAGACTGGTCCGGTCGACCTGATTTACCAGCACCTAGAAATCTGGAGTTTTACAGATTTCGGTCGACCGCCAACCCAGGGCCGGTCGATCGGTTTTCCCAGTAACGAAATCATCAAAACCTGTAAAATTCCGGTCGACCGACCGCCTACCTCCGGTCGACCGAACTCCCTGATGCAGCCTTCTTTGACCTTGTTTTTCACCAATGTGTTCAAGCCCCCTTTGTGGACTTCTCAATCCTTTAGCCTCCTAATCCGGCAGGATTCGTGGATCTATGTTTGGGGAGGTTCCTTGACCAACCCAAGACATATAAAAACACTTCTTAAGGGTAAGAAACCCTAAGGGGGATCACAAGAAGGATTGAAGGAGAGGTTGCCAAGGGAAGGAAGAACTACTGTAACTCCGTGAACAGTAATTCGTGGATGATTTCTTCATCCATCCTCAAGCTCTTCAAGCTCTATCTGAAGCCATTTATCTCCATTCAAGTGAAGAAGGAAGCCTTGATCAAGATCTGCATCATACACTCAAGGGGAGCCTAAATCAGGAGTTTTCTCAACTGTGTTTCATTTGTCTTTGTGTTTTGAACTTCAAGTCTTGTTCCTTGTAATCTGCAAACATTTGTGTGTGTGGATTGATTCTGATCCGTGGTAGTGTGAGGTTGTCTAGTTCAGATCCTTGTGTGTGTGTGTATCTTCGTAGATCTGCATGTGTGTGTGTTGATCTATCCAGATCCGGCTATTCTAGTGTGTAGAGTGCTGCATTTGTCGCAGCGTGTGTGTTGTTGATCCGGTTGTCGGATCGTGTTGGAGACTTCGTCTCCGTGTGTGTGTGTGTGTGTGTGTGTTGGGGCGCGTCCCCGTGTGTGTGTGCAGGCGTCGCCCTGCGTGTGTGGTTGGAGTGTGTCTCCGTGTTGGGGATTCATCCCCGTGCTGGTTTACAGCAGTGAAGTCTCACCGGGTTTTGGTGAGGGGTGGACGTAGGTTGCCGTCGTTGCATCCGAACCACCTTAAAAATCGTCGTGCATTGTGCTTTGAATTATGTGGTTTGGCTCATTTCTTCTACCCCCATTCCATGTGATTGTTAGTGCATATTGCCGTTCCGAACTGATCACTTAGATTTAACATAATCGATCTTTTCACTAAATAGATCTTGAGTATATCAAAAGGTGCCTTTGAATTGACAAGATCATTCCTGTCAAGACAGTAGCACTTTGCGTGAGAAGAATTCCTGGATTCACACCTCCGCCTAGTACCAAGAACTATCGTGGAGATAGATTTTGATAAATCTAACTTGTGGATAAACAGATTTGAATGTCCTAGTTGATGCTTCATCATATTCATTTAAATCGGGTAAAAATTTGCTAAAAGTTATAATCACCCAATTCACCCCCCCCCTCTTGGGTGTCATTGATCGCGGGACTTCAATTGGTATCAGAGCTAAGGCTCGATTTTTCATAAATTTAACAATCTACAGAGATCCAGATCAATGACTATCAAAACGTACACCTTGAATTCTCCACCGGTGTTTGATGGTTCTAACTTTGATTTGTGGTTAAGAAGAATGTGTACTCTAGTCAACTCATACGATCCTAAGCTATGGAAGCTTATTTCACATGGTCCTTATGAGTTGCCTAAAGACAAATCTATCTGGACTGCAGATTATAAGTTCAAACATGATCAAAATTGCTTGGTTCTAAGTTTATTCACTGCCGCAGTTAATGCTAATAGTTTTCCCTTTGTCTCCCGTTGCAGCTCCGCAAAGGACATATTGGATGGCTTAGCCGGCTTTCAGGAAGAGCATGAAGACAAATGTCTTATGGCAGGCACGAGTGATCACGGCAGTGATCAGCAGAATGGATCACCCTTGGAGGTAAATTCAGATTCTGAAAATATATCTCTTGATGATCTATTGGTTGCATACGATGAGCTTGCAAATAAATATAAGAAGTAAAAATCTGAAAACTAAAAAATGAAAAAGAATGTTGAACAAAATAACTGTGATTCCTCCTGTAAAAAATGTTCACATTTAGAGGAATTGATTGAGGCTCATGTCTTCGACATTGAATTTCACAAAGATCAAATTTCCTCCTTGAGAAATGAAAATAAAGAGCTGAGAGAGAAAATAAGTTCAAAGGACAATGGTCAAAATGAACTTATTCATGATAAAAAGCTTGCAAGAGAAAATGAGAAACTGAAGGAATTGAACACTGCCATTTCTGAAAGATTGTTGGTTCTAGAAAAAGGAAAATCTGTGATTTTGGATGAGTGTGAAGATGTGGATGAAATAAAACAAGGAGTTGAATGTCTTAGGAAAACCAATGATGTGTTGAATGTCAGTCTTGCTACTTGTGAAGAAGAACTCGCCAACACTCAGCTGCACATCACATCTTTAGAAAGTGAAATCCATGAATTACATAATTCACTGTCTAGATTCGTGGATGGTCAAGAAAACATGGACAAATTGTTGGAGATGAAAGTGAACTTTCAAAGAGAAGGGCTGGGATTTAATCCTGTGAACAAAAAGAAATTTGAAAGTAAGTCACACACTTCATTTGTTCATAGCACATGTACACCCAGCACCTCAAAATCTAACTCCCAGCAACGCACTATGTCAAGAACTCAACCAAATCCGAAAAAGAGTGTGAATGTCCAAAATGTGCATGCTAAAAACATTCATGTGAAATCCCATGCATCCAAGAAAAGAAATGTTTCTTGTCTCTACTGTGGAAAACTTGGACACATGATGCATGACTGTTTCATTATGAAAAATAATGACTTGAGAGCATGTAGAAACAGAGCTGGTCTCAAAAATGTAAAGCAATTATTTACCACAAAATCTTCCATGCATTGTAATCACTGTGGTAAAAGAGGTCATACAATTTCACACTGCTGACTACTGATGAAGAAAAAGAGTTTCCATTCAACACATCATGCTCACATACACAAACTAGTCGAGCCAATGAGAAGAAAAAAGGTGATGCCACGTGCTTCCTCCCATTTCTCTGGCAAATCTGGGCATGTTAAGCATGATTATTTTCTAAGAAAAAGTGATGAATTGAACGTTGTCAAAAAGTGGAAGTCACGTGCCAATTTTCCTTCTAACCCACAAGGACCCAAGATGGTTTGGGTACCTAAGAATGCAAATTAAGAAATCTATTTTGCAGGTGTGCCATGAGAATATGAAGTGTGGAATATGTTTTCAGTTAAGAAGGTAAGGCACACGGGCCAAGCGACATAAGTCAGGTTAAAAGAAAAATCAAAAACTGAAATATGAATACTCAGGTGATATCCCTCTTACTCTCTCCAGTAATTGTGCCATGTCTTGATTCATATTGTGCTGAATAATTATGTGATCATGCATATGTCTGTACATGCATTTCATCTGCAGTCAGTTGCATATCTCTGTGCATATCACTTGTCACATAGCATATTGTTGAAGAAGAGTTTGGAAACCTTCAAATTAACCTTCACTGCATACATTGAGTTTATCATATGCCTTCACATCCTGTCTTGCAAAAGTTCAACATTGTGAACTCATGTCATAATGCATTGCAATTCTCTTCCCTTCATCACATCCATGACTGCATAGTATATCGAATGGTGACATGTGAAAAGACAGGTTAAGCTTGTCTGGAAACTATCACCATGCGTGAGGTGATCTTCGATCTAAGTTCTCCGCCCGATACTATGAGTCAAGTACTTAAAGGCTGCATATGGCATTAGAATTTTACTGAACATCTCACAGTCATGCACACATTGAGGGGGAGTCACCAGATTCGTCATATGAACTTAGTATTTAGGTTCGCACCTGAGTTATGCATTAAGTCTAGAGCTTCTTAAGGGATGTTAGTTGTTAAGGGAACTCTTCATGTCATTGTTAATAAATCCGAATCGAAATTGACAAATCAAATCTCTTCAACTTTGGATGCAGATCACACTCCCAAAAATCCAAGTGATGTTGGGCTAGCCATGGCCAAACTTGAGTCAACTGAAGGAGTATATTGCAAGTATAAAGATGATGTGAATTCCCTCAACTGCTACCAGGAGATGGGCAGTGACCTTGATGAGTTCCCTATACCGGTTGCTAGATTGGAAGCAGTCCGGACTCTCCAGTCCTAAGCTTGTTCACTGAATTTTAAATTATCTTAAATTGGATGTCAAATCTGCCATTCTTATTGGGAACATCAAGAGGATGTTTTTGTAAAACAACTTCCAGGATCCGAAACATCCTCAATATACGTACATGCTGCAGAAAGTCTTGTATGGACTGAAGCAAACACTAAGGGCATGGTATGAGAGGCTCATTTCATTCTTACCTTAAAATTGACTCACGACAGGCAAAGTTGATCAGACCCCATTCACAAAAAATTCAGGTAAAGACATGCTAGTGGTTCAGGCTTATGTAGATGATATCATCTCTTGAACTATTAACAATGCCTCATGTGATGAAGATGTAAATCTGTTTTTGAACAATTCTTTATTGGAACTGTATGTTCAATGGCTAATTTGAACTTAACTGTATTTCTGGTATATCAAATACTGAGTAGTGAAAAGGTGGATTACGTCCACCTGAAACTCTCACTATGCGTGAGTTGGTCTTTGGACCAAAGTTCTCCGCCTCGTACCAGAACTTGAAGAAATCGAATGATTGGCTTTGAATGAATTTTCTGATGCTATTCTATGCTCCTTTGTTAGCTAGCCCCATGTCATAAGAGAAAACATTGCACTTTCACTGAATTTTTCTGAAATTCATGTATTTGTCAATGGGGAGTCTTGCTAGCTAAACAACTTGAAATGAATATTGTTTCATTTTCTATTGACTGAGTGACCTCCAATTGTAACATGCAACATGCTTATGATGAATTGCTTCAAATTTTCTGAAATTGATCCTTAATGATGTGAAAAGTCCTGCAATAGAAATGTCAATTCCTGAATGACTTGTGAATGTCTTCAAAACTTTTGAAAAGTGATTGAAAATCTGCTCTTGAACAATTTCTGAAAAAAAATGGATTGCATTATATGCTTCAAATGATTTCTGCACCCTTGCATATAAAGCTCATGTGATGAAAAATGTCCCATTGTTCATCTTTCAAAACTGAATGCCCTCTTGTGGAATCTAAGAAATGTTCTGAAAATCAAGCTCTCCCATCTTGCGTTTGCATCTTGCATTCTATTATCATATAGTTATAAGTTGCATACATTAGAATTCAATGCATTAGGTGCATTTAGATCATCCAAATGGAAAAATTAAAAATTTGTAATTTGTATCCATGCTACATCTTGCACTTTGCATTGCACTCAGGACATTCAAATAAAAATCTGAAAATTTTGCATTCATGATGCATTCTGCATTTACATTGCACACTGCATAACTTTCAAATTGTGTGCTTGCATGTTATATATGTTATTCACCCCCATCCTTGAAATTTCTAAGACCTCATAATTCTTGCTAAATAATGTTACATTTGAGTCGTCACTAGAATGTTTCTTGTCAATACACTCAGGAGGAGTAAACTTTTGATAAGTGCATCTATTTAGGGGGAGCTGCACTATTATGTGTTCATAATATTTTCGGTGTACATGCTGAATCAAATTCGCACACATCATGCACAAAATGTGAAAAAGAGTGTTAAAGATAAGGATATAGGAATTTCTTTTCAACACTTTAGAGATATTAAACTTATTGCATGTATGTTGAAGAGGCAGTTGAGGAAAAAGCTGCCTGCCTAATTTTTGAAGAAAGAATTTAAAAAGAAAAGGCAGAGCAATGCTTAACTTCACTGAGTAAATTGGATGCACGTCACCTGAGACGTGATGTGATTCATTTCTGAAAAGTGTTGACTAAAGTACCTCTGTTCAAAATGAACTGAAATGATTCAATATTCTGAGTAATCGGAGATTCTGGCATGAGCTTCATGCGTCAACTCGCGTAAAAAGGAATTATTTGAACCTGATCATTCTTAGAAAAATTCTGATTGTCATTGTGAAAATTTTGAATTGAAAAATTCTGAATATTTCTTTGTGGCACAGCGTAGCCTCCAATACGTTGTTCTCATAAATTGAAGTGCAGTCTGTAAAATCTCTCATTGTGTTGATTTGAAAATCTGAATATCCATATGGCTATAGTCATTTTTCATGTTATTCACTTACACATTTAGAAATTTGATTTAATATGTATTCAGAAAATTGATTGACTGCATTGACTATTGCATGACTTTTCCTATATGATTACACAACCTCCTAGATGCTATATATGAACATTCCGGTTGTCATGACTCTCATGCACCCTTCCTATACATATTCCCTTCCTAAATAAGTAAGGGGGAGATATGTTGCATGTATATTTATATATATATTTGCTTGGTTGCATAAAATGCATCTCATTTGTCATCATTTCTATGCATTTAGCTTCATACATTTCCCTAGAAAACTAAAAATCTGAAAATCAATAAAATTCCAAAATTTTAGACTTCAAATTCTTTACACTTGCTACATGGGCTGTTGGCTTTGAATGGTATCATCTTGATTTGTGAATCTTGGTCTGCAACTCTTAAGACCACACACCTTCCTGTCTCCATAATCAACAATTGGAATCACAAAGAATCAACATGTTTTTGTTCCCCATATCCTTGTCTTGCTATTGCCTCATTTGAACTTATGAAATGGGCTCTTATTGATTTATGAATCTGCTTGCTGAAATTTGAACTTCATTGCCTTTCTCCCACTTTTTGATCATGTCAAAGGGGGAGAAGAATATGATCTTGTCTGTGTCAGTCATAAAGTTTGTCATCATCAAAAAGGGGGAGATTGTTGTATATGGCTTGCATATATTTTTGATGATAACTAAACTTTATGTTTGCTTGCACATGTTCTTGCTTGCACATGTTCTTGATGTCAGTATGCACTCATGTTGTTGTTCAAATATGGTTGAGATGACAAATGGCTTTTTGAGGTAGGCTCAAACATGTTGGTTAAATGCATTGCTATATGGTCTTGATTCTTGGTTGAAATTGTTGGTTTTCCAAGAGGTTTCATAGCTTTTAACTGTGAACAAAGTCTTTGTGCATCTCATGATGTATTAACATTGACTATCTTGAATTGTAGGATAAAACATCACGGTGGTCGCTTGGAAAGTAAAGCAAACGTGTGGATAAGCACATTACTATCTACAATCTAAAACAAGTGGTAAACCATGTCTACACTCTTCAAGAACCCTTGGTAAGGTTATGGCATTCTCAATTCTGGTAAAGCAAGTAAAGTCGACTTGCCTCCATGGGAAGTTGATTTGGTCTGATGTGAAAAGGTTCTCTATGCTTGAACATATGATTTTGTTTGTTGGTGGATCTATTGACTTAACATTGATCAATAGATTGGAAGCTATGATACTCAGGCTTTCAAAGGTTTCTCGTGCATATCTTTTCATGTGCTCTTAATGGGTTGAACTTGTTCCTTGCATTTCCACAAAGAGTCATTTTGAAATGAGATTTCACGAGTCTTTTGCATAATATTGAATGCATTCCATACATAATCTTCAAGAGCGAGCATTGAACATGTTTCAAGGTCATTCTCACCAAAGCCAATGTTCAAACTTATCATGTCTTAACAAATACCCCATCAAGTCCTAACAAGCTCATATTATTTGGACATTCCCTTTGCAAGCACAAGTCTTCAATATTTGGATATGTTTCATGAGCTGAACTATGTTGTTTTGCAGGATTTCCAGAGTTCGGTCGACCTGGAAGATTGGTCCAGTCGACCTGGAATACTGGTCCGGTCGACCTGATTTACCAGCACCTAGAAATCTGGAGTTTTACAGATTTCGATCGACCGCCAACCCAGGGCCGGTCGATCAGTTTTCCCAGCAACGAAATCATCAAAACCTGTAAAATTCCGGTCGACCGACCGCCTACCTCCGGTCGACCGAACTCCCTGATGCAGCCTTCTTTGACCTTGTTTTTCACCAACGTGTTCAAGCCCCCTTTGTGGACTTTTCAGTCCTTTAGCCTTCTAATCCGGCAGGATTCGTGGATCTACGTCTGGGGAGGTTCCTTGACCAACCCAAGACATATAAAAACACTTCTTAAGGGTAAGAAACCCTAAGGGGGGTCACAAGAAGGATTGAAGGAGAGGCTGCCAAGGGAAGGAAGAACTACTGTAACTCCGTGAACAATAATTCGTGAAAGATTTCTTCATCCATCCTCAAGCTCTTCGAGCTCTATCTGAAGTCATTTAATCTCCATTCAAGTGAAGAAGGAAGCCTTGATCAAGATCTGCATCATACACTCAAGGGGAGCCTAAATTAGGAGTTTTCTCAACTATGTTTCATTTGTCTTTGTGTTTTAAGCTTCAAGTCTTGTTCCTTGTAATCTGCAAACATTTGTGTGTGTGTGGATTGATTCAGATCCGTGGTAGTGTGAGGTTGTCTAGTTCAGATCATAGTTGTCAAGGCGACAAGGCGAACTAAGGTGCTCACGGGGTCTCTAAGCGCTTAGGCGAGAAGGCGTCCGATTAGGCGTCGCCTAGGCGACACTTTGGCCACTGATTAAAAAATCTAAAATATATATCTCCTAATATATAAAATAAAAATAAAATATATGAAAATATTATAGAAAAAATACAAAAAATTCAGAAACATGAAGAAATTGCAGTAATTAAATTGCATGACAATTATAGAAAATTAAATTGCATCCAAAAAAATATAGAAAAATCTGAAAACAATTCATAAAATTACAAAAGAACATAATGACATCAAGAAAATTACAGAAAATAAAGGCCAAAGGGTTAAACACACTAACCTGTGGGCTACATTTTTTTAGCTTCATCTTTTTATTAGCTCCATCCTGAAAGATATTAGACATAATATGGAAAACAAATCCTACCAAACATAATAAGTTATTAACAAATAACAAATCACATCATTAAAAAGGAATCAAATAGTGGTACTTAGCAAGTATGTTATAAGATAACTACTAAGAAATGTTCACACAATCATAATACTAGTCATCTAGTTAATACATCATCCATATTATTTTTCATGTCTAAGCGTCTTAACATTACATGAAAGACTAAATCCTAAAACCAAATGGCACTTCTGCTGGAATGGCCTCATCATGATTGTCATTCTCATCATCTTCTTGGTGAGCAGCGTGAGTTTGACCTTCTTCACTAGACTCCCATGGAGCATCATCATCATCCTCTTCAGAATCTTCTTCTAGTAACTCCATCATCCGATGGATCATCATAATCTCTTGGTTGTGCTCTACTTCTTGTTGGTCTTTCATATGATGCTTCCATAACAAACTCAACATCTATCCAAGTAAGATCTTCATCATCATGAACTAAATTCTTTGACTTTTGAGTCATCCAGTCACTCCCCCAATCTAAATCTGGTAGACAAATGGGATCATATTTTTTTGGATGATTTTTCCTCTCTTTGAATCTCTCTTGAAGACGACGATTATATTTAACATATACAAGATCATTCAATCTTTTATGTTCCAAGCGGTTCCTCTTCTTGGTGTGAATCTACATGCAAAGAATACAAGTGGATAATGTTAAATAAGGATAATATTAATCAATGTAAAAGAAAAATTTGAAATTAGATGAGTTTGTGGAACTTACAAACTCAAATGTACTCCAATTGCGTTCACACCCAGAAGCACTACAACAAAGTCCCAAAATCCTTATCGCAATATTCTTCAATTCGGAAGTTTCCCCACCATATGTCACCCACCATTCAACTATAAAAAAAATAACATGTCAAAATATTGTTATTTGGAAAAATACCAAGTAAAATTTAAAAATTATAAAAAAGATACACTTACTTGGCATTCTCCTATCGCGAGCTCTTATGGCTAGTTCTCTTCCGAACATCCCTCTTTCATTCAAATACATTGTAACTTGATCACCTATCTTATCTTGAAGGTCTAAATCTGGCACCATTCTTTCAAGACATGTAAAAAAATCACTCTCAAACTTCCCATATGAACTAACATCTTTCTCTCTAGCCTTGAAATATAAGCTGAGATTTAAATAAAACCCCGCCAAATGTAAAGGACGGTGCATTTGATCTTGCCATCTTTTATCAACTATCTTCAGAATTGGCTGAAATATTACTTCCTGCATATGGATGATGGAGTTTAAAGCAAGGTAAATTTTTAAAATAAGCAAATTAAAGCACAGTAAATTTACCTTGGAGCCAAAATTTTGAACAATTTGCTCTTTTGCATACTCCATGGCAGCGTATATATAAGGCATTGCAGGTTTTTCATCTCCATCAACCAATCTTAACACTTGCAAAAGTGGTTGAGAGGCTCTCAAAACATCTTCAACACCATGCCAAAATCTCACCTGAAAGACAATACTTGAAGCATTCTTCCCTGCATTTGTTGATGACCAAATACTCTTATACCAAGCTTCAGAACTAAATAGTCTTCGAATAGCCCTTTTTATTGCATCATCATTCAACCTCTCCAATGTAAGAAATGATGTGGCAAATCTAGTCACACCACATCTCACCAATTCTCTATCCTTGGTTTCCTTTCTCATGTGTTCAAGAAGGCGAGTGTGAGTGTAAATATAAGTTAACTTCTTAGCTTTTGTAATTACACTTTTGTAACCCTTTAACTTACCAATATCTTCTAACATGAGATCCAAACAATATGCAGCACAAGGTGTCCAGAATAATATTTTTCTTTTATCCATTAACAAGCGACCAGCTGCTACATTATATGATGCATTATCAGTTACAATTTGTACCACATTTTCTTCTTCAATTCTTTCTACCATTTTATCAAGCAACTCATATAACAACCCTGCGTCTTCCTTCTTATCAGAAGCATTAACTGACTCAACAAAAAAAGTCCCTTGCGAACAATTGACTAGAAAGTTGATTAACTTTCTTTGTCTTTTATCGGTCCAACCATCACACATTATTGTACAACCATATGTCTTTCAATGCTTTTGATATTCCTCATACATCAATTTTGTCTTCTCCACCATGTCCTTCAAAAGGGACACTCTCAACATGTGATAGCTTGGGGGCTTATATCCTGGTCCAAACCGTCCTATAGGCTCCACTGCATGCTCAAAGCATTTTAGACGTACTACATTGAATGGAATGCCACCTTCATAGAACAAAGTGGCAACATACTCATCAACCATCCTTTTGTTTTCTTTGTTCCATCTATTTTCTAACGTGGATTGAATTTTCTTCCCACTTCTTCTAGCATCAACAAAGTCTTCTATACTCATTCTTGCAAAGGCATCAATTGGCCCTTTGGATTTAGCTGTAGGTGGTTTGCTCGTCCCCGAACTCTTTGCAGAAGAGTCTTATGTTGAAGAACCTTGCCGGGACTTTTCCACATGTCCCTCCACTTCACGTTCATCATCAGAATCTCCTTCAATCGGAATACTCTCATTTGGCTTTCTTTTTTTGTTTTTGTTCATCCAATTGAGCATCTCTTTAGCAATTTGTCTATTAGTATTTGGGCATTTTTTCACATCCCCAAAACCACCAATCAAATGTTCCTTTTGTCTTTTGATGCCCCCATTAGTAATCAAGCCACAAAGATCGCACTTGACATTGTTCTTACCATTTACGTCAAGCCAATATGCATACTTCCATCCCGGGTCTCTTGACTTTGCTTTTAATTTTATCTCGGTCTCAACCGTGGAATTATGATCTGTCATAGTCTACATGCAAAACAATAGTAAATAATGAAAATTATTTTAATTTCAATTTAAAAAAATTAATCTAAAAAACTATTATCTGCCATGGGGGTCGAGGAGAGGAGGGAGACAGAGAGGGAGAGTCGGGAGACAGAGGGGCTGTTGGACTCTCTCTCTCTCTCTCTCTCTCTCTCTCTCTCTCTCTCTCTCTCTCGGCTCTCCCCCGGCCCCTCTCTCTGTCTCCCTCCCTCTCTGTCAGCTCTCTCTCTCTCTCGGCTCCCCCCCCGGCCCCTCTCTCTGTCTCCCTCCTCTCGGAGGGGAGAGCCGAGAGAGAGAGAGAGAGAGGAGGAGGAGGAGGAGGGAGACAGAGAGAGGGGTCTCCCCCGCTCCGGTGAGAGTATGAGAGAGAGAGAGGAGGGAGACAGAGAGGGGCTAGGGGGGGATTGCTCCGGTAGTCCGGTGAGAGAGAGAGAGAGGAGGGAGACAGAGAGGGGCCGGCCCGCCGGGGGGTTGCTCCGGTGAGAGAGAGAGGAGGGAGACAGAGAGGGGCCGGCCCGCCGGGGGGTTGCTCCGGTGAGAGAGAGAGAGAGGAGGGAGAGAGAGGGGGGCCGGGGGTTGCTCCGGTGAGAGAGAGAGAGAGGAGGGAGACAGAGAGAGGGGCGCCGGGGGGGAGAGCCGAGAGAGAGAGAGGGGCAGGGGGTACTCACCGGCGGCGGAGGAGTTGCAGGCGCGGAGGAGGAAGACGCCGGAGCTCGCGGGGAAGCCGCAGCCGGGGAGGAGGAGGACGTCGCATCGTCGCCGCGGCGGCGGAGGACTTGCAGGCGCGGAGGAAGACGCCGGAGCCCTTGGGGAAAGCCGCAGCCGGGGAGGAAGACGACGTCGCCGCGGCGGCGGAGGAGTTGCAGGCGCGGAGGAGGAAGACGCCGCAGCAGGGGCCAGCGGGGGAAGTCGCAGCCGGGGAGGAGGGGACGTCGCCGCAGCCGGGGAGGAGGGGACGTCGGCGGTGTCTCCGCGCTCCGGTGACGGCGGTGGAGAAGTTGTCGCAGGCGCGAGGAGGAGGAGGTGATGCCAGGGCCCTTGACGTCGACGAATGCGGCGGACGACAGGTTAGGGCAGGCGGCAGGTCGAACGGGACGGGGGGGAGAGGTCAAGGGAGGTTGACCATCGCGGGGGTGGGGGAGGGTGTTAACTCACCGGATCCGCGCCCGCGGGCGGGTTACCGGGTCGGACTCGCGCGGAGCCAAGGCGACCGGGCGGCCGCCTTGGCGCCCAGACCGCCTAGGCGGTCCGCCTGGGTCGCTTTTTCACCGTTTTGAAAGGCGACGGTCCGCCTCTCACGTTCAGCAGCGCCTAGGCGCCCGCCTTGACTACTATGGTTCAAATCCTTGTGTGTGTGTGGATCTTCGTAGATCTGCATGTGTGTGTGTAGATCTATCCAGATCCGGATATTCTAGTGTGTAGAGTGTTGCATTTGTCGCAACGTGTGTGTGTGTTGTTGATCCGGTTGTCGGATCGTGTTGAAGACTTCGTCTCCGTGTGTGTGTGTGTGTTGGGGCGCGTCCCCGTGTGTGTGTGCAGGCGTCGCCCTGCGTGTGTGGTTGGAGTGTGTCTCCGTGTTGGGGATTCATCCCCGTGCTGGTTTACAGCAGTAAAGTCTCACCGGGTTTTAATGAGGGGTGGACGTAGGTTGCCGTCGTTGCATCCGAACCACCTTAAAAATCGTCGTGCATTGTGGTTTGAATTGTGTGGTTTGGCTCATTTCTTCTACCCCCATTCCATGTGATTGTTAGTGCATATTGCTGTTCCGGACTGATCACTTAGATTTAACATAATCGATCTTTTCACTAAATAGATCTTGGGTATATCAAAAGGTGCCTTTGAATTGACAAGATCATTCCTGTCAGGACAGTAGCACTTTGCGTGAGAAGAATTCCTGGATTCACACCTCCGCCTAGTACCAAGAACTATCGTGGAGATAGATTTTGATAAATCTAACCTGTGGATAAATAGATTTGAATGTCCTAGTTGATGCTTCATCATATTCATTTAAATCGGGTAAAAAATTGCTAAAAGTTATAATCACCCAATTCACCCCCCCCCTCTTGGGTGTCATTGATCGCGGGACTCCAGAAGCAAGGGGTCTCAGTCTGTTACTGCCTACTTTTGCGCCCTTACAAGCCTATGGGATAAACTTGACTGCTCTCGTATGCCTACTTGGACGTCACTGGAGGATGATTGGATCAAAGGACTTTTTTGTAACTTCAAGAGGATGAGTGCACTGTGAAGTTCTTAGGCGGCCTGAATCTTGACTATGAGACACTCTCAGGAAAATTCTGAATATGGATCCCTCTCCAACACTTGAAAAGACATATTTTAAGGTCAGTGAAGAACAACGTCGACAAGTTATGGGCAGCAAGTTAGTCCTTTCTGCACAATCTAATGTTGGGGAGTACTCTGCACTTGCCAGTGCCTTTAGTAAGATTCCTCCGGCTAATGATAAGAAGCGTGGTGACAAGAAGTGTAGCCATTGTGGCCACACCAATCATGACTCTGATTTTTGCTGGGAGAAGTACGTAAGAAGATGCCCGCCAAGTTCTGAACAAATAAAAAGGGTCAGAAGTATCGAGGTAATGTAACTGTTACACAGTCTCTTGCTATCCCTGGTGCATCTACTCCAAACGGGTCTGTTGCTACAGCATCATTGGTGCTCTCCTCAGATATTGCTAATCTCTAGAGGCTTCCTGTACAGTTTCAAGGCACCTCCCAAGCACCTTTTTCTTCCTTGCCTTCAAATACACATGGTGCTGCCCTAAGTGCTGCTGCTCGATCCCCCAGAAATTCTTGGGTGATTGATTTTGGTGCTACCAACCATATGACTAGTGTATCCACTTCTTTTCATTCTTATTCCCTATTCTCGAGACAGGACAAGGTAATTATTGCCGATGGTACCCGTGTTATTATTGCTGGCAAAAGTTACATTAGACTCTCCAATCACTTGGCCCTTTCTTTCACACTTCATGTACTTTCTCTTCTCATTAATTTACTTTCAGTGAATAGTCTTACTAAACAGTTGAACTGTTCTGTAACTTTTTTCTCTACTCACTGTGTTTCAAAATCTGAAACCAAGTAAACGATTGCAATTGGCCGTGTAGTAGATGGACTTCAATTCTTTGCATCTGGGGAGACACTTGCCTTTCCAATCCTCTGCATCTCAACGTGTGGACTAATATTTTAAAAGCCAACTCATTCCTTGACCAGGACAAGTTAGTGGGCCATGGGTCAATGATTTAAATGTTCGGGTAGACCCATGACCCATTAGACTAGAACCGTTCCCATCAATATCATATTATTCATATAATTTCAATATACCTTAAGTAGCAACTTAAAAGCACGAAAGATACATTGTAACATACATTTTAACAATTAAAAAAGTGCACTAAATAACTACTAGCAATGACAGTCTAAAAAAGAAGAAAAAAGAGCATTTGATAAACACTACAAATAACAATTTATTAACTAGAACTAGCATCTCATGAAACCCAAGCCTCATGTGTATGAAGGCAAATTTCTCATTCATCTAAGTTTCTCGTCTTGTTCGCTACAATGCAAGCTACCTTTTCAACTTCCAAAAATTGGTGTTAATCGTATTAAATGATAAGACCATAAGCGATATAATTTCAAAGATGACTCCTCCCCATCCATGTTTCTTTGCATGCTAAATAAAAGTCTAAAATATTGATAGAAAGAGTGAAAATATGAAATAGGTTTAGACCCGACAGGGACCCAGTTTTTACCTTTTTTTTAACGTGGATAGCACCACTAGTAATATAAAAGAGAAAAAAGTATACAAGTAAGGGGGGAGTGCTCCCACATGACTCCCAGATACAAAAGGCGGCAGACAGCTCTCTGCCTCGAGAGCAAAAAAAAAAAAAAAGCAAACAAACACCTGCCCACTAAGCTCAATCCCCAACCAAACACAAGAGGATCCAAATGGCTCAGCACCTACCAACTCCAACCACCCAACTAGACCGCTCCCAAACAACAAAGAAGTGGAAGGGCAAGCAAAACGAAACACACTCCTCGACACTTCACCTACTCCTCAGCCTGATCCGTTCATCCTTTCCTACTGGCAGCTTCAGCCTTCACTTTCCTAACTATATCCGCCAACCATCTCTGTTTAATCAAGCATAAAGTGGACCTCAAGCCTTTATCCACGCCCGCATCAGATACACCAAGCAGCCTAACAGTCTCACTCGCCTGAGTCTCCATACAGTTCTCCACCTTTGCTAAAATATCTTTCACCTCCTCCTTGCTGAGACTCCCGTTCTCCACCTTTGCTGACCCCTCCTCTTGATAGGCTTCCTCGACCAACTCCAACGCCGCACGCAAATCTTCCGACCCCCTGGGTAGGAGAGACAGGCCTAAGACCTCATGTTGGCCAGATCCTTCCAGAAGTGCGATGGCTACCTCCACCTCCACTACGAGATCCCCATCCGCAAGACCATTGGCTAAGGAGTCTGACGTCGGAAGACAAAGCAAAGGTGCACGTCGGAGCTACTCTTCGATCAGGAAGGAGAGGGAAGGTAGCTCATGTAGTACTTCCCCTCCCCACTGCCACTGTCTCTCTTCCCACGTCCACCCCCCTCGCATCCACCGTCGTTGCCACTTCCGTTAGACCATTCTACTTCCAACCTCTGTGGCTCACTGGCAAAGTCGAAAAGGCTACTCAGCTGCTCCGTGGGATCCGCTAGATTTCTAGGGAAAGGAGCCGCTGACGAGGCCGGATTGCGTCACTTCAGCCTCATCCTCGAACGAGCTTTCCGCTGGCGCGTCAAAGACAGCGGCCGCAATTGTGCCTGATAAGCAAACGGAGCAAGGCCCGCCGACGAGGCTGGGAGAGGGGGACCGTGGCTCCAGGCAGGACTAGCATAGCCACACCCTCCTCTCCATGCGTGACCGCAACCAGCACTCTGCTAGGCAGGTTCAAGGCAGGCGGCAGGGAAAAGGGAGGCATTCCTTCCTCGACGCCAACACCGTCCGCACACTCCAATACAGCCGACTTGCTCCCGACGGCCGCCTACAGCAACCCCGGAGCCCAGGACAACAATGAAGCTCCCATATGCCATGACCTTGGACCCCAACTGTGCGTCAGCCAAGTCTGGGGCTACCACCACAAAGAGCGTTGAAGGCGGAGGCCCTGAATCCCCAGAGACAGTCATCGAAGCATCTGCTACCGCCACCAGGGGGTCCATCGCCACACTCTGCTCGTGCTGAGAACGCCACTACACTAAGGGAGAAAGCAAGAGGGAAAGAAGGGTTGTATTGGGTCCCGACAACCCGATAAGCCCCACCATTCTGGACTTGAGTAAGTCCCAGGCCGCACAGGCAGACCCGAGTTACGTATTGATGGGCCGCCCCCGTCCCGCCAACTTGGCCTGTCCAACAACCTGAGCCGGGTAATTCTACAGCAAAGGCTAGGCGCGAACGGAATTCGAAACTCCCGCCCAAACTCCTTCTATTACCTCCGACTAGAGGGAGGGTAGCCCTAGCCGCCCCCTGAGCGCCCACCGCCCTGGTCCACCGTCAGTCGTCACCCCTAAAATGTCGGCCAAGATGACGCCCCCAGACTACAGTGTCCCCGAATCAGGAACCGATTGACACCGACCTCGACCTCAACCACTGTCGGGATGGCCTATGCCTCACAGGCCCAAATAACTGCCTCAACCACTCACAGTTCCCCCTTCGGCCACACCTTGACTGAGCTCAGCTCCACCTCATCAAACTTCCGAACGATGAGAGAGACCCCTACTTTATCACAGAGCGCCAAAGGGAGGCCGACCAGGCAAATGCAGCACCGGCACCCACGGGGGTCAGGATATGAGTCTTTCCTGGCAGACCACTTAGCCACCCGGAGGGAAGCTCCATCCGTGAGAAAGAAGCCCGCGGTCACACTAGCTTTTGCAGCCTCCACTAGCAAACCAACGGCCAGGAATCCCCCTCGAAGCACCAAAGAGACTGCCCACCCTACCTCCCTTGTGCCCCCTACCTCCAACAACTACCTCACCCCTTCCTCCGTCACCCTCCCCTCCACGAGAGCCACCCACACACATTACTTCAACCAAAAGAGCCTCTCCTTCACAAAACCTGCTGAAAGGGGATCCGCCTCTACACATCTTGCCAGAGAGCTATACACTGCACCTCCTGCCGAAGAGGCACGGCAGGCCCCTGCGATGAAACCTCGGCAACCAGCCCGCATCTCCTGCCGCACTAGCCTCCTCCCCACGAGTGCGAAAGGACAGAGCCTGCAAACATGGCCCGCTCTCCCACACCGAAAACAGAGGATGGGGCCTGTTGTCGGCTACCGAGTACCCCGAAGGTGACCAATACACACCGGCGACCACCTCTGGGGGACTCCCCAGGCGCATCACCCCTCTCCACCGCACAGACACCCTCGGAGCCTCTCTCTCTAGAAAAGTGTAGAGAGAGAAGGTCCACCCCTCCCGACAATTATGGTTTTACTGGGTTGAGCAGGTTATAAATGACCCACCCGGGTTAATCGGATTCTACTACATTTTGAGTGCTGAACGGTCTAAATAATGGGTCAACCCGGTTTTGGGACGAGGTCGCAAGTCAACCGATTGGACCTGCCGATCCGATCCGGGTTTTAAAACATTGGTGTGGACAAACAAGATCAAGAGATTATGCTATGGCATTCCAGATTAGGACATCTTTCTTTTCGTTTATTGGTAGTCTTGTTTCCATCTCTTTTTTAGTCAGTTGTTATTTCATCTATTTCAAGTCAAACTTGTCAGTTGGCAAAGTATTGTAAAACACAATTTTCTTCTTCAATAAATAAAAGTTCCACTCTGTTTGAGCTAGTTCACTCTGATGTTTGGGGGCCTTCCCCTATTCCTTCTTTGGATGACTATAGATATTTTATTACATTTATTGATGATTTCTCCCATTACTCTTGGCTATATTTATTGTGATCCCAGGATGAAGTTACCCATGTTGTTCAAGTGTTTTGTAACATGGTTCACACTTAGTCTAGCACAAAAGTGATAACTCTTTGTTCTGATAATGCATGGGAATACTTTGCTAGAAGTGTTAATATGTTTCTTGAAGATAAGGGTGTGTTTCGTGAGTCTTCTTGTGTATATTCTCCTCAACAAAATGGTGTTTTTGAACGTAAAAAACTGCCACCTTCTTGAGACCACTAGGAATTTTCTATTTCAGCATCATATGCCCAAATCTTTTGGGTTGAGACTACCCTATCTGCTAACTACATTATTAACTGGATGTCATCCAATAGTTTAGGGGATCGTTGTCTTTTTGCTCTTCTCTATCCGGACAAGTCTTGTTTCTTTTCTTACCTCGAGTCTTTGGCTACCTTTGTTTCATCATACTCTTGGTCCAGGTAGTACCAAACTTGATCCACAAACTGTTCATGGTGTTTTCCTTTGTTATTCTTCTACTCAGAAAGGTACAAGTGCTATGATCCTATCTCTCACTTTGTTGTTCGTAAGGATGTTATTTTCTTTGAGTCTAAGCCCTACCATTCTCCCCGGACTCAACCTCAAGGGAAGAATTCTGGCATCCTACCATCTACTTCTTCTTCTGTTACTCCCTTGTTGCTTGTACCTCCTCTTTTTAGCTTTGCACAAATGGATCTCCTGGTGTTCATACTACCACTCCAGTGGCTGATGCAGAGTGTTAATACGCAAAGGCAGATTATTACTTAAAGGTGGAAGAAGTTTAAAGAAAATCCCTCTACTGATCAGCCAACTGTAGAGGGTGCTGATTTTTCAGGTCCTTCTACAACCACTTGACGACCTGAATCTATCCACTGTTGTTAAGAAGGGTGTTCGGGACTGCACTAAACATCCCATCACCAACTTTGTGACCTACTCTCATGTTTCTCCTCAATGCTACTCCTTTCTCTTTTTGTTGTCCTCTGCCCATGTTCCTACTATTTTTTCTGAAGCAGTGCAGGATCCAAAATGACAGCATGCAATGGATGAGACGTTGAGTGCCCTTAGCAAGAATGGCATTCTGGCCCTAGCTGATCTTCCAGAGGGCAGAAATCTAGTTGGATCCAAATCGGTGTACACTACTAAATACAATGCAATGGGTGTGATACAAAGATATAAAACTAGACTTGTTGTAAAATGTTTTACTTAGACATATGGAATTGATCATTAGAAGACATTTGCCCTTATAGCAAAGCTAAAGTCTGTCGGCATAATTCTCTCAGTGGTTGTTCATTACTCTTGGCCTCTATACCAATTGGATGTCAAGAATGTCTTTTGAAATGGTGATTTACAAGAAGTAAGTGTACATACTACCACCACCTAGAATTGACACAAAAGGGAAGGTTTGTCGCCTAAATAAGACTATCTGTGGGTTGAAACAATCGCCTAGAGCCTGGTTTGATAGGTTGCCCCTTGCTATGATTAGGTTTGATTTTAAACAGTCGAACGATGATCATACAATGTTTGTCAAGTGAATAAGGGGGCATGTGACTGTACTGCTTGTGTATGTGGATGGCATGATTGTTACAGGTGATGATGAAGTGGGAATTAAAAAATTGAAAGAAGACTTAGCTGTTGAATTTGAAATTGAAGACTTGAGTAAGCTAAGACACTTTTTGGGAATTGAAATAGCTAGATCACAAAATGGTATCCACATGCATTGGACTTGTTGACTAAAACTGAAAAGTTAGGGTGTAAACCTGTAGCTACACCAATTGAATTAAATCATGAACTAGCGGAGATAGGGGGAGAAGAACTCTCACTTGAAGATAGGAGTTTGTATCAGAGATTGGCAGGAAAACTCCTATATTTATCATTGCTTCAGCCAGATTGGATTTATATTGTTAGTATAGTTAGTCAGTTCATGCATGCTCCGCGAACAGTGCACATGAAAGCTGTGAAACGCATATTCAGGCACTCAAAGTCATGTCTGGGAGTGGGAAAAAGAATAATCTTTAAGAAAATTGGCAGCATGAGTCTTGAAGGATATGCAGATGCTAATTAGGTTGGATCACGAGATGGCAAGAGATCAATTTCTGGTTATTGTACTTTCCTAGGTGGCAACTTGGTTACCTAGAGGAGTAAGAAGCAAATAGTGCGTGCAAGGTCAAGTGAAAAAGTTGAATATCGGGTATGGCACATCAGTTAATAGAGTTGATATGGCTGATGCTTCTCCTGATAAAGTTGGGAGTCCCAATGAAGCTCTATTGCGACAACAAAGTAGAAATAAGCATTGCAAACAATCCTGTTCAGCGTGATAGAACGAAACACATTGAAATTGACAGACATTTCATTAGAGAAAAACTGGACTCAAGAGAACTCTGTTTGCCTTATGTGAAATCACAAGAGCAGGTTTTTGATATCTTCACGAAGGCTAGGACTGAAGCTCAGTTAGGCCTACCCTTGACAAGTTGAGCATGAAGGATATCTATGCTCACCTTGAGGGGGAGTGTAGAAAGACAGGGCCAATTTTGTAATTTGATTATTTTATTAAGATCTTTTTTGTATTTTTCCTTCTTTCTTGGTCGCCCTCTCTACTGAGGGGCAGTGTAATTTTGTTCTCTTGGGAATTACCATAAGAGGGCAGGCGAACTGGCCAGTTGGTCAGTTCCTGGCATCTAAGCGCGGTTCAGCCATTAAAGTGAAAATCTGAATCTGCAAATTGAGGCACATTAGTTTCTTGTGCCATGAAATTCTAAGAGAAAGACATTTAAACTAATACAAACATCAATTTATGGTCTATTTCCTTTTCTCTGAGAAAAAAAATGATAAAGTGAATTCAAGGCGCATCCATGGGATTCCTAAAAGTTGGACCTATTGTACATCAGGTTATAACTGATCCAGTGGGTGATGGTCTGCAGTACTTCTAAGTTAAGCAGTGTAGCCAGCACCGTGTGTAGCTCCCACCTGGTTATAGCATGATGGTCTGCAGCCACATAATTCCTGGAGAAAGGAAGTAGACCTGGATCAGCAGCAGTATATAAACCTATATTTCTGGGTATCAATAGGTGAAGCCTTGAAGCCTTTGTTGTTTTCCGCATAAATTGGTAATGAACTAGAATGAGCCTTAAGCAACAGGACTTGAACACATGTTCATGAACGCCCAATTTATGCCTACGGATAATTGGATCCTGCCTAGAGGGAAGCAAACTAACTCATATTCGCAAGCCAACAATGTTTTTTAGGCTGCTAGCTCTCACTGATAACTGGATCCTGCATCATGGGATATGTGTTTTAATTGTATATGGTATGTGTGTGTGCATAGGGAGAGAGAAAGAGAGATGGATATAGATATATTGCTGGGAGTGGCTCAGGGATGATCAAATCAAGATTGGAGGGCAGCACTTGGAAGAAAGAAAAAAGGAAAATGAGGTTGCTGCAACAACCCCCATTGTTCTAGTGCCAGGAGATGCTGCAGCATTTTGATGCTGCAATGTCATCCATGTCTTGTGCAAATGTAAGACACCATCCAATCTATTGGATGGCAGTCCACTTTTGCTGTGAAGTGTCATTCCTGACCACAATTTTGCAGGTCATATAGATGTAGACACACATCCATACATTCTTGCAGCCAGGTCCCACCAAAGTTAAGGAAAGAATTCACTTCAATATGACATGGAAATTAGATAAGAGAGCTGAGTTAGACACTTCGACTTCAAGACAACATGAAAACTGGGCACATGTCTTGACAGTTCATTGTCGCATCTCAAAATGAGCGGTCGATGGTTGACGAACGGCCAGTGGAGGAAACAGCAGAGAGAGCAACCAGCAAAGGGATGTTTGAGACACAGGTAAAAAAAATAGCAATAAAATATCAAATGTAGGGAAGAACACCATAGGGAATGATGTGGAGAGCAATGGGGGATGGATTGATGTGCTCAATAAGAAGAAAGAGGGTAAAACTCAGCACTGGGGGATTAATTCAAGAATATTCCATGCTATAGATGCCTTTTGAAGACTTCTACCAATAATGAAGTGACAACTATTCCCTCTATGCAGGCTATTAAATCCACATAGACAAGTCTCCTTTTCTTTTGATGGAGGTTGAAGAACCTCTCCTCACCTCTTGCATTGCACTACCTTTGTTTATTCAATAAAATTGGTGGTACAATCTGCAGTTTTCTTGGAAAAACTATTGAATGCCAGTTGATGGAATCATGGGATGATGATGTGTGCTGGTGTAGCGAACTCTAATTGGATGTCTGGTGGCAATTTGCTGATGTCGGTGACTTTCCTCAGGTTGCACCCCCCAGCATTGTATTACCAATGGTAGGCAGAAGGGCCACCATTATACATCCATCAGTGAATGTCCACCCCTTCCTTTCTCTCCCTTTCCTTCTTTATTTCATAAAGTGGCCAGCCATAAGATGAAGGAAGGTGAACTGTGAGCTTGTAGCCCACTGTTAGAGATGCAACGGTGGGCTGTGAGCCACTACTTGCTTTAAAATTCCTTTTGGCTCCCACCTGGGCCCTTTCTTCTTTTTGCAGACCTTCAAAAGAGAGAAAGAGAGACATACATTATATTGTGTCTTTGTATGTGTCTGTATTTAAGTGTGTGTCTGTATGTGAATATGTCCACAGTACCCCACCAGTTACCATTAGGTTTCTGACAAATTGGGGTGGAAGATGGAGAAAAGCTTGTCCCCCTCACTCCCTTCCCTTTCTTTTTCTTTTTCCTTTTCTTCGGATCCCTTTCCCCTCTGCTTTTTCACCCTTCCTTTCTTCATTTTCTCCTCTTTACTCCCTTTTTTCTGTAACAAGTATTACATATCTTGTTATGTACGAGGGGTAAGAAGTTGTAATGAAGAGATTGTTTAGGCAAGTGGCAAGTGCTAAGCCCATCAAAAGTGTATAAATTTTGATTGCGTCAGATAGAAGAAACAAAACCTTCATAGAGTAATTGAAGTATGCAGTAGATCATTCTAAATCTAAGAATAGCTGTACCGAAATTATTTTCATCAACATGATACAAGCATGAGGGGAAACGCTCTATTGAAATTGCCATACACCATGCCATCAAGCAACAAACAATGAGCAAATATAAGGTATTGCATACAAACCCAGAAAGAAGGAAAACTGAGTTTGATAAACCAACATCTCAACAAGATCCGCAAGTATATTTCACATAGTAGCCTACTGTCTTGGGAACTACAAGATGCCAAGTTGGGAGGCTCGTCGCCTTACCCCAAGGGATCATTGGCTGTGATGGCAGCAGGCCAACACACCCCTTGTTTATGCACCTCACTGGACAAAGTGAAGTTCAAGCACACGTAATGGGTAGCATTGGGCGAGAATGGAACATGCAACCTCACTTCTTGAGGCAAGCTCTTCATGTTGGCCTCATTTTAGCAGAACCACTTATGCAAGCTCAACTGAGTCAGGAATAACCTTAAAAGTAAGAATTCAACAACAAAACAAGGAGACAAAGCAACAATATCTCAATCCCAAATTAAGAAATTTAGATATATTTGTCATCAAGATTACATTATTTCAAGGTACAAGGAAAGCAGAACATACCTCATCTTTAGATAGAATGAAGAAAAATAATGGGTCTATGAAAACTGCCACCACGCGATAAATCACGAAGAATCTCTTCCACCCTTGGATAACCTTTGCATGGGGATTCATGACAAGAAAACAGGAGTCCATGAAGGAAGACAATTTCCTTGCCCAATTTCTAGGATCCCCAAAAAAGAAGATTAACAAGCTGCATGTAAACATGAAGATAAATTGTCAAGGTACAGAACATGGTAAGATTGCCTGGCACCAAAATTGAAATAGAATTTTAACTTTCTGGGCACGTTATGGATATATGCAAGTTAAGCATAACATTCATAACAACAACATCTCTAATTCAGTGCATACACAACTGCAATTGCTGTAGCACATTATGGATGTCAGAAGCAAGTAGTTCAATAGCATAAATACACAGCTTATTTCCGTCAGGCGTCAGCTATTCCTTCCTGCTCGAAACCAGAGACTAGTGCATCATCTATTGCTTTAACAATACATTATGGGCATAAGTGGAGAGCCATCAGGTATTGCAGTCCTCATAGAAAGCAGACACTAATTCTTATGCCTGTGAATTGTTGAATTACACTATTGGCCCTGCTTGAGATCTCAAGGTTAAGATCTGATAACTTTTCCTTCTCCTTAAAAACCAAATGCAGAAGTTTCCAGAGTTCTTACTATAACACTTTCCCGAACCTACAAACTCACGCCGTATCCAGGGCCATCTGAGGCCCCGAAATGCTTCCTCGGCGAAGCCACGTCGACATGATTAGCGCGGCCACAACTTCCCGGGGTGCTGCAGCTCCCCAGTTTCCCCGTATCCGAGGAACGGCCCTTCTTCCCAGCGCCATCGCCGTGAGCCGCCTCCACCACAGGAGGCTTGCCGCGCGTCGTCCCGGGCGACGAAACTCCTGGCTCGACGACGTCGGTATGGCCGGCACGGGAAGGCGTCCCCATCGCTGGCGGTGGTGGCCGAGGTTGACATGAACCAAAGTGCACGGCGGGAGCTGGATGTTCCGAAGAACAGATTGACAGGTAGCCCTTGACGCTCTGGAAGCGCCGCAATAAATGAACAATTATATAAAATTACTATCATCATATGGTTATTTTTTGAAATGAAATTTTTATATGGTTATAAATATAAATAAAGATATTATATTACAATAATTATAAAAATATCTTTACCGTCACCGGGGGATTAATATTCCGTAAAAAAATCTTATTTAATTTTTAATTAATATTTAATTAAATTTAAAAAACACTAAAATACTTTTATCACCTCCGAAAGTATATATAACTTATTTTAGTCTCTCTTCAGGTATATATACATATATATTATATCTTTATTTTCATATTTAATCTTGATTAATCTTTAAATAAATTCAAAAAATATCAAAACACTCTTATTATCTCCTGAACTCTTAGACCAAAATAAGCATCTAAATTCTTACTCTCATTTTCATTGCCTATCTCCTTATCTCTTCTTCCTTCTATTTCACACAACGCGTTGATGAAAATAACACTTTTTATAGAGATTTTTTGTTAAAAACTTTAATTTTATGAATAAAAATAGAAAATGTAAGTGGCACCAAATCTCGAGATAATTTTGCAATTACTTTCATATGAGACTGTATTAATAACGCAGCTACATAAAGATGAAAATTTTATAGTTGTTCATTTAACAGTATTATTTTTACAAATCTCTAAACATTTTAATATATGAATTCTTTAAATTTATATGTGTGTGCTTAAATCTTGTATGTAAATTGATTCATGCAAAAAATCAGGGTTAGGTTCGTATATATAACATCTTTACATATAAAATATAAAAAATATCACCATTATATGCACACTTTTTATATAGCATGTTTTATAAAATAAAAATCATGCTTGCCATCGTTAGTACCCTCCATCTCATTAACTAATCTGGAGATGCTTCATCGGAGTTAACTCGAGTGAAAAAAAATACCATTTAGTTAAAGAGCCAATTTAGAGTACCATAGTGATGATTTTCATCCAAAAAATATGGAGAAATCAACTTAACAGTCATCAAAATGAGGACAAGCCCTTCTTTCCATCATTAGAACGAGGAGAGGACTGGGCCAGAAGGTTGGGGAAGGGAAGAGCACTAGGGAAAGAGGGACATTGTATTTTCCTTTTATAACGGGAAGTGTGAATGTTACCGGCATTGCCGCATTGGTACCATCCTCCCCCGTTACTTAATGGTTGCATTCCAACCAGTGCAAGGGATGTTCATACCATGTTACGCATATCATAGTGACATTTTTATAATTTACATATAAAGATGATATATACGAAGTTAACTCAAAATTTTATTCATGTAATTTTATTTGAGTTTTTTTATTTTTATAATTTTGATTTCACGTCGAAATAATTATGCTTAATACACACTCGGGTCAATTACACACTTAGCGCCTCTTTGAAAAATGAGTGGGATGACATATTCGAGAGGGTGGACACGAATACGTCATCTCACCCCGATTAACGGAGGATGTGTGTGAGGAAAAAAGTGGGACTCACATCTTTTCTCTCTCGTCGGTTGACTGTCCCACTACCGTATTCACTTTTCAAAGAGGTGCTCAAAGTGTGCACCAAGTAAGTCAATTTTTTATTAATTATTTTTGTGACGTGAAATCTCTATCACTCTAACTTACCATACAATACACACCTCAAACGGACTACCTAAAAAAATCTTTTAAAAAAAATCAATTCAAAAAAAAATTAAGCTCAACTTAAGCTCAACACTAGTTATTGAATTTAATTTTTATTTTTAATTATTTTTAAATTATTATATGAGAGTGTGACTTATACCACAAGTTAAGAATACTTGAATCTCTATAATTATAAAATTTTAAAAAAATAATTTAATTGATACACGTGTGCAACTAGTCAATGGTGTGCACTAAATATTTTACAAAAATAAAATCTGTTGGAGTAGTTTGCAAATGGGCCAAAGCGGATTGGTGGATGCCTTTATCTACCATCGATCCATTGCAAATTAGAGGTTAATTTTTTAATTTAAATATTTCTGCAGATCAGATTGGACAGGGTTGACATTCCTTTTTTGGGTTTTTTACATATTAGTCCCTACAAATATGACAAAATATTTTTTAGTCCCTAAAATCTCACAATTATTTAAAAAGCTCTTGAAAATGTTACCGTTAAACTAAAAAGTCCCTATCATTTTTTACTGTCGACGATATTAAACTCAAGGTGAGTTAACTTGACCATAGTTGGTGAAAAGACCAACCCACTCTCGATTAATCGAGGGTCATGGCCGTAGTAACCCTTCTGCCACGCCACCCTCATGTTTAAGGTTCCCCACGTACAGAGTCGCCACCCTCCTATTTCCCTTCCTCCCGTACACAGTCGCCATTGCCGTCGATTTTACTCTTTGATCGTCGTGACAGCAACGACCACTGGCCACCGCCAGGGTCGATTTGGCACCAGCGCCATTGTCCAAACTTGCACGGACCAACCGCGACACTTCACGGCGTCCCATCTGCCGTCGCAGATGTTACGACCGCCCTCGTTCAGCGCCATTACGGGGTCAGTCCAGAAGATTGCCCTTTAAGATGGCATTGTACATTCACAAATATCAAAATACAATTTTCCTAAAATTTCTTTATTTTGGAATTCATATCTAATTTTCTAGAATTATGCTTAATTTAAACACATAAAACACAACAATAGCTATGTCAGTGCACAAAACAAAATATGAAGTTAATAATCATAGAAATACGTCCCGGATACCTAAATAAATTAGTTTCATGCTTTAGATATTAATTCCAAAGTCAGCAATATGAATATTTACCAATTTTATAATTTTCTACATGTTTCATGCATAAATCAGGAAATTAAGTCTGAAAATTCTAAATAAATTAGTAAATAATAATGTAAAGAACATGTTAACTGTTTTTACATGGTCCATAATCAAATTTCAATGTTCCATGAAGTTCTAAATCAAATTCCATTGAAAAATCATATTAGAATTGGGAAAAACTCAAAAAGTAAGCTGAATGGCCAAGAGGTGTTGACCTGTTGGCCAAGAGGTGTCGACACCTATCGACAGGTGTCGACACCTCACCTTCTAGTACCCTTTTTCTGCTCAAAATTTGATCACGGTGTTACGAGAGGGTGTCAACACCTCTAGTTTCTGGAGGTGCAGAATGAAGTTTTTTCATGAAACCTTCGATCTTTTCTCAAACTTAAGGTTCCAAACATCTCACACTCGAATTCATGAAATGAGTTTCAAAGCATCAAAATAAATCCAAAATAAAAATGTTCATGGTTTGGTTCTTCACATGCTAACTATAAACCCAGAACCCTCAAAACACTTCAAGCCATCCAATCTCCTAAGGGTGTTTCTCTTGACCTCCATGTTCACCCTTAGATTCTCCAGCCTAAGAAGATCCTTCTTCGCTCCTGGAAAGAAGAAACTTCATCAACCTTGCTTTGCCACACTTAATTTCTCTCTAAACTATAGGATTTCCATGGAGGAAATGAAGGATTTGCCTTCTTCTTCCCTTAGCCAAGCCAACCTTCTAACTTGACCCCAGGGTCTTAAGCTTCAACCACAAGGCTTAAAAATCCGGTTCCCATGTAAAATACACAATTATTATCGATCGTGGATCTGAACTCAATTAAAAGACTGACTCCGGACATCAAGTAATTAAATTCCATTCCTTTCCACTGCGTTAAGGGTCAGTCTAGCCGTATTTCCAAAACCTGCCATTATGTTAGGAGTAAAATGGTCATGGGAAGAGTAATGAACGTTGTTGGGCGGCCTCTCCGGATTGTCGTTGGGGCGAATCCCATTTCTGTGGAACCCCACTCTGTCTGAATACATCGTTTTGACTATATGTCTTGATTATTAAGAGCATGAAAGGTCGGCCATCAACTTCTGTCTGGCCCATGAAAGGTCGACCTCTCCATCAAGGAGCGTCGACACCACGGACAATCCAACAAGCAACACCTTCTGTCTGGCCATGAAAGGTCGACATCTCCATTAGGAGGTGTCGACACCTCCCAATGGTCCTTCAACAACACGGCGACACCACTGCAAAACGCTTTAGTGGTGCTAATATCCGAAGCAGCAACACTCTTGATCACCAAAATGGGTAGTTGTTGTTACATTAATAACTACTAGAAGCAGAGTAGTTGATATGTTGTGTACTTGAACCAGTTTGTCCATGAAGGGAAAAGATCTAGTCTGGAGAATATCCCACAAGAATTCATGGTTCATCATGTCACAGTCTTTGCTAGAGCCCACTTTCATCCAACATTTATAAGTCCACATCGGTGCACATGCATAATACACTCACGAACCATTTCCCATGGCAGAATGCACTCCAATATAGGACTCACATTACATTCCACTAATGACGATTACATTCCACAAATGAACACATGGGACATATAAGAATAACGATAATAAGTGGCATTACATTCTAGTAATGACGATTACATGTCCAATATAGGACTTACGTCTCTCTTAAACCACATTCACTTGAATAGGCAAATGACAAATAGTACAAATATGACAAAATACATCAGTAATTTTAAGTTTTTCAATTGCAACTCTATCCTTTCTAATTTATTTTTCATGCATTCTTCCATCACCTTCAGTTGATATTTGACATCCACAACATTATAGGTAGTATCATCAACCCACTCAAAGAAACCGCAATCCCCGTCAGTATTTGCATACGGACAACAATAGAAGCGCTTGCCTTTTGACCTCTCACGATTTGAGACGTAAACCCGACGATTACCCCTTCTACAATTGCATTCCATCGGCGACACACGAGATGAGACGACAGCTCCTCGAGACAACTGCATTCCACTAGCATTTGATGACTACATACGATACAAACAAATTATCAATTATCTGTCGTGCATGAATAATCTAGCCATCGAAATAGCATACCATTTTAGACATGGGGAGAATAACAAGGGCTGATTTGTCGTGTCGGGCGTGATGGCAAGGGCCGGTGGTGGGTCGTCTGTAAGTTGGGGAAGGGTTACATGGCCTGCCATGCAAATTATAGAACTTGCAGAAACTAATGTGTGTGAGAAGGGGAAAAGATTTTCACTTTCAAAATCAGAAATAGATGCGGAAAAGCACACATGGGACATTGCGTCTGCGGCGGGGCTCTGCGGTGGCCGGTGGGGCGTCTGCGTCGACCGGTGGGGCGTCTGCGGCTGGAGCAGTCCTCTAGAGACCTTGTGGTGGGGCGTCTGCGGCGGCCGGTGGGGCGTCTGCGTCGACCGGTGGGGCGTCTGCGGCTGGAGCAGTCCTCTAGAGACCTTGTGGTGGGGCGTCTGCGGCGGCCGGTGGGGGCAGTCCGCAGATTGTAACGGCGGTGGGGCGTCTGCGGCTGCGTATGGGGGCGGTGGGGTGTGCGGTGGCAGGCGGTGGGGTGATGGGTTTTACAGAGAGAGTGTTATGATAAGGGTAGTTTAGGATTTTCAACTTTTTTAATGGAAGGATGGAATATTCCATCGAATGTCCAACTGTTTTAACGTCGATGAACTACACGGGCCTTTCTGTTAGAGTTACATGATTTTAAGAGCTTTTTAAACAATAGTGAGATTTTAGGGACTAAAAAATAATTCGTCATATTTGTAGGGACTAATATGCAAAATACCCTTCTTTTTTCTTCACGAACAAAAAGGTGGATTGGAGGACCGGAGGATGCATTAATCCACATACGCCCCCACTTTAATGCTGGTTAAAGATTAGTCAAAAGATTTATAATTTATACACTAAAGGCTGTCTTGTGAGAACTTTAACTGAGAACCTATCCACACCAGGGTTTGACGACCTAGTGCGGGTCGTCTCAACTCGCACAACCCGATCCGACTCAAGCTGTGGACGGGAGGCTCGGGTCGTGAGTCATCACCGGGTCGCCACATTAATTTTATATTATATTATATATATAAAGTATCTTTTCTATTTTATTCTATTATTATATATATATTATATATATAAAGCCTTTTGTTATTTTAACATGGAACGAGATGCATCGAGACGGATCGAGTCGGGACCGACCTGACCCGTCCCAACCCGTGACCGGAACGGGCGGGTCGATCGAGACGGCAAATCATGATCCACACATATGGGATTCCAAAAGTGTTCACAAGTTAAAACATAACATCTAAAAACCTATTCATAGTTATTCCAAACTTGAGGTGCATGAATATCCAATTCTACAAAACCAAACTAAGTTATTCTGAATATTAAAAAAATCAAATAGGTCCTCTTTGATCGAAGAATAAGGTGAGATATCTCATCTTTATTTAATCTAACTGATTTGATTGTAGAAATAAGATTAAGGGTTAAAAAGGTGAGTTAAACATATCTTAATAAAAGGGTGGAATAAGTTAACTCGAATATAATCAAAGTAATATTATTTATTTTTTAGTACATCCTAACCCAAGTTATGATATCTCTTTTAATTTATTCTTTGGGCCATAGAGAACATTAGATAGGTTAAATATAATTTGCTTATAGAAATAAATAATTTTGAGGATAGGAGTGCATATCACATGTATCCACGAGTTTACAAGTTGGAATCCAATCCATAATGCCTTACTAACGGGAAAGGATCAAAATGGATTTTATTGAGGGTCATTGTATAATTTAATCCATAAAAGGTATGTGTGAGATCTTCCAACACAAATATTAATATGATATGTAAATTGATGGATTATAGATCGTATTTTACTGATCGATGATGGATTGAGACATTGAGGGGTTGATCAACCCAATCTACAATCCTACTTTGAAGCCATCTAATAAATAAATATTTAAACTCATCAGTAGCTCAAAGTTAAGCCTGTATATGCTTGAACGATGAGGTACATATAAAATACTACGTGAAATCGCAAGAATGACAAAAGACAATCCTTAAATTCAAAGGAAGAACCCACCAGGATTGTAGACATTAGATGACTAGAAAATTGGCCATTAGCCATCTAAACGATACCCCCCCCCCCCAAAAAAAAGAGTTTTTTTTTCTTTTCTTCATCTTAGATCATCTATAAATCATAGAAGTTTGCGTTATGAAATATTGATAGCTATAGAGAGGAATTTCCATCCTTCTCAAAAGTCCAATGAACATGGCTAGGCCCTATAGGTCACATGCCAGTCCATTAAGGACGCCCAACTCATTTAGAGCATCTTAGGCCCAGCAAGTGCTGTCAAACCTAGCACACCTCGTATGTCAAACGGACCCCTCCATCAAGTTTCACAACTAAGAGGAAAGCCCAAGTCATTAGGGTACATGCCAGTCCATTAAGGACGCCCAACTCATTTAGAGCATCTTAGGCCCAGCAAGTGCTGCCAAACCTCCGTCGAGTTTCACAACTAAGAGGAAAGCCCAAGTCATTAGGGCACATGCCAGTCCATTAAGGACGCCCAACTCATTTAGAGCATCTTAGGCCCAACAAGTGCTGCCAAACCTAGCACACCTCATGTGCCAAATGGACCCCTCCGTCAAGTTTCACAACTAAGAGGAAAGCCCAAGCCCCTCCGCCAAGTTTCAAGCCGGGAGGAAAGTCTCTGGGTAAATGACGTAGAGCCCCTAAGTGTCAGCTCTGGAAGTCTCGAGGCTTAACTTAGTCCCGAGCTATCAAGAGGTCTAGACTATTAACTCGATCCCGAGCTCTCAGGAGATCTAGAGCATTAACTCAACTCCAAGCTATCGTAAGAAGAGTACTAACTTGACCACAAGCCGTGGAGAGCCTTGGCTCGGCCACCAAGTCATGAAAGAGCCTTAGTTTGATCCCAAGCCATAAGAGAGCTTTACCTTGACCAATAATCTTATAGCTCGGCCAATCCCAACTGACGATCTCCCTGCTTGACTCATGTTGTTGCAGTACCAACACGGAGGCATTAGTCTAGATGCCATACCAGCTGACGCAGACCCAACAAGGTAATTGCAGGAAAGGTCACAACCCGTGGAAACCGAACCCACATGGTCAAATCTCCTTCGAAGGGTTACGAGACGTCGCATTGAAAGCAGGGGCCCTGTCAAGCATGTATTCCTCGAGAAGCGTAATAGCTACTTTGCATACCAACACCCACAACCCAAAGTGCATAGAGATATAGATACTGCACTAATGCCAACGACGTAGCCCCCATCCCGCCAAATCTGGCCCAAACTGCTGGTTTTTTAGGATTCAAGACACCATTATAGCTTGACTATGTCAGCAGATCAATACTTCTTTATGATGTCGTGATACGCTCTGCATCTTGTCAACCACATCAGGAGGCCTCCCCATATAGTCTTTTCAGGTTCCAACATCTAGGTGACCCCTGTCAACATGCTTCCGCTTCTATATAAGGAGGTCTATGCACCTCCTCCAGGTATGCAACACCACACAAGACAACACAATGCATAAAAATGCAAGGTGAACACCACACCTCCCGTCCCTTGCACAAAGAGAAGCCCACACAAAGAGGGAAGGAAACATAGAGTAGTATGTATATAAAAGCCCTCTCCCAATGGGTCCACCCAAAAGTAAAGCCATCCCGGTGATAGCTCCTCCTCTTCTCCTCCACCTCTGCCAGGCTGCTCCGACAGACCATGGACGTCCCCCACTCTTGAGAGCCCATCTCCCTTTCACCGAAATGCCTGTTGACTTGAGTGTCGGAGGGTTCTCCCGGAACACCTCCACCCCAGTGAGAACTTTCCTTGCAGGAAGAAGCTCAACAAGATCCACTCACAATGGGGTCACCTTGGACTGCCAAATAGAAAAGCCCGACAAGATCTTCTCAGGACCCTGACTGAAAGTTCTTACACAGTCAGTCTCAACACCATTGGAAGCGAAGCGTGCCTATCTTCAGCCGTCAGACGGCAAAGCACATCAGCCTCTAGCTAGCGACGACGACTTAATCCCCCGCATTAAAATGTGCGACAGGGCAAGGTTCTCATCTCTCTCTCTCGCCCCATGCTGTCTAGTGCCTCCAATTGGATCTCCCCTCCATGTAGACCTACGTATTAGCCGCACAAGCTTCCGCCGCCAACCCACGTCCTCTGTAGGCATCATCGAACCACTGCCTCTACTATCACAACCCAAGTTCTTCCGAAATGCCCCAAGGTATGCCAGACATAGCTCTCAACTCCGGTAACTCACCCGCCACAAGCGGCATGATTCTGGAGCTCAACAAGGGACCGACGGTGACCCCATCCTTCCCTTTCTCAGGCTCTGTATAAGAGCCTCTCCCTCCCCTTTTCATGCTTTGTATCCTGGTCCGCCTAGACCATGTAACTCTATTTCATGGAAAATAAAATCATAAGAGTTGTAGCATTCACAACCTCTTCCTCTGGTGACAGGTCCTCTAGCTAAGGTGAGATATATTTTCTTCATCAAAATCTCCAAACCATCCAACTGTCCAGAGAAGCTATAAGATCCTAACATCTACAATAGCATTTTATGGATCATAAATTATTTGTAGAGGATATGTTCACCTTAATTAGAAGATTCTACTGTAAATGAAGAGCCCCTTGGGGCTCTTGGTCTTTGCCCTCACACATCAACTTCATCCTTTGGCCCAAAATGTAGCATTCTCATGTGTCTCCTAAAAATAGAGAGAGGGGTCAGTGGCGTTAAGGAAAGAAGCCTCTCATGAACCTCCCTTGACAATTTATTCTATGCTCAATTAGGAAACTTAGCGATATATAACATATCAGTTCCTCACATGAGGACTTCGATGTGAAGGGAGTGCCAACCCTTCAAGTGCCCTTTCTTGAAGTCATCGTACACCTCCTCCGACATGTTGCTTTCAACCTGGGACAAGATAGGGCCAGACAGTGCTTCTTCATGGAAGCAAGGGCATTTGGAGGACCCCTTGCTCTCTCCAGAGGATGACCCAGAGCCTTGCTGTGACATCTTTATGCTGACGGTGAAGAAAGACCAAAGGTGCAGGAGGAAGAAGACATGATGTGTTTAGCATCTCCACTGGCCCCCAATTTATAGGGAAAGCAACCTCTTCAGAAGATCACGAGAGCCCCTTCCTTAATTGGGTACTTGAAAAATGAGGTAGCAATATCGGAGACTGGCCATTACTCCCCAGGAAATCCAATGGTTCCTCTGATTCGCCAAAGAGACGTAGCGTGTGTAGACTCCCCAAATCTCACTGGAAAGATCTCGACATCAGAGTCCTAAGCATCTATCCCATAATGAAGATATACACGCAAGTTGGTAAGATACTCCATTGATATTTCAAAAAGAGAGGAAAGAAACTACAAGTGAAGGCACGCCTTTTTGGGCATGCCCTCCTTCAAAAAGAAAAGAAAAGTTGACAAAACATCATATGGCGGGCGGGCTCCCTCAGACATCGACTCCTCCCAACTCGACAGTATGGGGTGCTGGTTCTACAGGCGCCGCTGGGCCGAATGATTAGGGGCTGTCTGGAAGGGTGATCAGGCCTTCGACCACTCCCTGCGGCTCACCCGACCGTTACACCTCTAAAGGCCCAGCAACATACGCCTCCTGTCCTCCCTCCTCTTCCTCCCCTTCTTCCCCATATCGAGCGAAGGAAGTGGGACATCAGGAACAAGAGCCCCAGGTGGCTTGGGCAACCACCTCCAGAGCCACAGCCTAGCCATCTTTGAAGCATGTACAACTCTTCTGTGAACTCCAAAGATTGAAAGAAATGCTCCACCACCTCCGCCACAACGGCCAATGCCTTGGTCTCGGCCAGTTTAATAGAAGCCTCTAGCACCGTCACCTTTGCCTCAGCCTCCGCTGCTCTTACCTGGGACCACTGAAAAACCTTCTCGGACGCTCGGAGCTGTTCTCCAGCCATGTCACGCTCTCGGTCAGCACTCTCTCGGACATTCTCTATGGACTTCAGGAGTGTTCTAAGTGATTCTCGCTCGCTCTCCATGGCCCGAACCTGATTGGTCAGGCTTTCCTGAACCTTTCCACTGAGGCCCAACTCCTTTTTGACCAACCGGAAGTGATCGTGGAATAAGCTAAGGGGGAGGGCCATGGACATCAGGCTTTGCTGGGTCGTGCCTACAAGGGAGTGGACGGTGTCAGAGCCGAGGGACATCGGTCAATCATTCAATTCCAAAGGTTTGTTTATCAGCTCATAAGCTTGCACAAGGGCGTCTGGAGACCTCCGAGAGCTACTACGGGGTAGCAGCCTTATAAGGGCGAGGAGTAGTGACACATCTTCTTCTTGTGCTGGTGGCGGTGTCGACGTGGTCGGTGCCAGTGGTGGTGCCGATGTGGTCGAGGACTTGGAAGGCTGCCTTGGAGGAGGCGTCAAGGTTATGGTCTTCTTCTTCTTTTGTTTACGTGGCTGATCCGGCACCACCATGATCTCCACATCCAAGCCCTTATGCTTGTCGCTCGCCATTGTCGAAGACTCACTGGGCAGGCTTTGGGAAGCACTCGAAGATCTCTGACTAGTACTCGGTGTCACCTAAGGTGACGAGGTAGGTGCTCGATGGTCGGAGGTCCCCTCTCCAACTTCTACCCCCAGCGGGTGATAGATGAGGCTGCCCGGGGCGAGCACAAAGGCGGGCGAGGGCACGCAAACATTGATGGCCTTCGCATGGGGGCCTGCACTGGGCTCCAAGTGATTGTGCGGCAGAGCTCTGAGGACCACAACACCACCTTCTTGAACTTGAGTGCGAGTTCAGCCCTCTGCATGCTTGGAGGAGGTTCAGAGACACCTACAAGCAAGATCACAAAAGTCAAACTGATGCGGGATGGTATGCGACTCGAGACTAATTCGGATGCGAACCTGAGACTCTAGCTCGCGACTCCTCCCTAGCGAGGGAAGCGTGCGGATGTGCGCGGTTGAGGAACCGGCAATGAGTCAAGGGTGGTCAAACTCACTCTCGTGCTCGGGTTGAGTCACGGGACATGTCGCACTCACTCTCTCGCAGCGGTGATTGAAATAATATAACGCGCTAGATTATCCTATTGTAGATCTAAGAAAATCCACTAAAGAAAAGAAAAGGATAATATAGCTAGAAAAGCATGGGAAGAGAGACAAAGGGGAGCATGCGAGGATGCTAAGGGGAAAGCTGATTGCTAGAGACGCGAGGGCCTCAAAGATATAACAATGAAAAAATAGGAGGGATCGCGAGTATAAATACCTTTAAAGGATGCGGGGGAGATTATGAGTGCACCTTCTCTTGCTATCGGCCGGCCCATGAAGAGAGGTTCTCTTGTATGGATTACCCTTGCAAAGACAAAGAAAACAACCAACAAACAAATATGGATTAGAACCAAGTGTATAGCATCAAATCCATAATAGAAATACAAACAATGAAGAGCATGTACTAGAACACACCTTGTTGGGTGTTGACCCTTAAACCCCTATGCAAAAGGGTAGGTAAAAAATGATGATATGATGAAAAGGGGTGTGCAAGTGTTGCACAATTGGAGGTGTGCTAGAGTGCACAAGTGGGGATCTCAATATTGAGATAGAAAGAAATAAAAGAAAAGGATAGAATAATGATGCATGCAATGATTATGATAAAATAAAAAGAAGAGAGGAAGAGATAGACTTATTGGTTTTTCTCCATGGCAAAAGGGGGCTTGAGATCTTCAATCTTCAAAATGCTCCAAGGAAGAAGAGGCTTCAAATATTCAATAAGGAGGAAGCCTTCACAGGATGAAGCCTTGGTACATGTGGAAGACTTCCTCCTTGAGCTTCCAATCCAGCAGCACCTCCCCTTAGTTGATTGATGATGCTCTTCGTACAAGGCAGAGAGGGGTCCTATTTATATGACTGAAATTCGGAGTTTAATCCTATAGAAATTAGGAAATCATGTTTTAATTGGATTTGGAAGGTGATAAACCATGGCCATGTGTCCCTTCATCCTTAGAAAGCCTTAGGAGACATTTCCCAAGTGAAAGAGGGCTCAAAAGAGAGAAAGAAGGAGGTTCTGTCGGAGTTCGGATCTCTGGAAGAAATGGCGACCAGGCAGATGGTCGCTATTTAAAATAACGCCCGCGCGAAGCGTCGCTAATTCTGAGGCATTTCGAGACGGATTCGGACTTTTTGAAATTTGAAAAGAATTGGCGACGACGAGGATGTCGCTATTTAGAATTTAATACGAGTTTCGAACGGATTTAAAACCTCAAAATATTGCAATGAAATTGGCGACTTTACACACTGGCGCTATTTCATGAAATAGCGACCTTTCAGGAAGTCGTGGAATCAAAAGTAATCTGATTTTAGCTCAAAATGTGAAGAAAAGAATTGACGATCTTCCGGACGGTCACTATTTAATGAATTGGCGACTTCACGTAGTGTCACTATTTCAAATAATCCGAAAACAGCAAAATGGAAGCCTGCTAGAATTGGCGCCCCCTTCCTGGGCGCTATTTAAATAGCAGGAGGCATGCTACCACCAATTAGGGCTGTCAATGGGCCGGGCCCGGGCCGGGCTTAGGTCGGCCCGACCCGGGCCCGACTTCTCAACATTAAGGCCCGAGCCCGGCTCGGGCCCGACTTATGTCGGGCCGGGTCGGGCCCGACATTATGTAAAAATTTCAAAGCCCGACTAAGGCCCGGCCCGGCCCGACAATTTAAATAAAATAATAAAAATAATAATATAAAGCATATAATCTCACTAAATTAATTAAAATTTTGATATTAATTACATAATTTGTGTAAAAAGAGAGTTTTAAAATTTATCATTAAGTAAAATAACATAGTTTTAACTAAATAATTTTTAAATTTTGATGTGAGAATAAAAAAAAGAACCGGCCAGGCCGGCTCGCGGGCCAAACTCAAAGCCCGAGCCCGGCCCGCGGGTCAAGTCGGGCCGGGCTTTTAGGCACGACTAAAAGTCTGCGGGCCGAAAATGACCTTGCGGCCTGGCCCGAAATCGGGCCAAGCCCGCGGGCCTATCGGGCCGGACCGGCCCATTGACAGCCCTACCACCAATTCGTTAAATAGCGACAGGGTGGCCGCCGCTAATTCTTTAAATAGCGGCAGGGTGGCCGCCACCAATTCGTTAAACAGCGGCAGGGTGGCTTCCACCAATTCAAAAAGCTCACGGAAAAATGGAGAAAAATCTCAAAAAAATCTGAAAAAATAGGAAAACATGTGTGAAAGTTGGGGGAAGTTGGGTGTTCAAGAAAAGAGAGGAAAATTACTCAAATAAGTCAATTTGTGGGCCAAATGGGGCATCACAACGCGATAGGAGATATGCTCAAAATGATGTCAATTTTAGCGTGTCTACAGCTGTCCCGCCTTGGCGTCTGCTTTGCAAGGGAGTGACACAGTGTAACGACCCAAGATCCAGATACAGGGAAGGCCCGATACCATTCGAATCTTGACTCATCGCCCAAGAGTCGGAAGGGCTCGGAAGGGCTAAAAGGAGTATGAAGACACAAAGAAATAAGAAATAAAGCAGGACAATACAACAATTAACAGAAATAAATAAACAACTACTATTACAACAGAGTCCAATCCAACAGAAAGTACAGTCTAAAGTAGTAAAACGTACCACATGCCGAGTGAACACTCGGCCCGGCGAGCTGGTAACTAAGAACCTCTAAACCGCAACCTCGAACCTCGAGGACGAACCGCCACACTTGAAAAGCATGGATGAGTCTCCAAACATAGACTCAGCAGGGGTCCCCCGGAACCCCAACTGGAAACAACGGCGGTAGCGGAAAGGAAAGCTACAACTACAGCAGGAACATCGAACCGGTGGCCGGTCAAAACTCAGCACTACAGCTACTCCTACTGTACCAGGAAAACACACCCCGATCTCACGGTCGGGGCTACCGAACCACACTAGTACCACTTACCAAAGTAAAAATCCATGGCAGCCACGCCGTAGAGCCCTGTCTCCCAGGACACGGCCAACCTGGACACGCTGTCCAAGGTGCAACCCCGACCGTCTGGTCGCGAGTACCGCACAATAAGACGCAACCTCGGTAAAGCTATTAGCACTAGTCTCGTGGCACGAAAATCGACGCACGTGCCATGGCGAAACAACCAAAACTCAATGGTCAACACGACCAAAACACGAAGGTCGAAGTCACTGAAGCTGACGGTCTGCCACTCCCGACTCGACAGGAGTACCTCCCACTAGAAGCACAGTCGGTAGCGTCCCCTGAAGACTTGCACCGCACCGCAGGTGAACTGCCTGACGTGGTAGCGCCTACCAGAGGCACGGACACCGCACAAGAACCACAAAGCAAGTGACTAGCTGGGATCACGCTCGTCAGCGTGTGTCCAACCGCCCCCAACCACGTGTGCACACACAGACCATGTGTCCTAGGTCTGGCCTCTAACTAGTTTTCCCCTTGAGTCGGACTCTGGCTACAGACGAGGGGCCGGACGGAAACCAGTCTAAAAATCATCCTCAGGGTAGCCTCTCCACCACTCCCTGGTGGGTCCACACGCGTGCAGGAAGGCTACGACTAGTGGAGGGTCACTGAAGGAGTAGACTCTCAAGTCAACAAAAAATAATGTCTGAACCCGACGAAGTACGGGGACCGTCCCACGTACCAGCACCGTCTCACGGTGACCACTATCGGAGAATAAACGGGACTCACAGCCCACGGGCCACACACTCGGCCACGCAGAAACGCAGAAGCACAGTTTCCAAGATAGCTCACAGGCCGCCAAACCGAATCCCATTCCCAGGGACAAGCCGGAACCCTCCAGCCCCAGGCTGGGCAACTGGACTCGCAGTCCAAGGCCACACACATGGCCCACGCGGAAAGCACAGAAGCACGATTCCCAGGGTAGCGCACAAGCCGCCACGTTGATAACTGGACTCGCAGTCCAAGGCCAAACACACGGCCCACTCGGGAATCATCTTCCAGGAAAACTCATGACATGCGGGGGAGACCCCACCGCACACACACCGATACATGGTGACTCGATCCCGGCTCGTGGGCGGCGGTTCGAGTCTCGGGTTATCGGGCCTTCCCGGTAGTCGGATTCTCGGGTCGTTACACACAGAGTGTAATGAAGTGTAATGGAGTGAAGCGGCGTGGAATGAAGTGAAATGAAGTGGAGCGAACTGAAAAGTAGACGTCACGGTGTGATGAGACATGCAATCAATATCACTTGATAGGAATTGAATCAAAAGTTCGGAATGGAACAATCTTGAGGAAATTCAATGAAAGCAATAATTGTTTGGATAAGAGGAGGAGTGTGCGCGCGGGCACAAAGGAGATAAAAAAGTGATCAACTTCCAGCACAGTGGAAGTACCCCATGTCACAAACCTGTGGGTTTCACCATTGAGGAGCGGTTACCAGCCAACGTGAACATGCTACAGCCAAGGTGGATCAAAGGAAAAGGAATTGAACGAGAGATAGAAATCCAAACAAAGAAGTTTTCAAGGAAACAGCCCAAAACGGCAACAAGGTGAATTGAGGACACAATCCGGCATGAAATATCTCATATCTTGGAAATTAGTGATCAATTGACTCTCAAAATCAGCTTATCAGAATGATTTTTCAAAGTTGTTTCAAAGTCCTACATGAATGCATGTTGGGTTTAAAGGGAAAATATAAAGCAAACAAAAATATAAGATAATCAAGGATAATATTGTTAAGCTATCTAGACTGAGTCAAGAAACTCATTCTGTGAGCTGATACTAAGATAAAGCTTGTTTATCCGCGCACCAACTCGCAAAAGGAAACCATCGTCCCCAGTCTTGGACGGCTCAACGGCCTATCCGTACGACTAAGATGTCTCTGGAATCATCATTGTTTTTGATGAAGGGGAACTTAAATTCTAGATTTACCAAAGCCACAAGGTACTTGATATAATATAATAGCATAATAGTATATAGTAAAATGCATACATGGAGATGGTGATAGCAATAAGCATGTTGGGACTGAGAAGATGCATCACATAATGCAGTCAACGTGGGACTTGAGTGATGATGTCTAGACGGTGGGACTAAGAGCTCCTTCCTACACTCAAAAATTCATTAGCCAATATATCAAGAAAGATAAGCAACGAATAAAGCTATAACATGATCAATGCATCGAACACACATAGTAAGGCAAGGCATGGATGGCCTGAAGCATATAAATCATCAAAGCATGTGAAGTATATGAACTAACAAAGCATAACAAAGCAATAGCATCAAAGCATGCAAAGCTTATATGTCATCAGAGCATTGCTTCTTCTAAAGTTATGAGGATGACAATCTTGGCAAATCAAGATTTGGAGTTGAATGATCAAGATCCGATAGTGCCCACTGGCGTAGTGATCAAGTGAAATTAGCAGGAGTTTATTAAAAAGATTTTGGAGATGAACGATTAATTAATGCCCAGTATGACATGAATAGAGAGATGATAATCAGGAGTGCCCATAGTGACAAATCATGATGATGTTGGGAAGAACTAGAAGATTGATAGCAGTGAATGGAGGGGACTCATCTCGTGCTCTTGATCCTTGCAAAATTATTGTCCCTGCAAAAGTACCATAAAAAAATACAATGTAATTTTTTGATTTTGAAATATTCAAATTTTTATGGGTTTTGAAAATATTTAAATTTTTATGTGGATTTTTGGAAGATATCTGAAATTTTTTATGGATTTTGAAAATATTTAAATTTTTTAAAATTTTCAAGAAATTTTCAATTTTTTTTTAGATTTTGGTTTGGACATTGCTAAAGCAGCATCAAAGGATGTTTAAATCACTGGCTAAGGATCCTTGTTCCTTCCCCTTTCGTTAAAAACTGCCCAAAGCCGGGCGTGCATTAAAGGTGGTGCCCTATAATCGGCTACCCTTGGTTAACGGTGCCCCTACCAAGGCCATACCCGAGAAACACTCGATCTTAGAGGGAGAAGAGAAGAATAATTGGAGATAAGCCTGATATAAGTTAAGAATATATCGGGTTTTGACTTCCGTCCATAACACAACCCCTAGAGATTCGGTCTGTTGCGCCGGGGCTTTGTGTCATATCATCGAGCCTTACATTCTCTTATAGGCACGCATACGTCCATGCTCATAACGTCCCGCGGAGAAACTTTACTGCCCTCTTGCCATGCCAAATTCATCAAATTTTTCTTTTGATTTCACCATTCTTTTTTTATTTTCATGATTTTCATTTTCCTTTTTTGTGTCCTTCGAACTTGAAAGATACTGCAATTGAAACATGATATTTGAGAATAAGGTCATAATAGACTGCCGCTATTTGAGACTTCCTCTTTCGGGGTGTGCTTAGGTTGGTTGTTTTACCCAAAATATCTCTATTTTTCATATTTCAGCTGAGTTAAGAAGAGAAAAAGACCTCGTACCCTCAAGCATGGCCCTAGTAGCAATGATGTTTTACTAAGGGAGACGGCTAAGGACGCCGTGAAGTGTGTGGAATGCCCAACTAAGTGTTGCCCTTAATGAGCAGGGAGAGAATGTCGAACTCCCAACGCGGGGTTCTTATTACCAAAGTGCTGCATAGCAAGCCTAAAGACTCATTTGAAAATGATTTAATTAAATAAAAGCCCAAGATAAAGGTCTAAGACACCACTTTTAATCATGTTAAGAAGCACTTTATTTGAAAACCATGTGTGAATAAAGTGACGAAAATGCATAAGAATGCATACTTACGCACCAATGTTACCTTATAACCTTGTAGAAGCAGTAGCTGCGGGAGGCAATATTGATAAACGTGGGATATGTCGTCCTCTTTTGGCAGAAAGGAAAGGAAGCAAAGCTTTGAAAGCGGCTTAACAAGAAAGAGCGGTGCTTTGACAAGACTCAGACGAATATGGAGAAAAGGAAAAGAGGCGAGGGCTAGAACTCCCTCACTAAGGTGCAGAGACCCTGATCACATGGAAAGGTGTACAGAATGAAAGGAAAAATTAAGAGGTGGAGTGAGGACTAAAGCCTCGGAAGCAGTGAGAGAATGGGCAGATGCCCAGAGCAGTTGAGGTGGAAGAAGTTGGGTCGGACCTGGGATCGGGAGGAATTAAGAGGAGAAACTGATAGATGGAAAGAAGAGGATCCGGAGGAGGATCATGGTAGGAGGAATCCGGATGATCCGGAGAAGGAAAATCCCGAGAGACGCGATGTCCTGGGAAAAGGTATAAAAAAAAGTGATTGAAGAGGAAGAAAAGAATGAAGAACGCGATGTCCTGGAAGAGTAAGAAGACGAATCGGAAGAAAGATGGAGGGTCCGGAGGTTCCGGAGGAGGCAAGTAGAGAGGGACGCGATGCCCTGGGAGAATCAGTGGGAAGCCCGGAAGATCCGAACGTGAGGGTGTGTAGGGGCGCGATGCCCAGAGAGGAAGATACGGAGGTTCCGGAGGGGGGAGATACCATGGGACGTGATGCCCAAGGAGAATTAGTGAGAAGTCCAAAAATTCCGGGGGAGGAAGACACCATGGGACGCGATGTCTCGGGAGAATAAGTGAAAAGCCCGAGAATTCCGGGAGAGAAAGGCACCATGGGGCGCGATGCCCCGGGAGAATCAGTGAGAAATCCGGAAGGTCCGGATGCAAGAGTTGGGAGTGGGCGTGATGCTCTAAGAGAAATCTGAAAGGGGCACAATGCCCAACAGGTGTAAGGGGACCCAGAGATCCCGAAGATAGAAGTGAACGTGATGGTGAATGTGAAGGATCCGGAGATTCCGGAAGGCGAGGAAGATACGGGTTCAAAAACTCGGGAGAGAAGTAATGCAAATGGATGTAATGCAATGAATGTAATGGGTGCATGGAATGCAAGGGGTGCATATGATGTAAAGAATGCATGGAATGAGAGAATGAGATCCTCTTCCTCACCCGTGGAGTGGCCCATAAAGAGAAAAATCTGGATGAATTGGTGGAAGGCCTAATAATGTAATATTGCCCACCACTCTATGGTAAGCAAGGTGCCCGATCAAACAGCTCAAGAAGTGGAAATAGCGCACATGAGCTCTCATTAGAAGGACATGTGACTGTGATGCAAGAAGAAAACCCCTTAGGAAATTGTATAATGACAGAGCGAAGGATAATAAGAGCATTGAAAGAATATCTTTTTTTTTTTTTGCGAAAACCCTGCCTAGAGTTGAGTAGGAGAATGCACCCCTTTCTAGAGGAAAGGAGAAAACCACTCCACTACCCAGAACTAAGAGGTAAATTTTATTGATAGCAAAATGAATAGAATAGTTACATCATGCGAAGGCTAGGCATTCCTAGCTTATCCAATCGAGCAGCACCTTTGACATTGTTAGGTAGCTCATGGCGAACAAAAAAAGAATTGCACTTAGTGCTACAGGCTAACGATGCCAAAGTATCAGCAACAGTATTTGCTTCTCTGTAAATGTGTGATAATGTATCTTCTGTGGAGATGGTGCGCCAGATGTCCCTAACATAAGTGAGAATGATCCAAGGACAGGGGATTTCCCGGTTGATGCTTTGAATTAGAACCTTGGAATCACATTCAATGTATGCAGGTCGATCAGATATAGTATGAAGATATTTGAGACCATCACTGAGAGCTCTAGCTTCTGCAATGAGACTATTAGAATTTCCATAGAAGTGTGAAAAGGCTAATAGAACATTGCCATTAGGGTCCCGAATAACCCCACCACCACCTGAGTTGCCTGTAGATTTGCAAGCACCATCTGTGTTTAATTTATTGAAAGGCCATGGGGGACAAGCCCATTTGATGATTTTAATAGGTGGACCGCCTTTGTCAGCAATCTGGAAGCCAAAATTTTCTAAAATTTGCCGATTACTGTGTGAGTTTTCCTTAAGATTAGAAAAAGAAGTGACTTCCATGGCTTGAGCAGTGATTTTGTATAGAAGACTGTGTTTAGACACCTTTTTCCCATCATATTTGGCAGCATTTCTAGTGTTCCATAACTCCCACAAACCATATCCAAGCAAGGAGAGAGTGAAACAGTCAAATTTGGAACTACGGCTGAGCTTCTGAATAGTGTTGGAGATGAGTCTGTCGGTAGTGTTACCATGAATAGGAATCCCCTTGGCTTGGAGAGAAGACCAAATGTAGGAAGCCACTTCACTGGAGGTGAATAAGTGGTTGGAATCTTCTTCAGCTGGAATTTTACAGCAATGACATTTGGAGCATATGGGAATACCAACAGCCTTAATTCTGTCATCAGTGGGGATACATTGATGCAAAAGCTTCCAAAGATGAATGGAGATTTTGGGTGGTAGCCACTTAAGCCATATGTTACTCCATTTAGTGTAATGCTGGCAGGGATTAGAAAGGGCATTCTTGCAGACCGAGGACACTGTGCAGTCACCAGAGGAGGATAAACTCCAAATTTCTTTATCCTTGTCCTGAGTAAGGCTGACATTCTGAATAGCAGAAATGATGTCGGATGGGAGGAAGCTGTCAAGCATTGTATAAATAGTAGTATTAGGCTGAGAGTAGTAATCCTTGACTGATATATTAGAATTCCGAATAGAATCAGCAGGGACATGAGGATATGGGTTGTTTGCCAATCCAAATGTCATTCCAAAAACTGGTGGTGGTACCATCCCCTAGAATAATTAATTTGTGCTTGAGAATTAAGTCTTTAGCTTGTAACCAACTTTTCCTGGCAAAACCTGTCATGTTTCTGAATTGGACAGTAGAGAGGTGGCCTCCACGAATGTATTTAGTTCTAAAGTAATCAGCCCATAGAGAATCAGAATGCAGGGCTCTCCAGAGTATTTTGACTCTCATTGCAATCTCTATATGCCGAAGAGACATGATACCTAGACCACCTTGGGAGATTGGTTTGCAAATTGATGACCAAGATTTCCAATGCCTCTTGTTTCCATGGATTGAGGAACCCCAAAAGAAAGTAGCAAAACTTCTCTCCAAAGATTGATGAATGCCCTTATGGAGAGGTGAGGAAGCCAGAAAATAGATTGGGATAGTAGTCAGAACATGCTTAATTAGGCACAGTGTAATGTCCCAGATTTTTTGGATCCTTCTCCGTGGGTCCCGGATCCGGTTTCTCGGAGCCTCTGACTCCGTTGTGTCCGAAATTTCGTTTCGGACGTCTTTCGTGTTCGGATCGGCGCGATCCGGAGTCGTTTCGGAGGCCCGGAGGCGTTCCGCGACTTTTTCCTCGTGTGTTTTCCGATTCCCGACGTGGGTTTCGGCTTTCCCTTCGGAACCTCGTTGCGGGTGAACCGGGCCGTTCACCTGGGCGCGAGTGGTACCGTTGCGATCGGTGCGCTCCGAGGATCGCGAGGGTGTAATTTTCTATTTTTCTGGATTTTTCTGATTTTCTGGATTTTCCTATAAATAGCTTTTTCTCTCTCTCCCCCTCTCATTTCTCATTTCTCTCCCTCTCTCTTCTCACGCTCTCTCCTCTCTCCCTCTCTCTCCGGCGGCCGACGGGGCGGAGCATGGGGGAGGCGGGGACGGCGCGGGCGAGGCACGGGCGAGGATGGATGAGGATCGAGGCGGTGGAGGCGCGTGGAAGCTCGGCGTGAGTTCGTGGAACGGCGAGGCTTCAACGGCGTTTTCTTCGTGGATCGGCGTCCACGGTGCGTGTAATCTTCGGTGGAGGTAGGGTGATGGACCCTCAGCCCGTGTACTTCCTTTCCCGCGAGTTTCGTAGGCCGTGGTGAGCCGAGCGGGCTAAACGGGGCGTTTTGGGCAAAATGCATGTTTTTGGGGTGTGAGCCGGATCTCCCGTTTTATGGTGTTTTTGGGCGATCCAGGGGTTTAGATGCATGCCTAGGGGCTTGGGGAAGGTTTCCCCTTTTGTTTCCCCTTCACCTGGGGGTGAACGGGGCGTGGCATGGCTTTTCCCGCGGTTTCTACCGTCTTCCGCCGCGGACTGAGAACGCGCTATACTCCAGTAGCACGTTCTTGTTCGTCGCGCTGCCCCGATAGGGCGTGTTCATCGGAGAAGATGAACAGTAAGGCGGTTTTTGTCGCGCTATGGGTTTCTAGCGCGTTCTGCCTTATCGCGCTAGGTGATCCTAGCGCGATCTGTGCAGTCGCGCTATAGGGATATAGCGCGATCTGTCGTGTCGCGCTATAGGTGCATAGCGCGTTCTGCTTGAACGCGCTATGGACCTACAGCGCGTTCTTGGAAGTGACCAGCCGGGCTGCCCGGGGCGGGCGGTCTGCGGCTGATCGTGCTCCTCGTGGGCCCTGTGTGCCTTGGACACCCAGTGGAGTTCCGTGACCGTGTTTTGGGGTGTCTGGAGGTTCCGTTTACCTCGTTTTACGTGCCCGCGTGCTTAAGGGTCCGGGTGACCTTTTAGCGTCCGTTCGCATTGTGTTGGTCTCCGGTTGACCCGGTTGGGACCCAGTGGTCGACCTCCGGCCTTGTGAGTATCCTGGACACCCCATGGGTTCCGTGTCCTTGTTTTGGGGGTGTCAGGAGGGACCGTGTTACCTCGATTAGCGTGCCTATAGGTGTAGTGGGTCCGGGTGACCCCACGTGTTCCGAGCTCTTGTGTTACGCTTGATCGAGTCACCGTGTGTTGGTGTGTGTGCGGTGGGGTCTCCCCCGCATATCGTGGGTTCCTTTGGAAGGCGATTCCCGTGTGGGCCATGTGTTTGGCCTTGGACAGTGAGTCTAGTTGTCCGGCCTGGGGCTGGAGGTTCCCCGCTTGTTTCAAGATGGGAAATCGTCGTGGCGGCTTGTGTGCTGCCTTGGGAATCGTGCTTCTGCGTTTTCCGTGTGGCCCGTGTGAGTGGCCTTAGTCCTTTGCGTTCCCTCTCCGAGGGAATGGTCTTGGCAACTCGTGTGTTGTCTCGGTATTCGTGATATCGTGGTTTTGGACCTAGAGATTGGGCTAGATCGACGGCCTTGTGCTGTTGTGTGCAACGGTCTTGACCCCGAGTCTTGTGACTCAAGGACCGTTGGCTGTAGTGTGTCTAGAGGACTGTCCAGAGTCCAGTGGCTTAGCGCCACTTGGGTTTTCTCGACTCTAGTGCACGGTGCGTGCGTGGCCGTGGACTGTGAGTCCCGTTTCTTCTCCGACTGTGGTCACCGTGAGACGGGGCCGGTACGTGGGGTGGTCCCCGTACGTCGTCGGATTCGGACGTTGTTTTCCGTTAAGAGTCTACTCCTTCAGTGACCCTCCACTAGTCGTAGCCCACCAGTACGAGGTGCTGGTCTCACCTGGGAGTGGTGTACGGACACCCACCTTTCGAGACGGTTTGTGGACCGGTTACCGTAGGCCCCTCGTCGGTAGCCAGAGTTCGGCTACGGGGGAAAACCGGTCAGAGGACCAGACCTAGTGACGCAAGGTCTGTGTGTGCACACGTGGTTGGGGACTGTGGACCCACGTCGACGGGCGTGACCCCAGCTAGTTACTTGTTTGTGGTTACTTGTACGGTGTTCGCGCCTCGGGTAGGACCTACCACGTCAGGCGGTTCACCTGCGGTGCGGTGTAAGACGTCAGGGGACGCTACCGGCTGTGCTTCTAGTGGGTGGTACTCCTGTCGAGTACGGAGTGTCAGACTGTCAGTCTCTGTGTCTTTGACCTTCGGGTTTTTGGTCGTGTTGACCGGTGAGTTCGGTTGTTTCACCTTGGCGCGTGTGTCGGTTCTTGCGCCGTGAGATTAGTACTAGTGGCCTTACCGAGGTTGCGTCTTGTTGTGCGGTACCTGCGATCGGATGGTCGGGGTTGCACCTTGGATAGTGTGTCCAGGTCAGCTGTGTCCGGGGGACAGGCCTCTACAGCATGGTTGCTGTGTGTTCTTACTTCGGTAGGTGGTACTAGCGTGGTTCGGTAGCTTCGACTGTGTGATCGAGGTCTACCTTCTGGCAGTAGGAGTAGCTGTAGTGTCGAGTTTTGACCGGCCACCGGTTTGCTGTTCCTGCTGTAGTTGTAGCTCTCCTTTCCGCTACCGCCGTTGTTTCCGGTTGGGGTTCCGCGGGATCCCTGCTGAGTCTCTGTTTTGGAGACTCATTCCCTGCTTTTCATGTGTAGCTGTTCTTCCTCGAGGTTCGAGGGTGCGGAGCGGAGGTCCTCAGTTGCCAGCTTGCCGGGCCGAGTGTTCACTTGGCATGTGGTACGCTTTACTGCTTTAGACTGTACTTTCTGTTGGACTGGACTCTGTTGTAGTTGTTTATTTATTTCTGTTAATTGTTGTATTGTCCTGCTTTATTTCCTATTTCTTTGTGCCTCCACACTCCTTTTAGCCCTTCCGAGCCCTCCCGGCTCGTGGGCGGCGGTGCGAGTCTCGGCTTATCGGGCCTTCCCGGTAATCGGATTCTCGGGTCGTTACAGCTGGTATCAGAGCGGTGGTTGTGGACGTACATAGGAATTCGAAATATTGCAGTGATCAGAGTCCATAAGGTCCAGTACAGTCGGCAGCTGGCTTAGGGTTTTGTGCTTGTTTTCCGCCTTGTTTCTCGCTTGAGAGCTTGGGTGCGCTGTGTGGCGCTGTGAAGGTGGTTGCTGTCCGCGGCTTTCGTGCCAGCATGGGGTCTAAGGATCGAGGTCGAGAGCCTTCTCCCTCATCGGTGGTGGCCCTGGTTGTGCTGCGTTGGGCAGAGGTTGCTGGCAGGTGTGAGCTCGCGGTGCTGCGTTCGAGGAACCTGCAGCGTGGTCAGGTGTCTGGTGCGGACTGTTCTTGGTTAAGTGGCCGTGAGCGTGCTCTGAGGGAGCTGCTGTCAGTTTTTGGTCACTCCAGCTTGAGATTTGTCCAGCTCCTGAGGCGTTCTGATCGAGAAGTGTGCTCCGGTGAGCGGAATGTCTTCTCGGTGAGCTGCTGTTTCGTCGAGCCTGATGTTCTTGTCGCGCTCTGTGGCGTCAGAAATGACGTGTCGGTCCTGATCGTTCTGCTGATTTCGAGGCAGGATTGGGCAGAGATGTCCCGTTAAGTCTTTGCTCATGCGCTTATGTCAGTGGATGGGTTGTGTTCGCTCTGGAGTTGGCTTGAGATGTGAAGGCTCCGCGGTGAGTTCGGGACTCGAGGATGAGCGTCGGCGGTTGTCGTTATGGCTCGTGATGCGGCTCTTGGCACGCCGTGTTGCAGTTCGAGGAATTGCAGCGCTGGTGCATCGAGAGGTGATGTGATTGTAGTCCGACGTGACACTCGTCGAGTGTGTCGGAGGCGTTGACCTGATGGAAGCGATGGTTTTCCTTGGTGCTGGATGGTGATGTTTCCAGCGTGCGCGAGGTTCGAGGTCAGGTCGAGCGTGGAGTTCTTCGTTGGTCGAAGTGCGCTGGTTTCTCCTTTGGTTGGAGAGATTGTGTTGGGCTAAGGTTCGTCGTCTTGCATTGTGTGTTCGGATTGGTTGGCCTTGTGTGCCATGAAGTCCGTGCGAGACGTGCTCCTTGTCTTGGCAGGGTGGTTGCCTGTGAGAAGTTGTGCCCATTCCCTTGTCGTGTGAGGGTGCTGGCGCTGTTCCGAAAGGACGAGTGCTGGTTGGGCGGTGTTTGCTTTCTCGGCTGTGCGCGCGGATCTGAGTGCACAGCGGAAGCGTGGTGGGCTTGTGACCCACTAGTTCAGGATCGTAGCGTTGGTTGCTACGGGCGGATTCCTGAGTTCACGTTGAGCATCGGAGGATTGGTTCCTCGGTGTGAAACGTGTTGTTGTCGTGCCGTTGCCCGAGAAGTCGTGACTCTGGGCACTGGCATGATGGAGTGTTGGGAAATGTGCTGGCTAGTGCGCCGCATGAGTACCCTGTTCCTGTGTTGGAAGCCGTGTCAGGCGTCGGTGTTGGACCTGGATGGGGTTGTTGAGAATGTCGCCTGACGGAGGTCGAGGACATGATGGTCGGAGTCGGTGGCTTGGTGTCCGACTTGTGTTCCCAGTCGTGTCCTCGGATGAGATCGTCTTTTGAGGAAGTGATCTCTGGCAGGCTGTGGGTTCCTATTGGTAGCTGCGAGTGACCGGTAAGGCTAGTCTCGTGGCCGACCACGGTGAGATGTTTCTTGCTTAGGGACCCGTGAGCACTGTCCAGGTGGTGTCCCGTGGCTCTGTGGTAAGGGCGGAATCGGGATTGGCAGGTGTCCACTTGGATTGATCGAAGGATTTGATGAGACCAGATGGAAGAGTGACGCCTTAGGGCAGAGGCCTCCTGTGAGGTTGGCGTCGGCTTGGTGGTCCTTGATAGGACATTGGTGTCGCAAGGTTATCCCTGGTTTGGTGACTAGCATGGGGTGGTTCCCTATAAGTCTGAGTCCCGTGAGGTGATGACTGAAGACGCCATGTTCTGTCATTTGGTTTCGTCATACTCCCCGAGAGGGTCGAGTTGGCGAGCAGTTGGTGACCAGTGGATGGTCTTTTCAGAGACAGAAGATGCTGGTTGTTGGGGCTCGAGCGTGGCTCGAGCCGTGTGCCAGCGAGACCTTTGGTGGTCGTTTCTGTAATGTGCCTTTCCGGATGGGATCTGGGCTTTGTCGAAGGTTGTCTTCTGACAAGAGTTGGCACTGGGCTATGACCGGCTTTCGGCTTGCCAGGTGTGGGGTGTTTCTTGGTGTTGAGCCGATGTGCTGGTTGCGGTCCGTTGAGATGGCTGCTTGAGCTGGTGGAGGCTCTGTTTTGGTTGTCCCTTTGAGAAGGGTGTGCGACCTGTCAGCTGGCTGCGAAGCTGTTGTGCAATTTGTCTGCCGACCATAGGTTGGATCGGTAGCTGTTGCTCGTGTCGAGGGTTGTGTTTCTTCGGTGAGCGAGATCGTGGCTGCGGCGCCATGGTGGATTCTCGCGTTGGCTGAGGTGATGCCGGACTGTGTCCTTTGCTATATGCCTGCTCTGTTGGCCTGTGTGCTCGGCGCGAGGAGCGAGGTGTTGCTTGTGATTGTAAGTCTGGCGGTGTCCCTCAAGATCAGTTTTTTTTCGTGAGAATCGAGGTTTTCTGTGCTGGGGCTCTGACAGCGTGTCAGTTGATTCAGCGTTCTTCCCCTGTGACCTTCGTGCTTGGTCCTGAATTTCGAGGACGAAATTCCTTTAAGGGGGGAGGGCTGTAATGCCCCGGGTTTTTCGGATCCTTCTCCGTTGGTCCCGGATCCGGTTTCTCGGAGCGTCCGACTCCGTTGTGTCCGAAATTTCATTTCGGACGTCTTTCGTGTTCGGATCGGCGCGATCCGGAGTCGTTTCGGAGGCCCGGAGGCGTTCCGCGGCTTTTTCCTCGTGTGTTTTCCGATTCCCGACGTGGGTTTCGACTTTCCCTTCGGAACCTCGTTGCGGGTTAACCGGGCCGTTCACCTGGGCGCGAGTGGTACCGTTGCGATCGGTGCGCTCCGAGGATCGCGAGGGTGTAATTTTCTATTTTTCTGGATTTTTTTGATTTTCCGAATTTTCCTATAAATAGCTTTTTCTCTCTCTCCCCCTCTCATTTCTCATTTCTCTCCCTCTCTCTTCTCACGCTCTCTCCTCTCTCCCTCTCTCTCCGGCGGCCGACAGGGCGGAGCATGGGCGAGGCGGGGACGGCGCGGGCGAGGCACGGGCGAGGATGGATGAGGATCGAGGCGGTGGAGGCGCGTGGAAGCTCGGCCGTGAGTTCGTGGAACGGCGAGGCTTCAACAGCGTTTTCTTCGTGGATCGGCGTCCACGGTGCGCGTAATCTTCGGTGGAGGTAGGGTGATGGACCCTCAGCCCGTGTACTTCCTTTCCCGCGAGTTTCGTAGGCCGTGGTGAGCCGAGCGGGCTAAACGGGGCGTTTTGGGCAAAATGCATGTTTTTGGGGTGTGAGCCGGATCTCCCGTTTTATGGTGTTTTTGGGCGATCCAGGGGTTTAGATGCATGCCTAGGGGCTTGGGGAAGGTTTCCCCTTTTGTTTCCCCTTCACCTGGGGGTGAACGGGGCGTGGCATGGCTTTTCCCGCGGTTTCTACCATCTTCCGCCGCGGACTGAGAACACGCTATACTCCAGTAGCGCGTTCTTGTTCGTCGCGCTGCCCCGATAGGGCGTGTTCATCGGAGAAGATGAACAGTAAGGCTGTTTTTATCGCGCTATGGGTTTCTAGCGCGTTCTGCCTTGTCGCGCTAGGTGATCCTAGCGCGATCTGTGCAGTCGCGCTATAGGGATATAGCGCGATCTGTCGTGTCGCGCTATAGGTGCATAGCGCGTTCTGCTTGAACGCGCTATGGACCTACAGCGCGTTCTTGGAAGTGACCAGCCGGGCTGCCCGGGGCGGGCGGTCTGCGGCTGATCATGCTCCTCGTGGGCCGTGTGTGCCTTGGACACCCAGTGGAGTTCCGTGACCGTGTTCTGGGGTGTCTGGAGGTTCCGTTTACCTCGTTTTACGTGCCCGCGTGCTTAAGGGTCCGGGTGACCTTTTAGCATCCGTTCGCATTGTGTTGGTCTCCGGTTGACCCGGTTGGGACCCAGTGGTCGACCTCCGGCCTTGTGAGTATCCTGGACACCCCATGGGTTCCGTGTCCTTGTTTTGGGGGTGTCAGGAGGGACCGTGTTACCTCGATTAGCGTGCCTATAGGTGTAGTGGGTCCGGGTGACCCCACGTGTTCCGGGCTCTTGTGTTACGCTTGATCGAGTCACCGTGTGTTGGTGTGTGTGCGGTGGGGTCTCCCCCGCATATCGTGGGTTCCTTTGGAAGGCGATTCCCGTGTGGGCCATGTGTTTGGCCTTGGATAGTGAGTCCAGTTGTCCGGCCTGGGGCTGGAGGTTCCCCGCTTGTTTCAAGATGGGAAATCGTCGTGGCGGCTTGTGTGCTGCCTTGGGAATCATGCTTCTGCGTTTTCCGTGTGGCCCGTGTGAGTGGCCTTAGTCCTTTGCGTTCCCTCTCCGAGGGAATGGTCTTGGCAACTCGTGTGTTGTCTCGGTATTCGTGATATCGTGGTTTTGGGCCTAGAGATTGGGCTAGATCGACGGTCTTGTGCTGTTGTGTGCAACGGTCTTGACCCCGAGTCTTGTGACTCAAGGACCGTTGGCTATAGTGTGTCTAGAGGATTGTCCAGAGTCCAGTGGCTTAGCGCCACTTGGGTTTTCTCGACTCTAGTGCACGGTGCGTGCGTGGCCGTGGACTGTGAGTCCCGTTTCTTCTCCGACTGTGGTCACCGTGAGACGGGGCCGGTACGTGGGGTGGTCCCCGTACGTCGTCGGATTCGGACGTTGTTTTCCGTTGAGAGTCTACTCCTTCAGTGACCCTCCACTAGTCGTAGCCCACCAGTACGAGGTGCTGGTCTCACCTGGGAGTGGTGTACGGGCACCCACCTTTCGAGACGGTTTGTGGACCGGTTACCGTAGGCCCCTCGTCGGTAGCCAGAGTCTGGCTACGGGGGAAAACCGGTCAGAGGACCAGACCTAGTGACGCAAGGTCTGTGTGTGCACACGTGGTTGGGGACTGTGGACCCACGTCGACGGGCGTGACCCCAGCTAGTTACTTGTTTGTGGTTACTTGTACGGTGTTCGCGCCTCGGGTAGGACCTACCACGTCAGGCGGTTCACCTGCGGTGCGGTGTAAGACGTCAGGGGACGCTACCGGCTGTGTTTCTAGTGGGTGGTACTCCTGTCGAGTACGGAGTGTCAGACTGTCAGTCTCTGTATCTTTGACCTTCGGGTTTTTGGTCGTGTTGACCGGTGAGTTCGGTTGTTTCACCTTGGCGCGTGTGTCGGTTCTTGCGCCGTGAGATTAGTACTAGTGGCCTTACCGAGGTTGCGTCTTGTTGTGCGGTACCTGCGATCGGATGGTCGGGGTTGCACCTTGGATAGTGTGTCCAGGTCGGCTGTGTCCGGGGGACAGGCCTCTACAGCATGGTTACTGTGTGTTCTTACTTCGGTAGGTGGTACTAGCGTGGTTCGGTAGCTTCGACTGTGTGATCGAGGTCTGCCTTCTGGCAGTAGGAGTAGCTGTAGTGTCGAGTTTTGACCGGCCACCGGTTTGCTGTTCCTGCTGTAGTTGTAGCTCTCCTTTCCGCTACCGCCGTTGTTCCGGTTGGGGTTCCGCGGGATCCCTGCTGAGTCTCTGTTTTGGAGACTCATTCCCTACTTTTCAGGTGTAGCTGTTCTTCCTCGAGGTTCGAGGGTGCGGAGCGGAGGTCCTCAGTTGCCAGCTTGCCGGGCCGAGTGTTCACTTGGCATGTGGTACGCTTTATTGCTTTAGACTGTACTTTCTGTTGGACTGGACTCTGTTGTAGTTGTTTATTTATTTCTGTTAATTGTTGTATTGTCCTGCTTTATTTCCTATTTCTTTGTGCCTCCACACTCCTTTTAGCCCTTCCGAGCCCTCCCGGCTCGTGGGCGGCGGTGCGAGTCTCGGGTTATCGGGCCTTCCCGGTAATCGAATTCTCGGGTCGTTACACACAGCTTGGCTCCCTGAGATAAATACTTGGCCAACCAACCATGAATACGCTTCTGAATAGAGGACAGAATGCCAGCAAAATGGAGTTTTTTCCTCCTGCCAAGAATCAGAGGGAATCCCAAGTATTTGTGAGGAAAAGAGTTCCTAGAGAAACCAGTGATTTCCTGAATTTTATTGGCAACAGAATCTTTTACATTAGGATGGATAAAAAATCCACTCTTGCCAATGCTGATCAGCTGACCTGAAGCCTGCTCATAAATCTTTAGAAGCTGACATAAATTCCTGATAGAGGTTGAAGTGGCTTTGCTAAAAATGAAAGTATCATCCGCAAAAAGTAGGTGGGAAATGGTGGGACAGCCCCTTGGGCCTAGGAACCATTCAACTTTACCAGAAGAATATGCATCATGCAAGAATCTGCTGAGAGCTTCTTCAGCAATAATAAACAAGGAAGGAGCAATGGGGTCTCCTTGACGGATGCCCCTAGAAGATTTAAAGAATCCAGCAGTATCCCCATTCAGTAGGATTGAAAACCAGCAATTATTGATTAAGATTTCAATGAGAGAAATAAATTTCAAACTGAATCCAAATCTTTTCAACACTGCATAGAGGAAATCCCATTCTATTCTATCATAGGCCTTAGCCATATCAAGTTTGAAAAAGACATTGTTCCCTCTAGTTTTTCTACCAAGTTCCTGCACCATCTCTTGGGCCAAAGTAATGTTCTCAACAATATTTCTCCCCTTCACAAAGGCTGACTGCTGGCTAGATATGATCTTGGGAAGAATGCCCGCCAGTCTGTTATTGAGTATAGTGGAGACAATCTTGAAAAAAAAATTGCACAAGCTAACTGGTCTAAAATCAGAGATGTCAGTTGCATTATTCCTTTTAGGAATGAGAGCAATGAGAGTCGAGGTGACACTTCTAGGCAGTGGGCATTTTGTGTTGAAAACAAACTGAACAGCTGCCACAATATCTTTTGCAATGAAGGACCAAGCATTCTGATAGAAGGCACCTGAAAACCCATCAGGCCCAGGTGCACTATCCGGAGACATCTTGAACACAACATCTCTAACTTCTGACTCAGTTGGAGTAGCACACAGGTTCTCATTATCAGACAAAGAAATCAGAGAAGGAATGTAGTTAAGAATAGCTCCATCAATGTGATGGTTTTGTGAAGTGAAGGCCTGTTTAAAATGGTTAGCTGCAATGGCCTTCATTTGTTCATGATCTGATGTCAGATTGCCATCAGAAGATTTGAGCTGCGAGATAGTATTCTTCCTTCTATTTGCCATGGTGGTCATATGAAAGAATTTAGTATTTTTGTCACCCTCCTGTAACCATTTTATTCTGGATTTCTGTCTCCAAAAAACTTCTTGTTGAAGCAGACTGTTGGAGAGGATAGTCTTAGCTCTGTTCAGGGCAGCAAGATTAGCAGATGAAGGGTCCAGGTCATAAGAGTGCTCAGCCTTGAGAACCTGATCTTCAAAAGCAACAAGATTCATATGTACATTGCCAAAAGTAATTTTGTTCCAACCAACAAGCATATTCCTGAGGTATTTTTGTTTAAGATATAGAGTGGTAATCGGGGAGGTAGCTAGAGGACTGGTGTTCCAACACAGTTGAACATCCCGGGTAAAATTCTCATGCAGAGTCCACATCTTCTGAAAAATAAATATACTTTTGAATTTTCTAACAGAGGGCATCTTGATCAATAAAGGAGCATGATCCGATGCTTCTCTGGATAGATGGTCCACAGATATAGGTAAAATGTTAAGCCAATCAACATTGATCAAAATTGTATCAAGTCTAGCCCAAATACCTCTGCTGCCAGACTGATTATTATGCCAAGTATATTTGGACCCCAAATATCATGCATCAAGAAGCTCACAGCTCTGAATACAGTCCTTGAAATCATTCATAGAAGTCAGGTTAGGAGTATTACCTCCCAGTTTCTCATCAATATCCAAGAAACAGTTAAAGTCCCAGCCACTAACCAAGGGCCAGCCATCTGGGAGTGACAGTTAACTAAAGAGGACCAGAGAGACTGCCTTTCTCTACTGGAGCATTTGGCATAGACGAAAGTCAGGTGTAGCTGTGGAAGTGAAGCAGATGTTTGAAGAACAGTAATTTGTTGATCATCCTTGTAAACAGAAGAAAATTCCAGTGGTTCTTTCCAGAGGACCCAAATGTGGGCAACATCATCATTATTGGTAAGGCCTTTGTCCATCCCCAGTTTTTTGCAGATTCTGTCCAGGTTGTTAGCATGAATTTTGGGTTCCAAAAGAATGATACAAATAACGTTGTGAGCTTTCACAAAAAACTTGACTCGACCATGGGAGATGTCATTCCCTATACCACTGATATTCCAAATAAGAATGGACATTATTGGTTGGAAAGGGTGGGGAGATTACCCGTGGAGCCTGCCCTTTGCATAGATCTAGTGATGACTCCAGAATGCTCCTTATGCATGACCCGAGCATTATTAATAGCAGCTGACTTTGCAATGTCCTGTCTGATGGCTAACAGAGGAAATTCAACTGCATCAGACGCTATTGAAAGAATATCGACCAATGAATAAGGTGACAATGATAAAAGGCCGATATGGCATCAACTTGGAAGAATTTATCATAGTGAGCCTTGATGGAGACTTATCGAAAATGTCCAGCACAAGAACACAAATCGGCATTCGGCAAATAAAATCTTGAACTTTGAATATCATAGCCGTGGCCAAATCCTTCTTGCCCGGTTCTTGAATAACCTCGGCACTTGTGCTTGCAGAAACACACCCACTCCGAGGGGTAATGGAAGGAGAGATGGAGGCGGTAGGCTTAATGAGCAGTGGAGGCGTAATGGAGAGTTTTAATGGAAGGGTAAGCGGAGGTTCAAACACGTCGAACTTTTCCCTTTGCTCGAAAACGGACGAGGTTGGCTTGAGTGTAAAAAGGGATTGACCCTGCTCAGGATCTGCCATGGGTAAAGGTGAAGGGTTAAGTGGTGAAGGGTTGGTAAATATTGGCTTTAGGGTTACAAGGATAGTGGAGGCCTTAGGTGGTGGCAATGGGGTGTTATTTGGTTTGGGAAAAGGTTTAATGGAAGGTTTGGCGGAAGCTGGTGGAGTGGAGGCTAAGGGTGTAGAGGTAAGCTTGGATGGCTTGGCGAAAGGGTAAGTGGAAGTTGACGGTGTGGAGGTTGGAGGTATAATGGTTTGAGATTTAGTGGGAGGGTCGGCGGAGGCCGATGGTGTGGAGGCTAATGGTGCGGTAGTCGAAGGTGTAAAAGGAGAAGATTTAGTGCGTAGGAAGCGCCGGATGGGGCGAGAGGTATTAGGGATAGGAGAAGGGTCATGGTGTGCCGGTGCGGGTGATTGGAGTATCGACCCATCATCGTAACACCAAGAGGTTTCATAGACGGGGTTAGGGACGGTGGCATCGTCCTGAGCAGGGGGTTCATCGGGTGGCAACGGAGGGAGTGGGAAACGGAGCAAACTCGAAATGGGTTTTTCTTGAAGAACTTCATCATTTGCACATGCCATCTCCAAATCTTCATAATCATCAAAAACATCAAGTGGACGTCGTAATGGAGGCATAATAATAGGTGGTGGAGTAGAATGTGGTGGTGGAGTGTAATGTGGTGGTGAATATGCAACCGGGGGTGAAGGCGGAGGGCTTAATGAGTGATGAACATGGTGAATTGGTGGAGGGCGGACGACGTCCACTTGATCATCAAAATCTTGCTTACTTGAATCTATAATGCCATTATCTCTCCTCTCCTTCCAATCTTTTTCCATCTTGGTGATATTATTCATAAAATCATGAAGAGGGTTGACTTGAGGAAGATGAGAAGGAGTGGGCCGCGGGCTTGTGAGGGGTATAGGAGCGGGCCTCTTGAGTTGTTCCTCTATCGAAGTATTTTTATCAAGGAGAGCTTGTTGGAGGGGTATAACTTGAATATTGGAGGGTTGGCACGGCGGCCTTGGAGAGGTGGCTTGATATGAAGGCCGTAGAGGTGGGTTAATGGGTCGACTCACAAAAGGACCCGGACGGGCCGGGTTGCAAAGAACATGCGGGCCTTGGGGCCGTGAAGGAGGAGGAATAGAAGGAGGCGGGTGATAGATCACCCAAAGAGGAGTATGTGTAGAGGAAGGTGGATGAACTTCCCGAACGGGAGTGTGAACAAGAGAGGGAGGTGGGTGATGGGCCACCCGTGAGGGATTGGAAGGAGCATATGATGAAGGTGCACCCTCAACAAAAGGCTTAAGGGCTTGGATTTGTTGAGGGGTAAGATGATCTAATGCATGAAGGACTTGGGAAACCTTATCATCATGAGGAGGAGATGGTCCCGAGGGAGTAGTGGCTGTCGATTGATTCAAGGGGCCATGGGATTGGAGATTGCCCATGGGTCGGGTAAGACCATAAGAGTGAAGACGTGGTCCCTTAGAAAAATTTTGGTGAGAATTATAACATCGAGGATCATATGATGTGCTAGGTTTATCATCCTCATGAATATAACTTGGATTAGACATGACAAATTGATTATTCAAGCGAAACATTATGCAAATTTAAGCAATAGTTCAATCAAAATAATTTGCAAAGATATTACACAAGTTGGATGCTTACGCTTGCTTTTAATTGATACCTTGATGAATTAGGTGATTTGATATGATTCACGCAAGGTAGGAACCTAGTTTCAATATGCATTTTCTTCAATGCCAACTAGGTACACTCTCTCACCATGCATAGGGCAACTAAACCCGGGGTACTTCAAGGGTACAAACTGCCCAAGCTTCCGTGAGGGAATCCACGGGTGCGGGGACTTATGGAGGCCTTGGTTTAGGAATTTCCAATTCAAAGAGACGGAATGCTCAATGGAGGGTCCTTCCTTAACCAAGAGGGGGGTATGGATCCTAAAAGTGTAGAGAGAGGAGGTCTCCCAAGCCAAATGCAATATGAAAGTGCTAATGCAAAAGACAAATAAAAGAAAGTATGAACAATGATATGAGCCAAACCAATGAAAGATAAGGTAAAACACTCACATGGCCATACAAATCAAGGCAATCAACGTAACATGAAGCATGTCATCCAATTTTTTTTTTAAGATGGAGCGATGAGAAAGTGGAGTTTTCCAAAACCAACAAGTTAGTAATCACATAAGGAGAGGGGGATGTGCACACGATGCACAAGTGATAAAACAAAAAAGGAAAGTGCTACGTGGAGCACAAAGGGAGTTGCACCGTGGGTGCAAAAGGGGAAGGGTAATCAAAGAAAAATAATGGTGGTCCCACCGTGATCGCCAATTTGTAGATCTAAAAAAATCCACTTAAGAAAAGAAAAGGATAATATGGCTAGAAAAACATGGGAAGAGAGAGAAAGGGGAGCATGCGAGGATGCTAAGGGGAAAGCTGATCGCCAGAGACGCGAGGGCCTCAAAGATATAACAATGAAAAAATAGGAGGGATCGCGAGTATAAATACCTTTAAAGGATGCGGGGGAGATTATGAGTGCACCTTCTCTTACTATCGGTCGGCCCATGAAGAGAGTTTCTCTTGTATAGATTACCCTTGCAAAGACAAAGAAAACAACCAACAAACAAATATGGATTAGAACCAAGTGTGTAGCATCAAATCCATAATAGAAATACAAATAATGAAGAGCATGGACTAGAACACACCTTGTTGGGTGTTGACTCTTAAACCCCTATGCAAAAGGGTAGGTAAAAAATGATGATATGATGAAAAGGGGTGTGCAAGTGTTGCACAATTGGAGGTGTGCTAGAGTGCACAAGTGGGGATCTCAATATTGAGATAGAAAGAAATAAAAGAAAAAGATAGAATAATGATGCATGCAATGATTATGATAAAATAAAGAGAAGAGAGGAAGAGATAGGCTTATTGGTTTTTCTCCATGGCAAAAGGGGGCTTGAGATCTTCAATCTTCAAAATGCGCCAAGGAAGAAGAGGCTTCAAATCTTCAATAGGGAGGAAGCCTTCATAGGATGAAGCCTTGGTACATGTGGAAGACTTCCTCCTTGATCTTCCAATCCAACAGCACCTCCCCTTAGTTGATTGATGATGCTCTTCATACAAGGGAGATAAGGGTCCTATTTATAGGGTTGAAATTCGGAGTTTAATCCTAAAAATTAAGAAATCATGTTTTAATTGGATTTGAAAGGTGATAAACTATGGCCATGTGTCCCTTCATCCTTAGAAAGCCTTAGGAGACCTTTCCCAAGTGAAAGAGGGCTCAAAAGAGAGAAAGAAGGAGGTTCTGTCGGAGTTCGGATCTCTAGAAGAAATGGCGACCAGGCAGATGGTCGCTATTTAAAATAACGCCCGCGCGAAGCGTCGCTAATTCTGAGGCATTTCGAGACGGATTTGGACTTTTCAAAATTTGAAAAGAATTGACGACGATGAGGAAGTCGCTATTTAGAATTTAATACGAGTTTCGGACGGATTTAAAACCTCAAAATATGACAATGAAATTGGCAACTTTACACACAGGCGCTATTTCATGAAATAGCGACCTTCCTGGAAGTCGTGGAATCAAAAGTATCTGATTTTGGCTCAAAATGTGAAGAAAAGAATTGATGACCTTCCGGATGGTCGCTATTTAATGAATTGGCGACTTCACGCAGTGTCACTATTTCAAATAATCCGAAAACAGTAAAACGGAAGCCTGCTAGAATTGACGCCCCCTTCCTGGGCGATATTTAAATAGCGACATGCAGGCTGTCACCAATTCGTTAAATAGCGGCAGGGTGGCTGTCGCTAATTCTTTAAATAGCGGCAGGGTGGCCGCCACCAATTCGTTAAATAGCGGCAAGGTGACTGCCACCCATTCGAAAAGCTCACAGAAAAATGGAGAAAAATCTCAAAAAAATCTGGAAAAATAGGAAAACATGTGTGAAAGTTGGGGGAAGTTGGATGTTCAAGAAAAGAGAGGAAAAGTATTCAAATAAGTCAATTTGAGGGCCAAATGAGGCATCGCAGCACGATATGAGATATGCTCAAAATGATGTCATTTTTAGCGTGTCTACACCTATCACTCAAGCAGCGGCATACGAATACATATGAAATAAGCAAAATGCCGAGAGAGTTAGGGGCGATACCTTCACGCTCCGGGCGTGGGGAAGACGATCCCGGCCGAGACCCGTAGTCCCGATATAGTAAATAATCAATAATTACAGAATTGAATTTTATGCCCACTCCACACAGGGAGGTAAAGGGCTACACGTGGGACCTGAGAGTACCGATCTCGAGTTGACGGGCAGCAAGCCGAAAGGGCTTTTGGGCCGGAGGCGGACTGTTGGTCTGACTCGGCACTGTTCCGACTCGTTGGACAGCAAGCGAACTCGGTACGTGTGAAGGTGGCTTCCGGTCGACTTTTGGTCGAGACGGTTGGCTGGGACGCCGGTGGAATGCTCCTCTTCGATCCCTGAAGTCGGCGGCAGTTGAATCGCAGTCGGCGTAATTTTGGACGAATTAACCGGTGGCTGCCTCTGTTGGCATGTTCACGGAATAGATTTACGCGCCTCAATGAAAACGACCACCACGCCCAGATCCGGTGTCGGATCGGGACGAGATCGGCGCCGCTAGAAAGTAGACTCAAAGATATACAATATACATGAATTTTAGATACATCCAATGGTCTGGATCGAAATGAAAAACTCTATGCTCCTTAAACGTTTCTAGCTCGGAATCCAGATCAAACATGACAGAATGAGATCTGCCTGAAAATGAGGTTTGACCGAAGGGAAAACGGTGGATCTGGACTTTGGGAATTTTATGGGTGAGAGATGTGAGGATGATACACAAATATTTTTGTATTTGTCTGACGTGATTTGGGGGGTAAGAAAAATAAAAGAATATGGTACTATCCCGCAGATCTGCTGATTGGCAGACTGTCAGGGGTGGAAATAAATGACTGGGAGGAGGGGCAAACGGGATCTGATCGAAGTGAAAATTAAACTGGAAGAAGGGGACGACGAGGGGAACCAACACTCAAAATTTGAGGCCGATCAGACGGCTGGATTGGGATAACTAACCTAATATTTGAGCTTCTGTCTTGGATCTCGAAATCCTAGACAACAGACTGAAGACCGGGTTGTGGCGGCTCGATGGCGGCGGCGGCGGCGGTGGCTGAGCTTCACACCAAGGGGAGGAGGTAGAACTTGGAATCACTCCAAGATTATGGCATCACATCATAGATTTTGCTACAATCTCTGCTGCAAGGGGAGGAAGAGAGAGGGGCACCCAATGGCTTATGCATAAAATGCTGATTTTCTTCTCATTAATTCTATGCAAATAATGAAATACAAGTGTTTTATATGAAATGGAAATGACCTAAACTATCCTCAGATCTAGGGTTAGAGAGGGACAATTAGGGGATGAGAATTCTAATTTCTCTCCCATGTGATCAAAGTAATACAAAAATACACAAAAAGGGGGGAGAATGGGGGTGCGCCCTCCTCTCCCTTGCCATGGTCAAAGATGGCATGTTGTGGAATGGAGAGGGCTGCTACGTGGGTGTGTTCCTCTATTGAAAAAAAAAGCCTCTTGTGGGCTTGGAATGTCAACATATGGGGCTTGAGTGGTGGAATGTGGAAAGTGGACCAAGAATGGTCAACAATTGTAGGAGAGAAGGGGGTGCCCTCTTCATGGGCCTAGGAAGGATTCAAATGGGCTAATGGGCTTTGGGTGACCAAGGTAGAAAGTTGGCCCAATTGGATTTCCAGTGGGTTTAAAGCCCAATATGAAAATAAACCCCTAATGGACTCTTTTAAGGAAAGAGACCCATTAATTCTTAATGACTAACCTATTGGCTTATAATTACTTTACAAATTAGCCCAAATGACTCAAAGGTAAATTAAAAATGTTAGATGCCTGGTGTTGATTCCCATCACAAACCCCCGCTCAAAGCGTTGTATCCCTAAAGCATCTGACCTTACCAGATGGCAATGGAGAGCTCAACTTCAGTGTCCTAAGTACGGTAGGGGTCAACTTGTACTACAAATGATGGCAGCACGTTATGGATGAACGAAGGAATGGAAAGGCAGAATCTTGTCTTGAAGGCTTCTATTGAAACACTAATCCCCCTGAGGTAATAGACACCTAGATATTCTTCTACGATGGGGAAGAGAATGTCGTACTCTATCGGGATCTGGAAGGCATCCCTCAGACCTAGGACGAAGTGGTAAGAAACATTGAAGAAAGGGCGAGAAGGACCTAGTTGAGCTCTAGATGTGCTTGTAGTACCTCTTCAGTACTCTTTCATACCACTGGAGGTCTCGGACTCCTGAGAAAGAAGAATCCTCCTACGGGGAGCCATGTGAACGATAGAGAGAAGGAAGTAGAGGGAAGCCTCACCGGAGACCAGAGAAAGCAAGAAGCCATGAGCGCTGACACCGGAGGAGGTGGCAGAAGTGCCTCCTCAGACTCTTCCCGCTCCTTTTAAGACCAAAAATGGCAACGAACTCCTCTCGATTTGACGTCTCAAATCGAGCTACCCACCGAAAGATCAATCGTCACTGCCAATTCCCTTGGAGGGAAAGTCTAGAGCTGCATCACTCGCCATTCCATTCCGCTTCTCAGGAGACGAAGAGACACCATCGTGATGATGGCAGGCCGCATGTCAGGCTGGGGTTGACTAGAGGTGGATAGTTGGGTCCTCGATGTGGGCCGTGGAAATGGGCTAAATGGGCATGGTGGGTTTCTCCTTTCTCGTGATCTAATAACTTTGGGGTCCCCGACACGTAGACCAACTCTTTTTGTCTTACCATAACACTTCCCGGAAACATTAGCATTAAATGAAACAAAAGGCGAAGTGGGAAGAACATGGAAGCTACAAGCTGAATCTATGGACAAGTATAAGTACAAAGCTTCCAGGTGTAATTAGTTACCTTTGATTTCTACTTTTAACACTAAAAATAAGGGCTACATCTTAATTATTTATTTTTATCCCCAAAGAAAAAATTATATTTTGAAACTTCTAATCATATGTAAAAAGTAATACCAAAATAAGACCTATGTCTGGCGGAATACGAGGAATAAAAAATAAGTAAAACCCAATAAAAACCCAATCGGAGTTATCGTACCAGAAGACCAGACAATAAGGCCCTCTTTATTTCTCAGGCGGGATACCGTGTTCGACTCACCGGGGTCGAACACCGCATCTGAGGTCAGTTAATGGTCATGTGTGTGAGAGGATAGTGTGGGTCCCACCCTCAATTCTCTCTCGTCTTTTTTTTATTAAATTTTTTTTTTGAGGAGGGGAAAGTGGCTCGAAGCCGTGCCCTCCTGCCACCTGCGTAGGAGGGGGGAGGGGGGGTGTCTACCCCGCCACTGGCGGGGGGATCCAATTCTCTTTTGTCGTTTAACAAATTCTCCGACAATTCAAATATCAAACTTACCCTAAACAATTGGTGATTTCTCTGGAGGTAGTAATAAAATGAGAGGATGTTTCAATTTTCATCGGTCCTTAGATGCTTCTAAGATTGATGCAAAAGGGTAAGCTAATGCTAATTCTTCTGAAACAGAGATGTATGTAGGACATGGATAACTTGATCGAGCAATCGAACAGACATGCATGAAAAAGAAAGAAATGGAATTGCATGAAAGACGGGCAGATGTGCGAATACTCAAAGATGCCAAAGAAGAATTTCTTCTGTAAATAATATAAAAAAAATCAACCAAGAAAATATGTAAAACCTACAAAATGACGAAAAAAATGCACCGGCACCAGCAAAACTGTTAAGGATGGAAGATTGCAAGGAGTTTTTTTTAAAAACACAAGAAAAGAATATGTCATCAAACCAAAAAGTATGAGAAAAATGTGCTTCCTGAAAAACAATAGCTTTCCTATACATTTTGTGTGGGCCATGGGTTTTGAAAAATTGGACGGAAAAAATATATTTTCTGACAAAAGGTACTTTCCCTGACATAGTCGTTTAGAAAAGAACAAATGAGTTTTCCAGAAAAATAAATGATTATGGAAATTCTTTGGGTGAAAAATTACCTCACAAAATTTCTTACCTTTAGACCTTAAAAAAAAACCTCTTGGGGGGGGGGGGGCCTCAGAAAACCAAACATCTTCTTATTCCTCGTGAATTTCTCAACAACTGAGATTTAAGATTAAGTAAATTTTTTTTGACTTCTCTTAATAAATCCTAACCACAAAAATTTTATTTTTCCTCATCACATGTTTGTTTGGAAAGAAAAAGCTTTCCTTTTCCAAAAATAAGATTTCCAAAACCCACCTTCCGAAGGTGGGGGCAGCAGCGTGCATGTAAAAGATCACTATCCAATGAAAAGAACGAGAACGTTTCAAAAAAATTAAAGAACAATAACAAGAACATAAACAAAAACACACGGGCAGAAAATCTCACACCAAAATCAATTTGGGGGCAAGTGGGCAGAAATTGAGAATCACCGTTACAGTCTCACAGTGGACACCACCCCAACACGTCAGCAACAATTACGACTTTCCCCGTTATCACCTGCCCAACCAAGAGTAAGAGATATTACAAACATAAAGACCTTTAAGCCCTCTTTGAAATTTGAATCGGGATATCCTATTTGACTTTAGAGGGTCGAATAGGGTGTCCGAAATCGATTAACGAAAATATGTGTGAAGGGAGAGTGTAGATCCCTCACGTTTCTCCCTCGTCAATTTATAAATCGTGCCCGATAATTTTGATAATAAAGTGACCCTTAGAAAGCGAGACGAAGAGGAAATATAATCCGATGACATGATTATGTGACACCAAACTTAATATATCAATAAATATATATTACAGCTTGTTTTTTTTTCATTAAGTGCCAACTCACTGTTTGCTTGCTGTACGGCGACGATACAATACGCCCTCATTTGATCGCATTAATTTTCATATTAAAGTCCCGGCAGGGTACCAGAGTTAGGAATCAAGTCAAGTATGATCGGGCAGCATATCACACATCACTTTAACGTACGAAGAATCAGGAGATTGAACCCCAAGTTATTGGTGGTTCACTTTTCATCTTTACACGAGAGATGTTCGGGGTTCAAATCGTCAAAGTATCACCTAGGGTTGTAAGTTTTTCTAATTATACTCTTACTTAACTATAAAAAGTAATATTTTATGCATTTCGGTGTATAAATTCATTTCAAATTAAACTTATTCAAATTATAACTTATGTTTTTAGTAGTTTAAAAATTGAAATAGCTTAGAAAAGGACGTCTCACGTTATATTCGTACGTCTTTTTTTTCACGTATTAAATACGGGATGTATTCGACGAGAATAAAATATTTTATAAGAGTAAAATATTTTATTATAAAAATAAATTATTCTATCTAATTATAAAAATAAATTAATAAATTATTTATTATATGAATAAAATATTTTATTACATGAATAAAATATTTACTATAAAGATAAAATATTATAAAATTAAAATATTTTATTATAATAAAAATTTAATAAAATACTTTAATTTTATATTAAATATTTTATTAATATAATAATATGTTTTAATCTTATAAAATATTTTATTTCTATATTTTTGATAGAATGAAAAAATAGATTGTATGAATTTGACGTCGAATATTTTTTACTCAAAATTAATTATTTTTTATTTTTAGATAAAAATAAATTATAATTTGAGTTGATTTTATACACCAAAAATATATAAAACATTTCACACAAAAAAGAGAGTTTATCTTCGTATATAACCTGTAGATATAGGTCATGATGGATGGATCATACCATTCCCAACGTTCAGCTGCCGGATAGCCCGGACCCCGTTCGGTTCGTGGACCCACAATCGCGGCTTTAACTGCCGGAACAGACGGCACCTCCTCCTTCCCGAACGCTCACGCCGCTGTCGTCATCATCTACGGTGACCAGGCAGCGATCCCCACACTGCCGCTACAGCTACCGCATCTCCCCCACCTTATAACTGCGGCCGCCTGCCCCATTGCGACCCACCCACTCGGCTCTTCGGCCGCTGCCTTCGTCGACAAGACGGGCGATCCCCCCGGCAGAGGAACCCTGCTGTGCTGGAACCGGCGGAAGGAGAAGCGCGGTGAGGAAGGGAATAAGCGATGGCGGAGCTGACGTCCGGATCAGGGCTGAAGTCGGCGGCGCTGCTGGAGCAGATGAGGCTGCACATGGCGACGGATGCCGGCAAGGAGCTCACCAAGAAGATCGGCCTCGTCTACCAGCTTAACATCGCCCCCAAGGTTTGTGGTAGAAGGAAGTGACCGTAGCTTGGATCGTTGTTCTTTGCGTTGTTTCTGCTTCCTTACCCTTTTAGATCGGTGCTCGTCTTCTAGGGTTCCTTCTAAGCGTTCTCTCTTTCCCTCTGAATGTGTGTGTGTTTTCAGAAAATTGGTCAGGATGAGGAGAGCTACGTCGTCGATCTCAAGAAGGGGGAGGTCACCAAAGGTCGGTGCTGCTTCTGCCGTTCTATTCTGTAGATTGGGGAAGAGAGTACGAGCACCCCAATCCAATCCCATCTTATGTTTTAAGTTTTATTATCTCCTTCTGTTTCTTCTGTCAAACAATGCGTGATGCGGCGTTTATTTTTCAGGGCCATATGAAGGGAAGCCTGATGTCACGTTCTCCTTCAAAGACGTGGACTTTATCGCGGTAGCCACAGGGAAGTTGAACCCTCAGATGGCTTTCCTCAGGTGAATTTCTGACCATCTCTGTGTGTGTATGCCCTCAGATGGCTTTCCTATTTCAGACCATCTCTCTCTGTGTGTGTACGCTCAGATGGCTCTCCTATTTCAGACCATCTCCCTCTCTCTGTGTGTGTGCTCAGATGACTTTCCATATTTCAGACCATCTCCCTCTCTCTGTGTGTGTGCTCAGATGACTTTCCATATTTCAGACCATCTCCCTCTGTGTGTGTGTGTGCTCAGATGACTTTCCTCAGGTGAATTTCAGACCATCTCTGTGTGTGCGTGTGTGTGGTGTATTGAATTTCTCCCCGATCTTTGTTGCAGGGGTTCTATGAAAATCAAGGGCAGCCTGAGTGCCGCACAGAAGTTCACCCCTGACATTTTCCCCAAGCCGTCGAAGCTTTGAGAGGGAGACGAAAATAAAGACGTAGATTTACAGTTAAACAGAAGGATTAGTAAGAAGAAAGAGTTTATGTTAGTGCCAGGTGAAACTGTGAAATGGGAAATATTTGATTACCTATAGACGATGAAAGACTGGTTCTTAGACTGCATCCCTTTGCTATTCATGAAACTGGAGGTGCTCTTGGAAGTTTAAATTAAATTGTCTAATTTTTTTGGGTCGAATGTTCCTCTGTGAAAAGCAAAAAACGGAAGAAGAAAAAGGGGAGATTCTGTTTACATGATGTCGATGAGTATTGTGTATGAGCACTAAACACGTCAATAAATCATCATCATTATTATTTGTCTAATTCTGACCTTCATCTCTTTTGATGTTTGCATTGTGCACAAAAAAGTTGAGTAGTGATTGATAACGAATGTCTTATAGCTAATATTTATAGTGTTTTTTTCCCATTTGGCCACTTGGAACAAAATGAACCTCTTGCACAATGTTTGACATTTGAATGATTTTCTTTTTGATAATCATAAGTGATTTATGCCCTTGTAATAAAAATGGATATTATTTGTAGAATTTTAATTATTTTGCCTATTCTCTTCATAAATGATGCATACGTCTCAGGGAAAATTAAAATTTCAAGCCAGGAAGGAATAATCAAACCTCTTTCTCTCCTATTTAAGGGGTACCTGAATGTAATTTACCTGGTCTTGATGTGTATTCTAAGGCCCACATTCTGATTGCCAAACGTGTTGTTGACATTTTGGCTGGACAGACCCACATTTCACCCTCTTGTCAAGTTGCCAAATGGGAGCTTTATTACATATGATTGTTTTTCTTAGAGGAGCTTGATGAATGACCATGCCTACCCTGTTACCATGAGCTTGGTGAGTCAGGTACTTGCTTTGAAATTGGGTATGGTTCTTGGCCACATTGTTGAGGATAATCAGTCCGCATTTGTCCATGGGTGAAGATTAAAAGATGATCTTTTGCCGGCTCACTTAACAAGATGCTAGAAAAAAGGTTGGCAATGGTGAGAAGACATTTTTCTTGTGGGACAGATGGCGTGGAGATCCTTATTTGAAGTAGGTATCTAGAAAGATATTTTATTTACCTTGTTTACAACAAATGGTCCAGAGTTCGTGAATGCCATCAACAAGAGGCCAACATTACCACTTAGCACCTGGAACTAAAAGGAGGGTCTTTAGGATGAGGAGATTGAGTACCTTTCTTTAATGCAACTTCTGGAGTCAGTTCAAATTGAAGCGGCTCAAAGGACAGCTTTGTTTGGGGAAAGCATAATGGACATTTGCTGTTAAATCATTGCATAAATTGATAGAAAGTAGTCTCCCAACATACCCAAAGTATGGAGAAGTATGGAAGGTGAAATCTCCCGTAAAAAGCAGCAAAATGAAGTTGTGGGCCAGCTCATGGTTTCCTGTCTTGTCGGCACTGAAGTTTGGAAGACTTGGGACAGCTAGCTTCCTTTCAAGTTAATTTCACTACAATTCATGAGACGTGAGCATATTTTAAAAAGGCTGCATACTTCACATGGCAAAAGCTCGAAGTCCGAATGCCACACGTAGTTTTCTGGATTCCATGGAGGGGGTGCAAGTATAGCATCTTCCAAGAACATTTGGTTAAAGGCTAATCCCCTTTCTTTGTAACTGGAGCAAAGATATTCTAGTTATTTCTATAGATACTTGGAAAAAGTGGTTCAGAGATCTTTTGGATGTTTTAGTGCTTCTTTCTTTCTCGTTGATGTCTCTGAGTATGAGGAACCTCTCCTCTCCTACTTTGGTTGTGTTAACTCTATTTATTAAATGAAATCGGTGGTGCAACCCCCTATCTTTTTCAAAAAAACTGAGGGGGAGAGGGGCGGAGCTTACTTCCGAAGGGTAGTTTTGGGAAGGAGGCTGAATTGCATCAGAAACCCTGGAGATGGTGATCGTCTCATGACCTAGGAGGATGCAAGCAAACAGCATGCCGTTGCTTATTATATACTATATCGTCCACAGAGGAAAACAATTGGCAGTCTGTAGTTGCAAATGATCTTCTCCCACATGCCTCGACGGAGGAGATGAGAGAGTTTTGTACTCCTTTTCAACAATAAGAGGTGAAGAAGGTAGTCCTTTCTTTGGCTGGGAGAAAGCTCCTGGACTGGAGAATTCTCCCATGTTGCTTTTCCAGTATTGTTGAAAGGTGATCAATCTTGACATTTTGAAGGAAATGCCAGAATGCTAGGGAAGGAGGGCTTATTTGTGGTGCTTGAATAAGACGTTTCTAGTTTTATCCCTAGGCAGGAGAGTGCTAATAGACAACAGGGTTATAGACCTATGAGCCTTCTCAATGGGGTCTACAAAGGTGCCAAGGTGTTTGCTATGAGGCTTGTGTCTGATTGATAGAATGTTGAGTGACATCCAATGTGCCTTTGCTATGGGAAGATAGATCCAGGAGAGCTTCCCACTGACTCGTGAGTGTGCGGTCATTGTATGTAGCTTCAAGGAAGGTCAGGCTGGTTACTAAGTTGGATTTGAGAAAGCCTTTGAATGCCAGATGGGACTGTTTTTTCGATGACCCTTGGGGTTTTGGGGATAAATGGGTTGAATGGATCGGATCATGTGCTACGGTATTGGTGGCGAGGTTTGCTGTCTTGGCCAATGGGGAGTTTTCTCCTTCATAGCAGCAGAGTTCTCCATCAAAAGATCCTAAGCTGCCCATTCATTTTTCTTGCGTAAAACATCGTTAGGATGTGGGCTTAATAGAGGCTTCAGATGTATTCTCGGGCTCTACAGGTTTCTCACCTATAGCATGCTTACGTTAGCATCCTGTTTCTTAGAGATGTCAGGGACCAGCTGTTTGTAGTCAGATTTACGCCGGAGCTTCTGGTGGTGTTGGACTTTAAAGTGAATATTGAGAAGAGTCAATACACATGGATTCTAGAGTAGTCTGGAGGGTCTTACAATGATGGTAAGGTTGATATGAATGGGTGAAGTGGATGTCATCACTACTGAGATATGAATAATGTAGTTGAACTAAATTGGAAACTACGGATAAATATATATAACCTTACTATTTTATTCTTCACTCACTTAAACTGGGATAATACAGAAAATCCAAAGACAAGGATATGTTATTTTCCAAGAAGATAACCTAGCTATGCCATAGTGTTATAATATATCCTTGTCTTTGGATTTTCTGTATTATCCCAGTTTAAGCGAGTGAAGAATAAAACAGTGAGGATAATATAACTGGCCATTACTTTTGCCTCTGCTGTTCAGCCATTGCGAGTGCAGGTATCTGGCCATTACTTTTGCCTCCTCAGTTCTGCCATTGTGAGTTCAGGTATCTGTATTTTCCTGTGCACTAGGAATACGTGACTGTGAAATGTCTTCAAGGCAGAATGGAAGGAATTTCAAAGCATAAATCATTGGCTGGTAAGGGAAGCACAAAAGTTCAATTGAATCCGTAAAGATTGAGAATGCGAAGATAAATCAATGTCAATTTTGGGACACAGAAATGTAGATGACAGCAAAATGAATTCAGGAGAGTTGTTAGAAATAGATATGTTATCAGGAAGAATTTAGGAGTTAGCAAGATATAAGATGAACAAAGAGATCAACACCTGAGATTGTTTTAGACTTGTTAGACATAGTTGTGTATGATTCTATTGGAAAAAAGAAAAGAAAAAGGATTGCATTTGATTCGCTCTCTTGGCTGATAGTTGCCCCAGAGACATCTGATAAAATTGGAATGATACAAAGAAGATTAGCATGGCCCTTGTGTAAGGATGGCGCACACGAATCGAGAAAAAAACTTTCCTCTTTTCTCTCTCCATTTAGGGCGCGTTTGGTAACGCGTCCCCCACGAGTAGTACGTGAAAATCTCTCCACCCTACAGGGCATTGACATGGGGTTGATTGTCACGAAGGCGGAATCCCCATAAGTTCCACCCCCCCCCCCCCCAGCTTTAAAGGATTCAGGAGGGAAGATGGGTCAAGTTCCTACGTCTCTCTCCTCCGGGATTTTTTTTCTAGCATGGACACCAAAATGAGCGGGAGACGTTTGGGCACGTGGAAATGTTGTCGAGGATTTTAATAATTGAAATCTCCGCACAACGTGTTATCAAATGTGTCATTAGACTCTTTCCCAGGTCTAACGAAACTTTTGAGATTTGTTTTGTGGTTGCTTGAGTTTAAATTGCATAACCAACTAGGTTTACTGGGTATATTGAAGATTACAGAGTTTTTTGAAATTAGATAAGATTACGTTGATTAATATGTAAAAATCTCTATTAATTATTAGGGTTTTTTGCATGAAAATTATTGTTAAAATTGAATTTGTAAAAAAATTATTCTTAAAAATGTATTAGCAAATATATCACACATTTAATTCAAATAATGTATAAATACCATTTAAGCGTGGTGTTCTTGTAAGTTGTTGGTAAAAAGAAGTGATATATATGTAAATAAATATGACATTTTTGTATAATTCAGATTACATAGTGATATATCTGCTAATGTATTTTTAGGAATGATTTTTTTGTAAATTCACTTTTAACAATGATTTCCATACAAAAAATTCTAATTATTATAAATAAGCATAAATGAAAAGAAAAGTATGTTTCCATATCATATATGCATCTTTTCATATAATGTATCTCGTGTTAGGTCTATCCAGTAATCAGACCAAAGAAATGTAGAGAGAGAGAGAGAGAGAGAGAGAGTTTTGTATGATGACATGGCAAATTTGTAATCCGTAGACTGTAGGATTACTCTTCTAAGGGCGCATTTGAAAAGGAGGTAGGAGAAGGATTTTGAACTCTCCAATCTTTGGAATTCCTCATTTTTCAAAAGTTTTTTCAAATATCTCAATGTCTCATCGATTTTTATTTATGGTGAATTTCGAGGTTTAGAGAGAGATAGGGAGAAAGGGAAGAGAATTAAAAAATCTCTAAAAATTACTTAAAATGTGTTTCTTCTATTTCTAAGAGATTTTGAAAAAATTCTTCCATCTTACAGCCTTTCCAAACGCGTCCTAAACAAGGAATGAGTCTTTAATTGATATAACAGTCGTCAGGCCGAGCAGCTCGAGTGGACAATGATTGCATTCTATTTCATCACACGTGACGGGGGCATGCAATCATTCTAACCCTTTTCTTGTTAGAATATTTATTATATTTCAGTAATCACTTAAATACTATTCTCTCTAATCAGGGGAGTTGCCCTGTTACCTACGGGGAGCACACCACTAAGCAGAAAATAGAAAACACACACGCACACAAATCTTGCAGAATACACATACACATGCATAATTTGTCTGCGTTGAACACACACACTATCATCACTAAGCAGAACACACAAACGTGCATAATTTGTCTGCACTGAACACACACACTATCATCACTAAGCAGAACACACAAACGCACACGCACACAAATCTTGCAGAACACACACACACTATCACTGTCACGCCCCGAGCCTTTATTACAGCGGAAGATTAACTCGGGGAGCGCAGACAGCCGGCATGGTAAGCCTCTTACAAGCAAGAATGATCAGAGCGCAAGACAATCACACACATAAATGTAATTGTACAATATTTACTCAAACTCCAACTTTATTTCATAATAATCAAGTATTCAAATACAACCACTAATTCAACTTATTCCAATCTATCAGACTCAAGAAATAGGAAAATTACAGACTCAATCTAAACAATATAGACCTTCCTAAGTCTTCACTCTCATCTCGATAATACTTTCATTCGCTCTCGGACCCGCTACTTGTATAACCCGAATCCGAATTCGAATCACTTCCATCTCCTGAAAAGATTGAAAATAGTTAATGAGCACACTTGCCCAGTAGGTATATTCGCATCAACATGAAGGCACTATTAAAGTAATTAACAATTTAGCTCTAAAGAATAAGGTAAAAATCATGCGAATGTGATCAATCACGCGATTAAACCAAAGTAACAAGACGATCAAGTAAGTTAGAATGAGAGCAAGTGCGAACTAGCAAGAATGTAACAAGAACATGATATTGACATTTCATGAACAAGAATGTATCGAGAATGTACTAGCAAGCCACATAATCATCACTCTAGTATCTTTTGATGATGAGCAAGTACTTCGTGAATTTCTGTGGAATATCAAGCAAGAAAGTCATGTACAAGAATGTCAGGTCATACCGTATTGTGGATTTTCACTTATTTATAGAGAAAGTACTCCCAGCGTAATGCGACGCCAGTAGCATCATATCCCATGGTTTATAATAGTATGTTTCCGACAATCAGCCGAGGGGACTAGCATAGAGCCCTTGAACACAATCAGTGCTCGATCGCATCTTCAAGTATAAATCAAGCTTTTTCCACGCATGTAACAATAAAGTATGACCAAGAATGTAATAAGTTCAATAAGCTCATGATAACAATAATTCAATGAATGAATGCTTTAATAAGAATCATGAGAAATCAAGAATGACTTAAGCAAGGTTATGCTTATGGAAATAAATCGGCAGCATAACGGTACATTCTTTATTTTCCATTCATTATTTTAGGTTTCTTGATCAATATGATAAGTTCTAGATCATCAATAGTCCATCTAGAAACCTTGGAATATCAACCCTTGGTCCACCTTGAGTTAAAATACTCAAGCAGTGTGACGGTCGTGTACTGGGCCGTTACATGATGTGACGCTCCAGTATTGGGCCGTTACATTAGTCTGAATCCAAAACTGAGAAATCGGACTCAGTTGAATGTGACGGTCGTATATTGGGCTATTACTTGTGCCTGACGGTCCAACATAGAACCGTTACACTACTGATAACCAAAAATATCGATAGTGTAATCTAATCAATGGACTTTAATGGTACAATCAACTCGGCGTCCTAGTGGGAATCCCAGGCTCGCGGAGCATTAGGAGGCCTTGAAATTAGATTTCCTAATCTATTGGAAGGAATATCCAATAGAGAGGTCATCGTGTCCAAGAATAATGTTCTTATAGTGCACAGTGTAACTAATGGAGATATACCTGAATATACGCCATGTACTTAGAGAAATGACTCTATAGATAGAAAAGAATGTGTAACAATGTGAAACCAAGATAAAACTCCGTCAATACAACATTGGAAAATCATGATTTAGAATACAAAACTATAGAGTTTTAGCCAATGAAATTAGCATAACTTAAAATAGCCTAAGACACATTAACCATGTAATTTGATTATGAATTAGTAACTAAACTTGAAGTCATGATAACAGGTCCAACTTAGCTATCTAAACTTATTTATAAGTAAACTTAACTGGTTATTATTCTGCCTTGAGCTGGCAGAACACAAGGGTCTGATGGTTTAGGATAGGCGCGTTACAGTACTTGTGACGGTTTATCGAGGGGCCGTTACAGTGGTGTAACGCTTCTGCTAGGGTGCGTCAGAGACAATAGAACAATAAAACACAACAGGATGTGACGGTCTATCGTAAGGCCATTACATTCATGTGACGGTCTTACGTTGGTGCGTCAGAGAATCTGCTGGCATTAAACTAAGTAAAGGTTTATGAAAACATAACATGCCTGAAAATTAAAATACTACCACTGTCCTAGTCATGATAACGAAGTATAGGCCAACTATATGCATGGGTTTAGTGAATAGACAAGATAATATCTTTAAATTTCCATTTAGGGCTAAGAGATGCATGAATGTATAGAACTATTAGCTCATGAAATTCTTAGTCTAGAATGCATGAAATCAAGCACAACCAGAGGGCTTTTATTTCTAACAAGTTGTTTTTGCCAATCATGAGATAACCCACCTCTTCTAAAATCTTTAAACTTTGAATTTGATGCTAGGTGCTACCCTTAGTCCCTTGTACTTCTTGTGATAAATCAGCAACTTCAATCTGCTCTATTTCCTCAGCCTCTTGACCTAAGGATGTGAAATTTTGAGGGTAAGAAGTTGAAACTATTGGGAATGAAAAGTTCTAAAAGATTGAACTCTAATTACCTCGTTTAGACATTCTAATCTCTGGATCTTCAGGGAACTTGCGTTCAGATTCCTGGGTTGCTAAGGTTGAATCAGTAACTTTGGAAGCTTCTATCTCCTTGGTTGCTTGATCTCCTAGCACGAAATTTGGAGAGCTATTAGTCTAATGTATTATAAACAAAAAGTCGTAAGGAACTTACCCGAAATTATGACTACTTACCTTGATTCTTCACGAGCCAAAAGTAAGGGTCGCTCAGTTCAGAACTAGGTCCTATTTATAGGGTTTTGAAGATTAGATCGATTCTAGAGTCCTTAATTTGCCATAACCTAATCCCTAAAGTCCTTAGTAATGTTATAAGCTCTCCCAAGTCGATCTCTTGTAGATAAGATCCCAACGTTCTAATCTTTTTGTCCGTTCTTCCTTTCACGGAACTAGCAGAGTGTAACGCATCCAGCCTGGTGCGTTACAGGTCTGTGGCGGTCGCCCGATAGACCGTTACATTCAACGTGTATAGAGTTTCAATTTCATAAAACTCTTTTATTCGTTTATCCACATAATTATCTTATATAAATAGTATTTATCCTTTAAATACGTGAATAAGCTAATTACCCTTCTAGAATATGGGCCAAACTTGATGGGCTTGGTCCATTAGCATTTTGGATTATCTTTAAATAGGCTAGGTTAATCATTTAACCTAATTGGGCCTTATAATGACTTATTGATCTAATATTCTATTTATTAATTTATTTAGGCCTTTATAAATTCTAAAAAATAATTAAATATTCTGGGGTCTTACACCCTCCCCCACTTAAGAGAATTTGGTCCCCAAATTTAATATATGGATTTCGGAGAGTGCACTTACAGTTAAATAATTCTGGAAATCTTTTCCGCATGGCTGCTTCGGTTTCCCAAGTTGCTTCATATGGCCATGTTTTCTTCCATTGAATCTTGACCATAGGAATAACTTTATTTCTTAGTTGACGCACTTCCCGTTCCAGAATCTTTATTGGCTTTTGTTCGAACGTCATATCCTTCTGAATCTCCAGATTGTCATAAGTGATAATATGGTCAGGATCATATACATACTTCTTCAGCATAGAGACGTGAAATACGTCATGAACTCCTGCTAATTGTGGAGGTAAAGCCAGTTTGTAAGCCACTTCACCAATCCGTTCAAGAATTTCAAATGGGCCAATAAATCTTAGATTTAGCTTTCCTTTAATGTCAAATCTTCGAATACCACGACCTGGAGAAACCTTTAAATATACATGATCTTCTACCTGAAACTCCAAGTCACGTCTTCGATTGTCAGCATAAGACTTTTACCTATCTTGTGCCATTTTCATTCTTTCTTGAATGAGCTTGATCTTCTCTGTAGAATCCCTGATGAGATCGGGGCCTAGAAGTTGCTTTTTCCCTATTTCATTTCAACATATTGGTGATCGACAGCTTTTTCCATATAAGGCTTCAAAATGTGTCATTCATATGCTAGCCTGATAGCTATTGTTATATGCAAACTCTACTAGAGACAAGTGATCATACCAACTACCTCCAAAGTCGATAGCACAAGCCCTGAGTATATCTTCTACTACCTGATTCGTTCTTTCCGTTTGACCATCTGTTTGTGGATGAAAAGCTGTGCTGAAATTCAATCTAGTCCCTAGTGAATGTTGTAGACCCTTCCAGAATTGTGATGTGAATCGAGGATCTCTATCAGATATAATAATGACTGGGGCATCATATAGTTTGACAATCTCCTTTATGTATAATGCTGCTAGAATATCCACAGACCATTGACTCTTTATTGGTATGAAGTGTGCGGATTTAGTCAATCGGTCTATGATTACCCATATTTCATCGTGTCCACCTCTTGTCTTAGGTAAACCCATAATAAAGTCCATCCCTATACTCTCCTATTTCCATTCGGGAATACTCAAGGGGTGTAATTTACCTGCGAGTCTAAAATGTTCTGCTTTTACTTGTTGGCAGGTGAGACAATGGGACACGAAATTAGCTATCTTTCTCTTCATATTGGGCAACCAGAAATTTCTGTTGAGATCTTGATACATCTTTGTTCCTCCTGGATGAATTGTGTATTTGGAATTATGCGCTTCATCTAGGATTCGTTTCTTCGTAGCCTCATGATCTGGTACACATATTCGGCCCTTAAATAACAATATTCCGTTATTGGAAATAGAAAAATCCGGTATTTGTTCAATATTGGCTTTAATTTCCAGTAATATAGAATCATCATTTTACAGCTTGACCAGATCTTCTATCAATGTAGGTTGAGCTCGATATTAGCTATGAAACAATCATCTTCCTTTATGTCAATATCTAAGTTCACTGAGTAAATTGAGGAACAAGGTTAGCTACACTTATCATAAGACTTGATAGCATACCCATTGGTTTTCTGCTAAGTGCATATGCTACAACATTAGCCTTGCCAAGATGATATTGAATAGCAAAATCAAAGTCCTTGAGATATTCTAACCACCTCCTCTGCCTCATGTTAAGCTCCTTTTGAGAGAATAAATATTTCAAGCTTTTGTGGTCCAAGTAGACCGTGAACTTTTCTCCATAAAGATAATAACGCCAAATTTTCAAGGTAAAAATAACCGCTGCTAATTCCAAATCATGTACGGGATAGTTTTCCTCGTGACGTTTTAATTGTCTTGAAGAATAATAGATTACTTTTTCATTCTGCATGAGAACGCATCCTAAGCCAATGCCAGACGCATCCGTATACACTTCGAATCCACCACCTTCCATCGGTAGTGATAGAATAGGAGCTGTGGTAAGATGATTCTTAAGAGTTTGGAAACTCTTCTCACATTCCTCTGACCAGATAAAATGATTTTCTTTTCTTGTGAGTCTAGTTAAAGGAACTGCTATATTTGAGAAGTCCTTAATGAATCTTCTATAATAACCAGCTAGACCCAGAAAGCTTCTTACTTCTGATACAGTCGTTGGCCGGCTCCAATTTCTGACAGCTTCTACCTTAGAATGATCCACAGCAATACATTCTTTTGAAATAATATGGCCTAGGAATGAGACTTCCTCGAGCCAGAATTCACACTTATTGAGTTTGGCATAAAGCTTGTGTTCTCTAAGTGTTTGTAAAGCTATTTTCAAATGTTGTTCATGTTCCTCTTTTATCTTGGAATATATCAAGATATCATCAATGAAGACGACGATGAACTGGTCCAGATATGGCTGGAAGACATTGTTCATAAGTTGCATGAATGCTGTTGGGGCATTAGTTAACCCAAACGGCATCACTACGAATTCATAGTGGCCATAACGACTTCGAAAAGTCGATTTATAAATGTCCTCTTCTTTAATTCTAAGCTGATGATAACCTGATATGAGGTCTATCTTAGAGAAATATTCTGCTCTTGAAAGCTGATCGAAGAGCTCATCAATACGCGGTAACGGATACTTATTTTTATGTGTAAGCTGATTCAGTCGCCGGTAATCGATGCATAGCCTGAGAGAACCATCCTTCTTTTTGACAAATAGGACATGCGCACCCCACGGGGATGTGCTAGGTCTGATGAAGCCCTTATCCAGAAGTTCCTGCAACTGCTTCTTCAATTCCTTAAGCTCTGTGGGGGACATCCTGTAAGGGGCTATAGAAACATGTGCTGCTCTTGGAATGAGTTCAATAGTCTAGTTCACTTCCCTCTCGGGCGGTAAACTGGGTAATTCAGATGGAAATACGTCTGGGAACTCATTTACAATAGGGATGTCTGCTAAGATAATCACCTTGGATTCGGCAACAATGACAGAAGCAAGAAAAGCTTCACATCCTTGCGAGATAAGTTTACAAGCGTGAAGAGAAGATATGATAGTAGGATGCTTCTTGTACTTGATGCCAAGAAAAGAGAATCTCAGAAGATCGGGCTTTCGAAAGGATATAATCCTATTTCGGCAATTGATATAAGCATCATGATCTACAAGCTAATCTACCCCTAAAATGGCATCATAACCTTTCATGTTAAGGCATACTAAGTTTGCGGGTAGATTGTGACCCTCTACTCTCACTTCGCTATCAGGATAATAGTCGGTAAGCTTTGTTCCAGAACCTAAGGGTGTGGAAATAGTAAGATCTGAAGGTAAGGGAACTGATGCGATTGGTAATGTTTTAGCAAAAGTAGTGAAGATAAAAGAATGAGAGGCACCAGTATCAAATAGCACAAATGCAGGACGAGAACAGATTTGAAGAGTACCTTCCATAAGCCCATCATCCCTGGGCGCTTCCTCTTCTTCTAGAACAGCATTGAGGCGAGCCTGCCTCCTGCGTCCATTACCAGATGACTGGTCCTTCATAAGGGGACATTCCGACATGCGATGCTCCCTGCTTTCACAACGTAAATAAGCGCCAAGACGCTTCCAACACTCCTCAGCTGAATGGCCGAATTTTTCACAAAATGTGCAAGCCGTAGCGACCTGCTCCTTCTCCTCCTTGACTTTCTTTTGCTTATGGGAACTTCCACCATTCCCATTCCTGGATCTCTTCTTACTATCACGGCTCTTGTAAGGCTCCGTGATGCTGAATTTCTCTTTCTTATAACGCCGATCAGAATGTCGACTTGATTCTTCTCCTTTCCCTTTCAATTTTTCGACCTTCTCTAAGGTCCTTTCACATAAATACGCTCGCTGAACCATCTCCGCATAATTATGGATGTTTTAGATCCCGAGCTACTGGATGAAACCGGGACGTAACCCGTCCATAAACCGATTCCCCTTTAATAAAATCGTACTGATTAGATGTGATGCATATAGTGCTAGCCTTGAGAATTACAGTTCATATTCGGCAACCGTCATCATTCCTTGCCGAAGAGTGGCGAACTCCATAGCCTTTCGTTCCTTTACGTGCTCCGAAAAGTACTTGGCACGGAATAAGGTAAGAAAATCGTCCCATGTATGAGGTGCATCGGTCGGAGGTGCCGTGTAACGACCCGAGAATCCGATTACTGGGAAGGCCCGATAACCCGAGACTCGCACCGCCGCCCACGAGCCGGGAGAGCTCGGAAGGGCTAAAAGGAGTGTGGAGGCACAAAGAAATAGGAAATAAAGCAGGACAACTTAACAATTAACAGAAATAAATAAACAACTACAACAGAGTCCAGTCCAACAGAAAGTACAATCTAAAGCAGTAAAGCGTACCACATGCCAAGTGAACACTCGGCCCGGCAAGCTGGCAACTGAGAACCTCCGCTCCGCACCCTCGAACCTCAAGGAAGAACCGCCACACCTGAAAAGCAGGGAATGAGTCTCCAAAACAGAGACTCAGCAGGGATCCCGCGGAACCCCAACCGGAAACAACGGCGGTAGCGGAAAGGAAGCTACAACTACAGCAGGAACAGCAAACCGGTGGCCGGTCAAAACTCAGCACTACAGCTACTCCTACTGTACCAGAAGGCACACCTCGATCACGTAGTCGAAGCTACCGAACCACGCTAGCACCACCTACCGAAGTAAAAACCCACGGCAACCACGCCGTAGAGGCCTGTCCCCCGGACACAGCCGACCCGGACACACTATCCAAGGTGCAACCCCGACCATCCGATCGCAGGTACCGCACAACAAGACGTAACCTCGGTAAAGCCACTAGCACTAGTCTCACGGCGCGAAAACCAACACACGCGCCACGGTGAAACAACCGAAAACTCAACGGTCGACACGACCGAAAACCCGAAGGTCAAAGTTACGGAAACTGACAGTCTGTCACTCCCAACTCGACAGGAGTACCACCCACTAAAAGTACAGCTGGTAGCGTCCCCTGACGTCTTACACCGCGCCGCAGGTGAACCGCCTGACGTAGTAGCTCCTACCAAAGGCGCAAACACCGTACAAGTAACCACAAACAAGTAACTAGCTGGGGTCACGCCCGTCGACGTGGGTCCAACCGCCCCCAACCACGTGTGCACACACAGACCACGCGCCACTAGGTCTGGCCCTCTGACCGGTTTTCCCCCGTAGCCGGGCTCTGGCTACCGACGAGGGGCCTACGGTAACCGGTCCACAAACCGCCTCAAAGGTGAGTGCCCGTACACCACTCCCAGGTGAGACCAGCACCTCGTACTGGTGGGCTACGACGAGTGGAGGGTCACTGAAGGAGTAGACTCTCAACTCAACGGAAAACAACGTCTGAATCCGACGACGTACGGGGACAACCCCGCGTACCGGCCCCGTCGCACGGTGACCACAGTCGAAGAAGAAACAGGACTCGCAGTCCACGGCCACGCACACACCATGCGCGAGAGTCGAGAAAACTCGAGTGGCACTTAAGCCACTGGACTCTGGACAGTCCTCTAGACACACTACAGCCAACGGTCCTTGAGTCCCAAGACTCGGGGTCAAGACCGTTGCACGTAACAGCACAAGGCCGTCGATCTAGCCCAATCTCTAGGTCCAAAATCACGATATCACGAATACCGAGACAGCTCACAAGCCACCAAGACTGTTCCCTCATGAAGGGAACGCAAGGGACCACGGCAACACAGAAAAAACACAGAGGCACGATTCCCAAGGCAGCACACAAGCCGCCATGTCGATTTCCCATCTCGAAGTAAGCGGGAAACCTCCAGCCCCAGGCCGAACAACTGGACTCGCAGTCCAAGGCCAAACACGTGGCCCACATGGAAATCACCTTCCAAAGAAACTCACAATATGCGGGGGAGATCCCACCGCACACACACCGATACCCGGTGACTCGATCGAGCGTAACACGAAAGCCCAACACGCGAGAAGTCACCCGGACTCTCAACCCTATGGGCACGCTAAACGAGATAACACGGTCCTCCAGACACCCTCAAAACACGGACACAGAATCCCATGGGTGTCTAGCACTCACGAGACCGCAAGTCGACCAGGGATCCACACATCGCGGAGCAAGGCGGAAAACACAAAAACTCGCCTCGGAATGACATAAAGCCTGACGGTCTAACCCTAGACCATCACATGACTGTAACGGTCTAGACGGGACCGTCACATCAACCTGGCGGTCTAACGCAGGCCGTTACACGGCCCAAGGGAACGCAGAATGTACGCGCCTGGCCTAGCGCGTTACACAAATGTAACGCGCTTGCCCCAGCGCGTTACACAGATGTAACGCGCCCGCCCTGGCGCGTTACACGCGCTGACCCCAAACAACGGTTGAAACGCCCCTGACGGCCCACCCCGGGCGCGTTACACGCATGTAACGTCCGTCGGGGGCCGTTACACCCCCAGCCATCAACTGGGTAACAGGGGATGTGACGCACCCACCCAGGCGCGTCACACGGATGTGGCGGTCTATCGTGGGACCGTCACACCCCACGACGCCAAAGGGAATGTAACGCCCCTGCCCAGGCGCGTTACACATGTAACGGTCACTGGAGTGACCGTCACACCCTCCCGAGAACGTTACGGCGGGAAACGACCCGAAAAACGTCCCACGCCCCCATACCTCCACGGGAGAGGGGGAAAACAAGGGGGAAGCCCCCAAATAGCCCCTAGCATGCATCTAAGACCTCGGATCAGCCAAAAATGCCGTAAAACGAGAGATCGGCCCACAAGCCCTAAAACATGGGTTTTACCCAATAACCCCGATTCCACCCGCTCGCTCACACGGCCTACGAAACTCGCGGAAAAGAAGTGCACGAGCTGGGGGTCCATCTCCCTACCTCCACCGAAGATACGACGTCGCTGTGGACGCCGATCCATGAAGAAATCGTCGTGAAACCCTCGCCGGCTCACGTCGCGCCATCGAGCTTCCACGCGCCTCCTCCGCCTCGATCCTCACCTGTCCTCGCCCGCATTCCTCGCCCGCGGCCACCTCCACTCGCCCCCCGTCTCGCTCCGTCGGCCGCCGGAGAAGAGGGGGGAGAAAGAGGGCGTGAGAAGAAGAGAGGGAGGGAAGAGAGAATGAGAGGGGGAGAGAGAAAAAGGGTTAGTATATATAGGAAAACCTGAAAATTACAGAAATTCAGAAAATATGATAAATTACCTCCGCGATCCTCGGGAAGTCGGAAGAG